>JAREIK010002755.1:360384-407344 GCA_029783825.1 Sapria himalayana
AAAATAAATAAATAAACTATTATTAATAAAAATAGTTTATTTAAAAAATTTGCAATCTAAATTTATTCAAATCAAAGTAAAATATATTACTAAATAATAATATTTTTTAATGTTTGCTTTTTTTTATAACTTTATTTTTTTGTTATTAAAATAAATATTTAAATTATATTGCCTTACTCATAATTTATTTTGTAATTTATAATTCTATAATATAACTATTAAATAATTAAAATGAATATTAAAATTATACTGAATACAAATAAAATTGAGATTTATTTTTATTCTTCAGGATATAAATTTTAATGGTTTAAGTATTTAGGTGTTTTGTGGTTTATGAGTTAGTGATTTAATTGTTTAGACCTTTAGTGATTTATAGTTTTTTTAAAGAATGAAAAAACAAAAAATTTAATTTTTGTTTTTTTTAATTTTGAAGGTTCTAACCTTTTAAAATATAATAATATTTAATTTTTTGTATATGTGAATATAATATTTAGTTATAATAATGTTAATAATTATATATAATATAAACTCAATATAAATAATTTTATTGATAGATATTATAATAATGATCAATAAATAAATTAATAAACTTGTATTTATAAGAATGATAAATTAAAATATAATTGTAAAATCTAAAATGATTCAAAATCAAAATAAGATATATTATTAATAATAATTATTTATTTTTAAAATTTTGCCTCTTTTTATTTTTTGATGAAAAATAAATTATTTAAATTATATATGTGGTACTAATATTTATTTTGTAATTAAAATTTATAAAAATAAACTGATAAATAAATAAAATGAATATTTAAAATTATAATGAATTACTAATAAACCTGAGATTTATGATTTATATTAAGACATACTAATTTATTTTTTAAGTATTATGGCTTCGGGGTTAGGAGTTAGTCATTTAGTATTTAGTCATTTAGTGGTTTATAGGGTTTATATAAAAAATAAAATAACAAAAAATTTATTTTTGTTATTTTTCTCATTTTGTATCAATTTATAAGCCTATATATTTTTTTGATGAAAAATAAATTATTTAAAATATATTTGTCTCACTAATAATTTATTTTTAATTTATATTTATTAAATAAAACTAATAAATAATTAAAATGTATATTTAAAATTATATGAATACTAATAAAATGAGATTTATTGATTTATTATTTAGGGTATAACTATTTAATTGTTTATGTTTCTTTTAGTTTTGGGGTTAAGGAGTTATTAATTTAAATGTTACACATTTTCGTGTTTATAGGTTTTATTTAATCAATGAAATAACAAAATATTTATTTTTATGAATTTTCGTGATTTTCAAAGGTTATGACCTTTGAAAATATATAATTTTTTAATAGTTCTAAAATATGAATACAATACTTAGTTATAATAATCTTAATAATTATATTTGTTGTTGATTCAATATAAAAAATGTATTAATATATATTATAAAAGTGATCCAAAAATAAATTAATAAACTATTATTAATAAGATAGATATTAATTAAAATATATTTGCAGAACCTAAAATAATTAAAAATCAAAGTAAATTATATTATTAAATAAAATTTTAAATTTTTGAAATATTGTTTATTTTTATAAGCTTATTTTTTTTTCATAAAAAATAATTTATTTAAATTATATCTGTCTCACTCATTATTTATTTTGTGATTAATATTTCTATACAAATAAACTAAAAAATAATTAAAATGAATATTTAAAATTATAATGAATACAAATAAAAATGAGATTTATTATTTATTATTTAGGTTATATAGGTTTAATGGTTTAAGTATTTAGGGGGTTTGAAGTTTTGGAGTCTAGAGATTTAAATGTTTAGGCATTTAGTGGTTTATATCTTTTATTTAAATAATAAAAATTTAAAATTCTTTTTTTGATTTTTTTCAGATTTTCAAAGGTTATAATCTTTGAAAATAAAATAATTTTTATAATTTTTTGAAATGTGAATACAATGTATAATTATATTAATCTTGCTAATTATATATTATATAAATTCAATATAAATAATTTTAATGATAGATATTATAATAATGATCAAAAATTAAATTAATAAACTATTATTAATAATATAAATATTAATTTAAATATATTTACTTAATACAAAATGATTCAAAATCAAATCAAAATATATTAGTAAATAATAATATTTAATTTTATTAATTTTTTTTCCTTTTATAAGCTTATATTTTTTTTTATTAAAATAAATTATTTAAATGATATTTGGCTCACTCGAAATTTATTTTGTAATTAATTTTTCTAAAAAATTAAAGTATAAATAATTAAAATGAATATTTTAAATTATAATAAATATAAATAAAAATGAGATTTATTATTTATTAAGAAGTATATAGATGTTAAAAGGTTTATGTATTTAGGGGTTTCGGGATTTATGAGCTTACTGATTTAAGTAACTAAGCATTTAATGATATATAGGTTTTATTTAAAAAATGAAATAACAAAAAATTTATTTTTATTATTTTTTCTCATTTTTTAAGGTTATAACTTTTGATAATATAATAATTTTTAAATTTTTTTTAAAAGTGAATACAATATTTAGTTATAATTATCATTATATTTATATATCATATAAATTCAATATAACCAATTTTATTGATAAATATTCTAATAAAGATCAAAAAATAAATAAATAATCTATTATTAATAACATAGATATCAATTAAAATATAAATACAAAACCAAAAATAATTCAAAAGCAAAGCAAAATATATTACAAAATAATAATTTTTTGTTTTGAATTTTTTTATATATTAAAAAGTTTATCTATATATTTTGATTAAAAATAATTTATATAAATTATATTTGTCTAACTCATAATTTATTTTTTAATTAATATTTATATAAAAATAAACAAATAAATAATTAAAATGATTATTTAAAATTATAATGAAAATAAAAAATGAGATTTATTAATTATTATTTAGGGTATACCAGTTTAATTTTAATTATATCCATCTCACTAATAATTTATTTTGTAATTAATATTTATATAAAAATAAACTGATAAATAATTAAAATAAAAATTTAAATTATACTGAATAAAAATTAAAATTAGATTTATGATTTATTATTAATGTATCCCAGTTTAATTGTTTAAGTATTTAGATGTTTTGTCATTTAAAAATTTAACAATTTATGTTTTTAGGCATTAAGTGGTTTATAGGTTTTATTTAAACAATAAAATAAAAAAAAAATAATAATTTTCTCATTTTCATAGGTTATACCCTTTGAAAATATAATAATATTAAAATTTTTTTAAATGTAAATATAATATTTTAGTTATACTAATATTAATAATTATATATCATATAAATTTAATATAACCAATTTTATTGATATATATAATAATAATGATCAACAATTAAATTAATAAACTATTAATAAAAAGATACAAATTAATTAAAAAATATTTACAAAACCCAAATTGATTCAAAATTAAAGTAAAATATATTAATGGATAAAAATTTTAAATTTTTAAATTTTTACTTCTTTTATATGCGTATATATATTATTTCATTAAAAATAAATTATTTAAATTATATTTGTCGCACTCATAATTTATTTTGTAATAAATATTTTTATAAAAATAAACTAATAAATAATTAAAATGAATATTTAAAATTATAATAAATAGAAATAAAAATTAGATTTATTATTTATTATGTATTATATATCGGGTTAATGGTTACTGTATTAAGGCATTACGGGTTCTAGAAGTTTACTTTTTTTTATAATTTTTGATTTATTATTATAACCCTCTCTTTTGGCGGAGGAATACCATTTTTACAAACTAAAGACTACCCTTTCCCCTTTTACACCCAGTTCTAAAAATAAAAAACAAGACAAGTTCAAGACTATATTAATATTAGGATATATCATTCCCTAATAATCTTATGCGTAATGTTGAATTTTGAATCTGATTTCTTACTAACTCTTTGGAAGTTTCTTACTCCTTCATTTTGCAACTTCTTGGCTCTTTTCCCGCTCCCCTCATCTTGTTCTTATCCTAAAGTTCCTTCATTTTCCTTCATTTTCCTTTGATCCTCCTCCCTCCGCAGCATAGTGAAGAGGCTTGAACCAATCCCGAAGATGAGCTGTCTCCAAACAACCGACCGACCAAACACCACCATACACTTATAGTTGACCCAAAATTATGACTCACCAATACGCACTACATAAAAGATACAGACGCACAACATAAACAAGTTACAGAACATCATAACTGTCGATAGACCCTTAGCAAAATCGCCTATAAACAGGCTAATAGCGCTTGGCCCTTGTTTTCTGTCCAACTTTAAATCCTCCAGCCCTCTCAAGTCTACAAAAAAAATAAAAGTAGATTTTTTTTCAATATCTAGGAGTTTACTTATTTAACTGTGTATGCATTTAGTAGTTTATAGTTTTATTTAATAATTAAAAAAAACAAAAAATTTATTTTATTATTTTTTGATATTTTCAAAGGTTATAACCTTAGAAAATATAATAATTTTCAAATTTTTTCAAAAGTGAATTCAATATTTAGTTATAATAATCATTATATTTATATATCATATATATTCAATATAACCTATTTTATTGATAAATATTCTAAATATGATCAAAAAATAAATTAATAATCTATTATTAATAAGATATATATCAATTATAATATAATTAAAAAACCTAAAATGATTCAGATGCAAAAGCAAAATATTTACTATATAATAATTTTTTGTTTAGAAATTTTTTTTTCTTTTAAAAAGTTTATCTATATTATTTTGATGAAAAATAATTTATATAAATTATATTAGTGTTACTCAAAATTTATTTTGTAATTATATTTATATAAAAATAAACAAATAAATAATTAAATTTGAATATTTAAAATTAAAATGAAAAAAAATGAGATTTATTCTTTATTATTTAGGATATACCGGTTTAATTTAAATAAGATCCGTCTCACTAATAATTTATTTTGTAATTAATATTTCTATAAAAATAAACTGATAAATAATTAAAATTAAACTTAAAATTATACTGAATAATTAAAATAATTTATTTTGTTCCTATCTCAACTCTAGAATGATTGCTAAAGCTCTAACTAAAATAATATTAGCCTTTTACTTTATCTCTAGTATGTCTCATTTTATTTGATGTTGAATCACTGAGCTATCAAATGTAATTTGACTCAAGTACGCTAACAGACTAAACCAAAGTTGTACCCCTATGTGTTGAAATAGTTAGTTGTTGAGAATGCTATTTATATTGATTATTGTAATTTCTTCTAAAATATCTCTCATGCACATGCTCAAAGAAATTTTTTTAAAATATAGTTCACCTCTAAAAAAATAACCACCTTGTAGCCTATAAGAACAAACTAGCCCTAGGGCAGTTTGAGCAGAGCAAGAAGTAAGGGCTCTCTTTCAATCAAGAATCAAAAAATTTTCTTTTATTGGCATGTCTAAGCCCCCTTTTTATATCCTCATGGATATGAAAAGTATCATTTCTTTCTTTTTATATTAAATGAGTTATGTATACAAGCTCACAATACCCAAAAAGGTGTAAATGAATGATATTCAAATGTATAAAAGGTTTTAATCATTGCTCAAAATATTAGTCTTTCATATTGACACTTGAGGTCACAAATCAAAGGAAAAAGCCATAGTGATATTATCATTCCCAAGAATTTTAGCTATAGAAAGTTATAAAGAGTAGTACTCGATCTTTAACTATTTCTAGGGTCATACATTTGCTCTTGAGGAATGTCCAAAGTTACAATCATTCCTAGTGCAATGATTTTGCAATATAAAGATAAAATGCACACGCTATGGTCATATCCAATACTGTGACCTAGTATTCTAGTGATTAAATATGTATTCATGATCATTCTTAGTGCCATAACAATATGTTCAACAGAGAGACACATGTTATGTCATATTCTCATCGATATGATTTTGTATTCTAGAGACAAATTATACAATAATGACCATTGCTATTGCTACAATAATCTAAACAAGAAAGAGACTGAATCCATAACTCACCCCTTGAGTCTTGACTTTGTGTTACATATACAAAAAGATAAATCAGTGACATTCCTAAAAGTTGTGAAATTTCAATTTAAATTTAACATTAGTCATTTGATTATAAAAGTGCAAAACATGAGATTTAGGATTTAGGATTTATGGGTTAGGGTTATAGTTTATGGTTTAAGGTTTAGGATTTAAAGTCTAGGGTTTATGGTTTTTTTTTGTTTTTTTTTTGGAAAATACACACTTTATTTATCATTTAGGCACACAACTTACAAGAGACTAAAAAGCTGATTAATTTAGGCCAGCCCACCAAATCCTATGCACCTTAATGATTCTATGTATAAAATACATAAAAAAACATAATGCCTAATAATTCCAAGCATGCGAATACAACTAAAATCACATGGCAATCCCAGACTTCAGAGTTGGCATTGAGTCATTATGCGCACTACGTCCTTTCCATTCGGATTTGTCAATGCCTTTTGGAGGAACCTGAATAATGCACCATATTAAAACTATGCAAATATAAGATTGTGCATGTGTGTGATGAGCAGCATCAAGCATTTTCCTATGTCATTACTATGCCATGGAATACATGTAAAACTGAATACCCATAAATCCACAAGTCCATATCTACGACACTTTGTCAATTCATTCTCACCTCTGAATTCCACATTTTTTGCTTCAATGATCCTCAAAAGAGTATCTCTTGGGTTAGAATGCTTCCTCATCGAGCTCCAAGAAGTGGCTGTATGTTGCACCGACAAAATATCAAAAAATATCCATGAATCGGTGTGCATGTGTGATGCGGTCCATCTCATAGTCTAATTATCTACTCGTACAACCAAGCTAGAATACAAGTAAAATTACAAAATTCTATAAAGATGGGTCTTCTGCTCCAGAGAGTGTAGCATCGCCTAATTTTATTTACTAAATGCATTAGTGGGCCCCACTTAGAGATACTCATGGGTCCAGTTGCCCTAATTGCATGCTACATAGAGAACAGACAAGATTGTGTGTGTGAGTATGTCATGATCATGTCTCTACAAGTACATGGTGCATACAAAGTCCAAAATAAAAATAAGACTACAAACATAAACTACGAGTTTGAATCTTTTCCTCCCGTGTGGCTGGTCTGGACTCCATTGCTTACTGGCCCTTCTTGGTGATGCTTCGAATTTTTCCGGCTCTCCAATTAATCATGGATTACCCGTTACTCCTGTTAGGTGACGGTTGGGTGTCCCTCTTTGCTGCCTGATAGGGCTAGTGGGACCCACTCCTAGCTACTCCTGGGTTCACTTCTGACCACTTTGCTCAGTCTCATCGGTTTTCTGAATGTTATCATCCCGGCTTGCTAGCGGGGCCCTCTACAAGCTGGAGGCCCATACTTCTGGCTGGTTCTAGGACTTGCTGGCCCCCCTAAATGTGACACCAAAATCGACAAGAATATGTGCACGTATGTACAGTGGTCCTGTCGCTATATGTGTGTGGTGGAGTAGTATCAGCGTTTAGGAATTTAGTAATTTAAGTTTTTAGTTATTTTGTTGTATATAGGTTTTATTTAAATAATTAAATAACAAAAAAATTATTTTTATGATTTTTTCTCATTTTCAAGGTTATAACCATTGAAAATATTATAATTTTTAATTTTTTTTTCAAATATTAATACAATATTTAATTATAATAATCATAAAAATTAAATATCATGTAAATTCAGTATAAATGATTTTATTGATCGATATTATAATATTGATCATAAAATAGATTAACAAACTATTATTAATAAGATAGATATTAATTAAAATATATTTGCAAAACCTAAAATGATTCAAAATCAAAGTAAAATATATTAATAAATAATAATTTTTTATTTTTAAATTTTTGATTCTTTTTATAAGCTTATAAATTCTTTTGATGAAGATAAATTATTTAAATTATATTTGTCTCATTCATAATTTTATTTTGCAATTAATATTTATATAAAAATAAAATAATAAATAATTAAAATGAATATTAAAATTATAATGAATACAAATAAAAATGAGATTAATGATTAATTATTTAGGGCATACCGGTTTAATGGTTTAAGTATTTAGGAGTTTAAAAGTTTAGTGATTTAATTGTTTAGGCATTTAGTAGTTTATATGTTTAATTTAAATAATGAAATAACAAAAAAATTTTCTATTCAAATTTTTATCAATTTTGAAGGTTATAACATTTATTAATATAATAATTTTTAAATTTTTTTCAAATTTGAGTACAATATTTAGTTATAATAAACTTAATAAATATATATCATGTAAATTAAAAATAAACAATTTTATTGAAAGATATTAATAAACTTAATATAAATATAAATATAATAATGATCAAAAAATAAATTAATAAACTATTATTTATTGATAGATATTTATATATTATTTATAAATACTTAAACCTTTAAAGATGGTTTAAATGGTTAAGTATTTAATGGTTTTTTGGTTTTGGGGTTTAGAAGTTTAATGATTTAAGCGTTTAGGTATTTTGTAGTTTATAGGTTTTATATAAACAATAAAATAACAAAAAATTTATTTTTGTGATTTTATCTCATTTTCAAAGATGATAACCTTTAAAAATATAATAATTTTTAAATTATTTTCAAATGCAAATATAATATTCAGTTAAAATAATCTTTATAATTATATATCATGTAAATTCAATATAAACAATTTTAATGATAAATATTATAATAATGATCTAAAAATAAATTAATAATCTATTATTAATAAGATAGATATCAATTAAAATATAATTACCAAACCTAAAATGATTCAGAAGCAAAGCAAAATATATTACTATATAATAATTTTTTGTTTTGAAAATTTTATTTCTTTTAAAAAGTTTATCTACAATTTTTTGTTGAAAAATAATTTATATAAATTATTTTTTGTCTAGCTCAATTTATTTTGGAATTAATATTTATATATAAATAAACAAATAAATAATTAAAATGAATATTTAAAATTATAATGAAAAAAATGAGATTAATTATTTATTATTTTTTATTTAGAGATACCGCTTTAATTTAAATTATATCCATCTCACTAATAATTTATTTTGTAATTAATATATCTATAAAATAAATTGATAAATAAATAAAATACAAATCTAAAATTATATTGAATAAAAATTAAAATGAGATTTATGATTTATTATTAATGTATACCAGTTTAATGATTTAAGTATTTAGAGGTTTTGTGGTTAGGAGTTTAGCGATTTATGTTTTTAGGCTTTTAGTGATTTATAGTTTTTATATAAAAAAATAAAATAACAAAAAAAATTTCTATAATTTGTTATCATTTTCATAGGTTATAACCTTTGAAAATATAATAATATTATCTATTTTTTGAAATGTGAATACAATATTTAGTTATAAAAATATTAATAATTATATATCATATAAATTCAATATAAACAATTTTATTGATAGACAATATAATAATGATCAAAATTAAATTATTAAACTATTAATAAATAGATAGATATTAAATTAAAAATATTTACAAAATTGATTCAAAATTAAAGTAAAATATATTACTAGATAATAATTTATAATTTTTAAATTGTTACTTCTTTTAGAATCGTATATTTTTTTTATAAAAAATAAATTAATTAAATTATATTTATCGCACTCATTCTTTATTTTGTAATAAATATTTCAATAAAAATAAACAAATAAATAATTAAAATAAATATTTAAAATTATAATAAATAGAAATAAAATTAGATTTATTAATTATTAAGTCATATATAGCAGTTTAATGGTTTATGTATTTAGGCATTACGGGGTTTAGGAGTTTACTGATTTAACTGTGTATGCATTTAGTGGTTTATAGGTTTTATTTAAGAAAAAAAATAAAAAAAATTATTTTTATTATTTTTTGATATTTTCAAAGATTATAACCATTGAAAATATATTAATTTTTAAAATTTTTTCAAAAGTGAATAAATATTTATTTATAATAATAATAATTATTATATATCATATAAATTCAAAATAAACAATTTTATTGATATATATTCTAATAATTATCAAAAAAAAATTAAAAATCTATTATGAATAAGATTGATATTACTTAAATTATAATATCAAAACCTAAAATGATTCAAAAGCAAAGCAACCTATATTACTTAATAATAAGTATTTGTTTTTAAATTTTTATTCTTTTTATAAGCTTATCAATTTTTTGATGAAAAATAATTTTTATAAATTATATTTTTAACTCATAATTTATTTTATAATTAATATATATATATAAATAAAAAACTAAACAATCAAATTTAATTTTTTAAATTATAATGAAAACAAATAAAAATGAGATTTATTAATTATTATTTATAGGATACCCTTTTAAATGATTATCTATATAGGGGTATCGAGATTTTGTAGTTCAGTGATTTGAGTGTTTAAGCATTTAGTGATTTATAGGTTTAATTTAAACATTGAAATAACAAAAAAAAATTTTTTTTTTTTTTTTTTCACATGTTCAGAGGTTATAATCATTGAAAATATAATAATTATAAAATTTTTTAATAAAGTGAATACAATATTTAGTTATAATAATTATTTAATTTATATATCATATAAATTAAATATAAATATTTTTATTAATAAATATTCTAATAATGATTAAAAAATAAATTAATAATCTATTATTAATAAGTTAGATATCAATTAAAATATAATTACAAAACCTAAAATGAATTAGAAACAAAGTAAAATATATTACTATATAATAATTTTTTGTTTTAAATTTTTTTCTTCTTTTAATAAGTTTAACTATATTTTTTTGTTGAAAAATAATTTATATAAATTATATTTTTCTAACTTATAATTTATTTTGTATTTAATATTTATATAAAATTAAACAAATAAATAATTAAAATGAATATTTAAAATTAAAATGAAAAAAATAAAATGAGATTTATTATTTATTATTTAGTAATAATAATTATTATAACTATATATAATATAAACAATTTTATTGATAATATTATATCAATTATAAAATAATAAATTAATAAACTATTATTAATATGTTAGATATAAATTTAAATATAATTAAAAAACCTAAAATGATTCAAAATCAAAGTAAAATTCATTACTAAATAATAATTTTTTTTAGTTTTTGCATCATTTTATAAGCTTATATATTTTTTTGTTGAAAAATATATTATTTAAATTATATTTGTCACTCTTAATTTATTTTGTAATTAATATTTCTATAAATTATTTAAATTATATTTAAGGTTTACAAGTTTAAAAGTTTAGGTATTTAGGGGCTTCAGGGTTTAGGAGTTTAGATATTAATGTATTTAGGTATTTAATGGTTTATAATTTTTATTTAAACAATGATATACCAAAAAATTTATTTTTGTTATTTTTTCTCATTTTTTAAGGTTATAACCTCTGAAAATATAATAATTTTTAAAATTTTTATATGTGAATACTATATTTAGTTATGATAATCTTAATAATTATATATCATGTTAATTCAATATAAACAATTATATTGATAGATATTATATAAATGATCAAAAAATAAATTAATAAACTATTAATAATAAGATAAATGTTTTTTAAAATATATTTGCAATACGTAAATTTATTCAAAATCAAACTTAAATATAATTCTAAATAATAATTTTTTTGATGTTTTGCTTCTTTTTATAACTTTATATTTTTTACTATTAAAATTAAATTATTTAAATTATATTTGTCTTCCACATAATTTATTTTTAATTTATAATTCTATAAAAATAAACTAATAAATAATTAAAATGAATATTTAAAATTATAATGAATACAAATAAAATTGAGATTTATTATTTATTATTCAGGATATACTCGTTTAATGTTTTATGTATTTAGGTGTTTTGAAGGTTATAACATTTGAAAATATAATAATTTTTAATTTTTTTTAAATGTTAATATAATATTTAGTTATAATGTTCTTAATAATTATATATAATGTAAACTCAATATAAATAATTTTATTAATAGATATTATAATAATGATCATTAAAAAATTCATAAACTATTATTAATAAGAATGATATTAATTAAAATATAATTGCAAAAACTAAAATCATTCAAAATCAAAATAAAATATATTAAAAAATAATAAATTTTTGTTTTTAAAAATTTGCCTCTTTATATAAGCATATATATTTTTTTGATAAAAAATAAATTATTTAAAATAGATCAGTCTCAATAATAATTTATTTTGTAATTAATATTTCTATAAAAATAAACTGATAAATAATTAAAATAAAAATTTAAAATTACACATTATAAAAATTAAAATGAGATTTAAGATTTATTATTAATGTATACCAATTTAATAGTTTAAGTATTTAAAAGTTTTGTCGTTTAGGAGATTAGTGATTTATGTTTTTAGGCATTTAGTGCTTTATAGGTTTTATTTAAACAAAAAAATAAAAAAAAATGAATAATTTTTTGTCATTTTCATAGGTTATAACCTTTGAAAATATAATAAAATTTAAAATTTTTTGAAAGGTGAATATAATATTTAGTTACAATAATTTTAATTATTAAAATTCATATAAATTCAATATAAAATTTTTTTTTGATAAATATTATAATAATGATCAAAAATTAAATTAATAAACTATTAATAATAAGATAGATATAAATTAAAAAATATTTACAAAACCCAAATTGATTCAAAAATTAAAGTAAAAAATATTACTAGATAATAATTTTTAATTTTTAAAATTTTACATCTTTTATAAGCATATATACTTTTTTTGATTATAAATAAATTATTTAAATTATATTTATCGCACTCATAATTTATTTTGTAATAAATATTTCTATAAAATAAACTTATAATTAATTAAAATGAATATTTAAAATAATAATAAATTGAAATAAAAATTAGATTTCTTAATTATTAAGTAGTATATAGCAGTTTAATGGTTAATGTATTTAGGCATTACGAGCCTTAGGAGTTTACTATTTTACGGTGTATGCATTTAGTGGTTTATTAGTTTTATTTTAAAATTAAAATAACAAAATATTTATTTTTATTATTTTTTGTTATTTTCAAAGGTTGTAACATTTGAAAATATAATAATTTTTAAAATATTTTCAAATGTGAATTCAATATTTAGTTATAATAATCATTATATTTATATATCATATAAATTCAATATAAACAATATTATCGATAAATATTCTAAAAATGATAAGAAAATAAATTAATAATCTATTATTAATAAGATAGATATCAATTATAATATAATTACAAAAGCTAATATGTTTCTTAAACAAACCAAAATATATTACTATATAATAATTTTTTGTTTTGAAGATTTTTTTTTAAAGTTTATTTTTATTTTTTTGATGAAAAATAATTATATAAATTATATTTGTGTGACTCATAATTTATTTTGTAATTAATATTTATATAAAAATAAACAAATAAATAATTAAATTTGAATATTTAAAATTAAAATCAAAAAAAATTAGATTTATTCTTTATTATTTAGGATATACCGGTTTAATTTAAATTAGATCTGTCTCACTAATAATTTATTTTGTTTTTAATATTTCTATAAAAATAAACTGATAAATAATTAAAATAAAAATCAAAATTATACAAAATAATTAAAATAATTTATTTTGTTCCTCTCTCAACTCTAGAATGATTGCTAAAGCTCTAACCAAAATAATCGGAGCTTTTACTTTATCTCTATTATGTCTCATCATATTTGATGTTGAATCAATGGGCTATCAAAGGTAATTTGACTCATGTACGCTAACAGACTAAACCAAAGTTGTACCCCTACGTGTTGAAATATCTAGTTGTTGAGGATGCTATTTATATTGATTTTTGTAATTTCTTCTATAATATCTCTCATGCACACACTCAAAGCAATTTTTTTAAAACATAGTTCACCTCTAAAAGAAAAACTCCTTGTAGCCTATTAGAACAAATTAGCCCCAGGGCGGTTTGAGCAGGGCAAGAAGTATGTGCTCTCTTTCAATCAAGAATCAAAAAATTTATATTATTGGCATGTATAAGACTTTTTTTTATATCCTCATGGATATGAAAAGTATTATTTCTTTCTTTTTATATTAAATGAGTTATGTATACAAGCTCACAATACCCAAAATGTGTAAATGAATCATATTCAAATGTATAAAAGGTTTTGATCATTGCTCAAAATATTAGTTTTGCATATTGACACTTGAGGTCATAAATCAAAGGAAAAAGCCATAGTGATATTTCTAATCCCAAGATTTTTAGCAATAGAATGTTATAAAGAGTAGTACTCGAACTTTAACTATTTCTAGGGTCATGACTTATGCTCTTGAGGAATGTCCTATGTTACAATCATTCCTAGTGCAATGACATTGCAATATAAAGATAAAATTCACAAGCTATGGTCGTATCAAATACTGTGACCTAGTATTATAGTGATTAAATATGTATTCATGATCATTCTTAGTGCCATACCAATATGTTCAACAGAGAGACACAAGTTCTGGCATATTATTATCGATATGATTTTGTGTTCTAGAGATAAAATATACAATAATGACCATTGCTAATCCTACAATAATCTAAAGAAAGAAAGTGACTGAATTCAAAACACACCCCTTGAGTCATGACTTTGTGTTTCATATATAAAAAGATAAATTTGTGACATTCCTAAAAGTTTTGACTATCAATTTAAATTTAACACTTAGTCATTTGATTATAAAAGTGCAGAACATGAGATTTAGGATTTAGGGTTTATGGATTAGGGTTATAGTTTATGGTTTAAGCTTTAGCATTTAAAGTTTATGGTTTATGGTTTTTTTTTGTTTTTTTTTTTGGAAAATACACACTTTATTTCTCATTTAGGCACACAACTTACAAGAGACTAAAAAGCTCACTAATTTAGGCCAGCCCACCAAATCCTATGCACCTTAATGATTCTATGCATAAAATACATAAAAAACATAATGCTAATAATTCCAAGCATACGAATACAACTAAAATGACCTGGCATTCCCGGACTTCAGAGTTGGCATTTAGTCATTATGCGCTCTACGTCCTTTCCATTTGGCTTTTTCCAAGCCTTTTGGAGGAACATGAATGATGCACCATATTAAAACTATGCAAATATAAGATTGTGCATGTGTGTGACATGCAGCATCAAGCATTTGTTTATGTCATTGTGTTGCAATGGAATACATGTAAAACTGAATACCCTTAAATCCACATGTCCATATCTATGGCACTTTGTCAATTCATTCTCACCTCTGAATTCAACATTCTTTTGCACCAATGATCCTCAAAAGAGTGTCTCTTTGGCTAGAATGCTTCCTCGTCGAGCTCAAAGAAGTGGTTGTATGTTGCACCGACAAAATATCAAAAAATATGCATGGATCGGTGTGCATGTGTGTTGAGGTCCATCTTATAGTCTAATTAACTACATGTACAACTAAGCTAGAATACAAGTAAAATTACAAAATGCTATAAAAATGGGTCTTCTGCTCCTGGGAGTGTAGCATCGCCTAATATGTATTTACAAACTGCATTAGTGGGCCCCACTTAGAGATACTCATGGGTCCAGTTTCTCTGATTGCATGCTACATAGAGAATAGACAAGATTGTGTGTGTGTGTGTGTCATTATCCATATCTAAAAGTACATGGTGCATACAAAGTCCAAAATACAAATAAGACTACAAACATAAACTACAAGTTTGAATCTTTCACTCCCATGTGGCTGGTCTGGACTCCATTACATTCTGGCCCTGCTTGGTGATACTTTGGAATTTGAGGGCTCTCCAATTAATCATGGATTACCCGGTACTCCGGTTGGGCGGCAGTTGGGTGGCCCTCTATGCTGCCTGATAGGTCCAGTGAGACCCACTCCTAGCTACTCCAGGGTTTACTTCGGTCCACTTTGCTCGATCTCATCGGTTTTCTGAATGTTATCATCCCGGCTTGCTAGCGGGGCCCTCTACAAGCTGGAGTCCCATACTTCTTGCTGGTTCCAGGACATGCTGGCCCCTCTAAATGTGACACCAAAATCGACAAGAATATGTGCATGTGTGTACTGTGGTCCGTCGCTATGTGTGTGTGGTGCAGAAGTATCAGGGTTTAGGAGTTTAGTAATTTAAGTATTTATTTATGATGTGGTTTATTGGTTTTATATAAATAATTAATTAACAAAAAAATTATTTGTATGATTTTTTCTCATTTTCAAGGTTATAACCATTGAAAATATTATAATTTTTAATTTTTTTTTCAAATGTTAATACAATATTTAATTATAATAATCATAAAAATTAAATATCAGGTAAATTTAATATAAATAATTATATTGATCGATATTATAATATCGATCATAAAATAGATTAATAAACTATTATTAATATGATAGATATTAATTAAAATATATTTTCAAAACCTAAAATGATTCAAAATCAAAGTAAAATATATTACTAAATAATAATTTTTTATTTTTAAATTTTTGATTCTTTTTATAAGCTTATAAATTTTTTTTAATGAAGATAAATTATTAAAATTATATTTGCCTCGTTCATAATTTTATTTTGCAATTAATATTTCTATAAAAATAAACTAATAAATAATTACAATATATATTGAAATTATAATGAATACAAATAAAAATGAGATTTATGATTAATTATTTAGGGTACACCGGTTTAATGGTTTAAGTATTTAGGAGTTTAGGAGTTTAGTGATTTAAGTGTTTAGGCATTTAGTAGTTTATATGTTTTATTTAAATAATGAAATAACAAAAAAATTATGTTTCAAATTTTTTATCAATTTTGAAGGTTATAACCTTTATAAATATAATAATTTTTAATTTTTTTTCAAATGTGAATACAATATTTAGTTATAAAAAACTTAATAAATATACATCATGTAAATTAAAAATAAACAATTTTATTGATAGATAGTAATAAACTAAATATATATATAAATATAATAATGATCAATAAATAAATTAATAAACTATTATTTATTGATTATTATTTATATATTATTTATAAATACTTAAACCTTTAAAGATTGTTTAAATGATTAAGTATTTAAGGGTTTTGGGGTTTAGTAGTTTAATGATTTAAGCATTTAGGCATTTAGTAATTTATAGGTTCTATATAAACAATAAAATAATAAAAAATTTATTTTTGTGATTTTATCTCATTTTCAAAGATGATAACCTTTAAAAATAAAATATTTAGTTATAATATATCATAATAATTATATATCATGTAAATTCAATATAACAATTTTATTGATAAATATTCTAATAATGTTCAAAAAATAAATTAATAATCTATTATTAATAAGATAGATATCAATTAAAATATAATTACAAAACTTAAAATGATTCTGAAGCAAATCAAAATATATTACTATATAATAATTTTTTGTTTTGAAATTTTTTTTTCTTTGAAAAAGTTTATCTATAATTTTTTGATGAAAAATAATTTATATAAATTATTTGTCTAGCTCAATTTATTTTGTAATTAATATTTACATATAAATAAATGAATAAATAATTAAAATGAATATTTAAAATTACAATGAAAAAAATGAGATTTATTATTTATTATTTAGGGATACTATTTTAATTTAAATTAGATCTGTCTCACTAATAATTAATTTTTTAATTAAAATTTTTATAAAAATAAACTGATAAATAATTAAAATAAAAATTTAAAATTATGCTGAATAAAAATTAAAATGAGATTTATGATTAATTATTAATCTATACCATTTTAATGGAATAACTATTTAGAGGTTTTGTCGTTTAGGAGTTTAGAAATTTATGTTTTTAGGATTTTAGTGGTTTATAGGTTTTATTTAGAAAATAAAATAAAAAAATATTTTCTATAATATGTTATCATTTTTATAGGTTATAACCTTTGAAAATATAATAATATTTACAATTTTTTGAAATATGAATATAATATTTAGTTATAATAATCATTATATTTATATATCATATAAATTCAATATAAACAATATTAATTGATAAATAGTCTAATAATGATCAAATAAATATATTAATAATCTATTATTAATAAGATAGATATAAATTAAAATAAATTTACAAAACCTATAATGGTTAATAAGCAAACCAAAATAGATTAGTATATAATAATTTTTTGTTTTGTAATTTTTTTTATTTTAAAAAATTTATCTATGTTTTTTTGATAAAAAATAATTTACATAAATTATATTTTTTTAGATCAAAATTTATTTTTAATTAATATATATATAAAAATAAATAAATAAATAATTAAAATGAATATTTAAAATTATAATGAAAAAAAATGAGATTTATTCTTTATTATTTGAATTTACATAACACAAAATGATTCAAGATCAAATCAAAATATATTACTAATTAATAATATTTAATTTTTTAATTTGTCCTTTTTTTTATAAGCTTATATTTAAAATATTAATAATAATAATTATATATCATATAAATTCAATATAGACAATTTTATTGATAGATTTTCTAATAATTATCAAAAAATAAATTAAAAATCTATCAAGAATAAGATTGATATTACTTAAAAAATAATATCAAAACCCAAAATAATTCAAAATCAAAGCAAAATATATTATTAAATATAATTATTTATTTTTAAATTTTATTCTTTTTATAAGCTTATCAATTTTTTGATGAAAAATAATTTTTATAAATTATATATTTAACTCATAATTTATTTTATAATTAATACATATATAAAAATAAAAAACGTAACGATCAAAATGAATTTTTTAAATTATAATGAAAACAAATAAAAATGAAATTTATTAATTATTATTTAGGGTATATTGATTCAAAGGATTATCTATATAGTGGTATCGGGATTTTGTAATTTAATGATTTAAATGCATAGGCATTAAGAGGTGTATAGGTTTTATTTAAACAATAGAATAACAAAAGTGAATACAATATTTAGTTATAATAATCATTATATTTATATATCATATAAATTCAATATAAACATTTTTATTGATAAATATTCTAATAATGATGAAAAAATAACTTAATAATCTATTATTAATAAGATAGATATCAATTAAAATATAATTACAAAACATAAAATGATTCATAAGCAAAGCTAAATATATTACTATATAATAATTTTTTGTTATGAAATTTTTTTTTATTTAAAAAAGTTTATCTATATTTTATTGATTAAATATAATTTACATAAATTATATGTGTCTAACTCATAATTTATTTTTTAATTAATATTTATATAAAAATAAAAAAATTAATAATTAAAAGGAATATCAAAAATTATAATAAAAAAACATGAGATTTATTCTTTATTATTTAGGGTATACAAATTTAATTTATATTAAATCCGTCTTACTAATAATTTATTTTGTAATTAATATTACAATAAAAATAAACTGATAAATAATTAAAATAAAAATTTAAAATTATATTGAATAAAAATTAAAATGAGATTTATGAATTATTATTAATATAAACCAGTTTAATATTTTAAGTATTTAGAGATTTTGTCATTTAGGACTTTAGTGATTTATGTTTTTAGGCATTTATTGGTTTGTAGGATTTGTTTAAACAATGATATAACAAAAAAATTATTTTTGATATTTTTTCAGATTTTCAAAGTTTATAACCTTTGAAAATATTATAATTTTAAAATTTTTTAAAAATATGAATACAATATTTAGTAATAATAATCATTATAATTATATATAATATAAACTAAATATAAACAATTTTATTGATAGATATGATATCAATTATCGAAAAATAAATCAATATGCTATTATATATATGATAGATATAAATTAAAATATATTGCAAAACCTGAAAATATTCAAAATCCAAGTAAAATTTTTTACTAAATAATAATTTGTTTTAGTTTTTGCTTCATTTTATAAGCTTATATTTTTTTGATGAAAAATAAATTATTTAAATTATATTTCTACATCATAATTTATTTTGTAATTAATATTTTAATAAATTATTTAAATTATATTTTAAGGTTTACGAATTTAAAGGTTTAAGTATTTAGGGGCTTTTGTGTTTATGAGTTTAGAGGTTTAAGTGTTTATGAATTTAGTGGTTTATAAGTTCTATTTAAAAAAAGATATAACAAAAATTTTATTTTTATTATTTTTTAAAGTTTTGAAGGTTATAACCTTTGAAAATATAATAATTTTTAAATTTTTTTCAAATGTGAATTCAATATTTAGTTATAATAATCATTATATTTATATATCATATAAATTCAATATAAACAATTTTATTGATAAATATTCTAATAATGATCGAAAAATAAATTAATAATATATTATTAATAAGATAGATATCAATTATAATATAATTACAAAACCTAAAATGTATCAGAAGCAAAACAAAATATATTACTATATATTTTTGATAATAATTATTATATATCATATATTAATAATAATTATATATCAGAAGCAAATTAAATATATTACTATATTTAGTTTTGATAATATTAATAATTATATATCATATAAATTCAATATAAAAAATAATATTGATAGATATTATATTAATGATCAAAAAATTAATTAATAAACTATTATAAATAAGATAGATATTATTTAAAATATATTTGCAAAACGTAAATTTATTCAAAATCAAAGTAAAATAAATTACTAAATAATAATGTTCTTGATGTTTTGCTTCTTATTATAAGTTTATATTTTTTGTTCTTAAAAGTATATTATTTAAATTATATTTGTCTTCCTCATAATATATTTTGTAATTTATAATTCTAAAAAAATTAACAAAAAAATAATTAAAATGAATATTTAAAATTATAATGAATACAAATAAAAGCTAGATTTATTATTTATTATTCAGGATATACAGTTTTAATGGTTTAGGTATTTAGGTGTCTTGGGGTTTAGTGATTTAAGTGTTTATGCCTTTAGTGATTTATAGTTTCTATTTAAAGAATGAAAAAAGAAAAAATTTAATTTTTGAAGGTTATAACATTTGAAAATATAATAATTTTTAATTTTTTTTAAATTTGAATATAATATTTAGTTATAATATCGTAATAATTATATATAATGTAAACTCAAAATAAGTAATTTAATAATAGATATTATAATAATGATTTAATAACAAATTAATAAACTATTATTAATAAGAATGATATAAATTAAAATAAAAGTTGCAAAATCTAAAATGATTCAAAATAAAATAAAATATATTATTAAATAATAAATTTTTGTTTTTAAAATTTTGCCACTTTTTATAAGGATATCTATTTTTGTCGATGAAAAATAAATTATTTAAATTAGATCTGTCTCACTAATAATTTATTTTGTAATTAATATTTCAATAAAAATAAACTGATAAATAATTCAAATAAAAATTAAAAATCATACTTAATAAAAATTAAATTGAGATTTATGATTTTTTATTATTGTACACCTGTTTAATAGTTTAAGTATTTAAAGGTTTTGTCGTTTAGGAGTTTACAATTTATGTTTTTCGGCATTTAGTGGTTTATAGGTTTTATATAAAAAAATAAAATACAAAAAAATTTTCTATAATTTGTTATCATTTTCATAGGTTATAACCTTTGAAAATATAATAATATTTTCAATTTTTTGAAATGTGAATATGATATTTAGTTATAATAATATTAATAATTACCGGGCCAGTAAACAATGAAGTCCAGACCAACCACACGGGAGCGAAAGATTCAAACTTGTAGTTCATGTTTGTAGTCTTATTTGTATTTTGGATTTTGTATGCACCATGTACTTGTAGAGACGGATCATGACACACACACACACACACACATCTTGTCTGTTCTCTATGTAGCATGCAATGAGGGAAACTGGACCCGTGAATATCTCTAAGTGGGGCCCACTAATGCATTTTGTAAACACATTAGGTGATGCTACACTTCCGGGAGTAGAAGACCCATCTTTATAGCATTTTGTAATTTTACTTGTATTCTAGCTTGGTTGTACGAGTAGATAATTAGACTATGAGATGGACCTCATCACACATGTACACCGATGCATTCATATTTTTTGATATTTTGTCGATGCAACATACAGCCACTTCTTGGAGCTCGATGAGGAAGCATTCTAACTCAAGAGATACACTTTTGAGGATCATTGGAGCAAAAGAATGTGGAATTCAGAGGTGAGAATGATTTGACAATGTGCTGTAGATATGGACTTGTGGATTTATGGGTATTCAGTTTTACATGCATTCCATTGCATAGCAATGACATAGGCAAACGCTTGATGCTGCATGTCACGCACATGCACAATCTTATATTTTTATAGTTTTAATATGGTGCATCATTCAGGTTCCTCCAAAAGGCTTGGACAAATCAGAATGGAAAAGACACAGTGCGCATAATTACTCAATGCCAACTCTGAAGTCCGGGAATGCCAGGTGATTTTAGTTGTATTCGTACGCTTGGAATTATTAGGCATTATGTTTTTTATGTATTTTATACATAGAATCATTAAGGTGCATAGGATTTGGTGGGCTGGCCTAAATTAATCAGCTTTTTAGTCTCTTGTAAGTTGTGTGACTAAATGATAAATAAAGTGTGTATTTTCCAAAAAAAACAAAAAAAAAAGCATAAACCCTAGACTTTAAATCCTAAACCATAAACCATAAACTATAACCCTAACCCATAAATCCTAAATCCTAAATCTCATGTTTTGCACTTTTATAATCAAATGACTAATGTTAAATTTAAATTGAAATTTCACAACTTTTAGGAATGTCACTTATTTATCTTTTTGTATATGTAACACAAAGTCAAGACTCAAGGGGTGAGTTATGGATTCAGTCTCTTTCTTGTTTAGATTATTGTAGCAATAGCAATGGTCATTATTGTATAATTTGTCTCTAGAATACAAAATCATATTGATGAGAATATGACATAACTTGTGTCTCTCTGTTGAACATATTGTTATGGCACTAAGAATGATCATGAATACATATTTAATCACTATAATACTGGGTCACAGTATTGGATATGACCATAGCTTGTGCATTTTATCTTTATATTGCAAAATCATTGCACTAGGAATGATTGTAACTTTGGACATTCCTCAAGAGCAAATGTATGACCCTTTAAAGATCGAGTACTACTCTTTATAACTTTTTATAGCTAAAATTCTTGGGAATGATAATATCACTATGGCTTTTTCCTTTGATTTGTGACCTCAAGTGTCAATATGAAAGACAAATATTTTGAGCAATGATTAAAACCTTTTATACATTTGAATATCATTCATTAACACCTTTTTGGGTATTGTGAGCTTGTATACATAACTCATTTAATATAAAAAGAAAGAATTGATACTTTTCATATCCATGAGGATATAAAAAGGGGGCTTAGCATGCCAATAAAAGAAAATTTTTTGATTCTTGATTGAAATAGAGCCCATACTTCTTGCTCTGCTCAAACTGCCCTAGGGCTAGTTTGTTCTAATAGGCTACAAGGTGGTTATTTTTTTAGAGGTGAACTATGTTTTAAAAAAATTGCTTTGAGCGTGTGCATGAGAGATATTTTAGAAGAAATTACAATAATCAATATAAATAGCATCCTCAACAACTAGCTATTTCAACACATAGGGGTACAACTTTGGTTTAGTCTATTAGCGTACTTGAGTCAAATTACCTTTGATTGCCCAGTGATTCAACATCAAATAAAATGAGACATAATAGAGATAAAGTAAAAGCTCCTATTATTTTGGTTAGAGCTTTAGCAATCATTCTAGAGTTGAGAAAGGAACAAAATAAATTATTTTAATTATTCAGTATAATTTTAATTTTTAATTTATTTATTTATCAGTTTATTTTTATAAAAATATTAATTACAAAATAAATTATTAGTGAGACAGATCTAATTTAAATTAAATCGGTATATCCTAAATAATAAAGAATAAATATAATTTTTTTTATTTTTATTTTAAATATTCAAATTTAATTATTTATTTGTTTATTTTTATATAAATATTAATTACAAAATAAATTATGATTTACACAAATATAATATATATAAATTATTTTTCATCAAAATAATATAGATAAACTTTTTAAAAGAAAAAAAATTTCAAAACAAAAAATTATTATGTAGTAATATATCTTCTGAATCAATTTAGGTTTTGTAAATATATTTTAATTGATATCAATCTTATTAATAATAGATTCTTAAGTTATCTTTTCATCATTATTAGAATATTTATAAATAAAAATGTTTATATTGAATTTATATGATATATAACTATAATGATTATTATAACTAATTATTGTATTTACTTTTGAAAAAAATTTTAAAATTATCATATTTTCAAAGGTTATAACCTTTGAAAATATGAAAAAATAAAAAAAAAATAATTTTTTTGTTATTTCATTTTTTAAATAAAACCTATAGATCTTTAAATGCTTACTTAAATTAGTAAGCTCATAAATCCCGAAACCCCTAAATACATAAACATTTTAACAGCTATGTACTACTTAATAAATAATAAATCTCATTTTTATTTCTATTTATTATAATTTTATATATTAATTTTAATTATTTATAGTTTATGTTTTTAGAAAAATTAATTACAAAATAAATTTCGAGTGAGACAAATATTATTTAAATAATTTATTTTAATAAAAAAAATATTAGCTTATAAAAAGAAGGAAAATTATAAAAATTAAATTTATTATTTAGAAAAATATTTTGATTTGATTTTGTATCATTTTGTGTTATATAAATATATTTTAATTAATATTTATATTATTAATAATAGTTTATTAATTTAATTTTTGATCATTATTATAATATCTATCATTAAAATTATTTATATTGAATTTATATGATATACAATTAGTAAGATTAATATAATTATACATGGTATTCACATTTTAAAAAATTTAAAAAATTATTTTATTTTCAAAGTTTATAACCTTTGAAAACCATAAAAAATCAAAAATAGAATTTTAAATTTTATTATATAAATAAAACCTATAAACCACTAAATAATCAAACTATTAAACTGGTATTCCATATATAATAAATCATAAATCTCATTTTAATTTGTATTCATTATAATTTTAAATATTCATTTTAATTATTTATTAATTTATTTTTTATAGATATATCAATCACAAAAAAAATAATCAGTGAGACAAATATAATTTTAGTAATTTATTTTTAATCAAAAAAAAATAAGCTTATATAAAGAAGTAAAAATTTAAAAACAAAAAATTATTATTTAGTAATATATTTTAATTTAATTTTGAATCATTATATATAGGTTTTGCAATTATATTTTAATTGTGATCAATCTTATTAATAATAGTTTATTAATTTATTATTTGATCATTTTTATAATATCGAACAATAAAATTACTTATATTCAATTAAAATGTCTTATAATTATTAAGTTATTATAACTAAATATATTATTTACTTTTGAAAAAAATTTAAAATTATTATAGTTTAAAAGGTTACAACCTTGAAAAATTAAAAAAAAATCAAAAAATTAAATTGTGTTTTTTCATTCTCTAAAAAAACTATAAATAACTAAAGGTCTAATGAATTAAATCTCTAGACTTTTAATCCCCAAAAGCCCCTAAATACATAAACCATTAAACCTATATAACCTAAATAATAAATAATAAATCTTATTTTTATTTGTATTCATTATAATTTTAAATATTCATTTTAATTATTTTTAAGTTTATTTTTATAGAAATATTAATTACAAAATAAATAATGAGTGAGACAAATATAATTTAAATAAAATATTTTTTATGAAAAAAAATAATCTTATAAAAATAAACAAACTTTCAAAAATTTAAAATTTTATTTAATAATATAATTTACTTTGATTTTGAATTATTTTGGGTTCTGCAAATATATTTTTATTAATAGCAATCTTATTAATAATAGTTTATTAATTTATTTTTTGATCATCAAAATAATATATATTAATAAAATTTTTTATATTGAATTTACAGCAAATATAATTATTAAGATTATTATAACTAAATAATGTATTCATATTTTAGAATTATTAAAAAATTATTATATTTTTAAAGGTTATAACCTTTGAAAATCACAAAAATTCATAAAAATAAATTTTTTGTTATTTCATTGATTAAATAAAACCTATAAACATGAAAATGTGCAAACATATAAATCAATAAACTCCTTATCCCCAAAACCACAAAAAACTTAAAGAATTAAATAGTTATACCCTAAATAATAAATAATAAATCTCATTTTTATTAATATTAATTATAATTTTAAATATACATTTTAATTATTTATTAGTTTATTTTTATAGAAATATAAATTAAAAAATATAGTATTAGTGAGATATTTATAATTTAAATAATTTATTTTCCATCAAAAAATATATAGGCTTATAAATGGATACAAAAATTTAAAAATTTAAAAATTTAAAAATTTAAAAATTTAAAAATTTAAAATTAATATATAGTAAAATATTTCACTTTGATTTTGAGTCATTTTAGGTTTTGCAAATAAATTTTAAACAATATTTATCTTATTAATAATTATTTATTACTTTTTATGATCATTATTATAATATAAATTAATAAAATAGTTTATATGAATTTATATTATATATAATTATTATGATTATTATAACATCATATTGTATTCACTTGTCAAAAAAAAATTAAAAATAATTATATTTTCAAAGGTTAGAACCTTCAAACATAAATTTTTTATATAAAACCTATAAACCTATAAATTATTATATTGAGAAAAGATAACAAACATAAATTTTTTGTTATTTTATTTATTATATAAAACCTATAAACCTCTGAATGACTAAATACTAAAATGACTAAACTCCTAAACCGCGAAGCCCATAAATACTTAAAACATTAAATTAGTATAGTCTAAATAAAAATCATAAATCTCAGTTTTATTAGTATTCATTATAATTTTAAAACATTATAATTTTAATTATTTATCAGTTTTTTTTTATAGAAATATTAATTACAAAATAATTATTAATGCGACATATATAATTTAAATAATTTATTTTTCATCAAAAAAATGCTTATAAAAAGAGTCACAATTTTAAAAATAAAAAAATATTATTTAATAATATATCTTATTTTGATTTTGAATCATTTTAGATTTTACAATTATATTTAAATTTATATCATTCTTATAAATACAAGTTTATTAATTTATTTATTGATCATTATTATTATATCTATCGATAAAATTTTTTATATAGAGTTTACATTATATATAATTATTAAGATTTTTATAACTAAATATTATATTCACATTTAAAAAAAATTAAATTATTATATTTTCAAAGGTTACAATCTTTAATAATTAAAAAAATCAAAAAATTAAATTTTTTGTTTTTTCATTTATTAAAAAAAACTATAATAGATTATTAAGTTATTTTTTCATCATTATTAGAATATTTATCGATAAAAATGTTTATATTGAATTTATATGAAATATAAATATAATGATTATTATAACTAAATATTGTATTCACTTTTGTTATTCTATTGTTTAAATAAAACCTATACACCACTAAATTCCTAAGAATTTAAATCATTAAATTACAAAATTTCGATACCAGTATATAGATAATCCTTTGAATCGATATACCCTAAATAATAATTAATAAATTTCATTTTTATTTGTTTTCATTATGATTTAAAAAATTCATTTTGATTGTTCAGTTTTTTATTTTTCTATATGTATTAATTATAAAATAAATTATGAGTTAAAAATATAATTTATAAAAATTACTTTTCATCAAAAAATTGATAAGCTTATAAAAAGAATAAAAATTTAAAAATAAATAAATTATTTAATAATATATTTTACTTTGATTTTGAATCATTTTAGGTTTTGATATTATTTTTTAAGTAATATCAATCTTATTCATGATATATTTTTAATTTATTTTTTGATAATTATTAGAAAATCTATCAATAAAATTGTTAATATTGAATTTATATGATATATAATTATTATGATTATTATAAATAAATATTGTATTCATTTTTGAAAAAATTTAAAAATTATTATATTTTCAAAGGTTATAATCTTAAAAAATGAGAAAAAAGAATAAAAATAAATTTTTAGTTATTTTATTTTTTAAATAAAACCTATAGAGCATTAAATGCTAACTTACTTAAATTAATAAGCTCATAAACCCCGAAACCCCTAATACATAAACATTTTAACATCTATATACTACTTAATAAAAAATAAATCTCATTTTTATTTCTATTTATTATAATTTTAAATATTCATTTTAATTATTTATAGTCTAATTATTTAGAAAAATTAATTACAAAATAAATTTCGAGTAAGACATATATTATTTAAATAATTTATTTTTAATCAAAAAAATATAAGCTTATAAAATGAACGACAAATTTAAAAATTAAAAATTATTATTTAGTAATATATTTTGATTTGATTTTGAATCTTTTTGTGTTATGTAAATATATTTTAATTAATATTTTTATTCTTAATAATAGTTTATTTATTTAATTTTTGATCAATATTATAATATCTATCATTAAAATTGTTTATATTGAATTTATATGATATATAATTAGTAAGATTAATATAATTATACATAGTATTCACATTTCAAAAGATTTTAAAAATAATTTTTTTTCAAAGGTTATAACCTTTTAAAATCAGAAAAAATCTAAAATTTTTTTTTTATTTTTTTTATATAAATGAAACCTATAAACCACTAAATACCTAAAACATAAATTGATAAATTCCTAAACGAAAAAACACCTAAATAATCAAATCGTTAAACTGGTATACCACACATAATAAATCATAAATCTCATTTAATTTTATTGATCATAATTTTAAATATTCATTTTAATTATTTATTAGGTTATTATTTATAGAAATATTAATTACAAAATAAATAATGTGCGAGACAACTATAATTATAATAATTTATTTTTAATCAAAAAAAAATATAAGCATATAAAAATAAGTAAAAATGTAAAAACAAAAAATTATTATTTAGTAATATATATTACTTTGATTTTGAATCATTATATATAGGTTTTGCTATTATATTTTAATTGTTATCAATCTTATTAAGAATAGTTAATTAATTTATTATTTGATCAATTTTATAATATCTAACAATAAAATTACTTATATTGAATTTAAATGTCTTATAATTATTAGGATTATTATAACTAAATATTATATTTACATTTGAAAAAAATTTAAATATTATTATATTTTCAAAGGTTATAACCTTCAAAAATGATAAAAAAATCACAAAAATAATTTTTTATTATTTTATTATTTAAATAAAACATATAAACCACTAAATGTTTAATCATTTAAATATATAGACTCCTTAACCCCAAAACCCCCTAAATACTTAAACCATAAAACCTATATAAACTAAATTTTAAATAATAAATTTCATTTATATTTCTATTCATTATAATTTTAAATATTCATTTTAATTATTTTTAGTTTTTTTTTACGGAAATATTAATTACAGAATAAATAATGAGTGAGACATATAATTTAAATATATTATTTTTTATGAAATAAAAATAAGCTTATAAAAATAAACAAAATTTCAAAAATATAAAATTTTATTTAGTAATATAATTTACTTTGATTTTGTATTATTTTGGGTTCTGCAAATATATTTTAATTAATATCTATCTTATTAATAATAGTTTATTAATTTAATTTTCGATCATTATAATAATATATATTAATAAAATTTTTTATATTAAATTTATATCAAATATAATTATTAAGATTAATATAACTAAGTATTGCATTCATATTTTAGAAAGATTAAAAAATTAATATATTTTCAAAGGTAAATAACCTTTGAATATCACGAAAATTCAAAAAAATAAATTTTTAGTTATTTCATTGATTAAATTAAACCTATAAACAACTAAATGTGCAAACATATAAATCAATAAACTTCTTAACCCCAAAACCACAAAAAACATAAACCATTAAATAGGTATACCCTAAATAATAAATCATAAATCTCTTTTTTTATATATTCATTATAATTTTAAATATTTATTTTAATTTTTAATCAATTTATTTTTATAGAAATATTAATTACAAAATAAATTATTAGTGAAATAGATATATTTTAAATAATTTATTTTTCATCAAAAAATATATATGCTTATAAATTGAGGTAAAATTTTTAAAATAAAAAATTATTATTTAGTAATATATCTTATTTTGATTTTGAATCATTTAAGATTCTACAATTATATTTTTATTTATATCATTCTTATTAATACTAGTTTATTAATTTATTTATTGATCATTATTATAATATTTATTAATAAAATTTATTTATATTTAGTTTACATTATATATAATTATTAAGATTATTATAACTAAATATTATATTCACATTTAAAAAAATTTAAAATTATTATATTTTCAATGGTTACAACATTCAAAAATTAAAAAAATTCAAAAAATTAAATTTTTTATTTTTTAATTCTTTAGATAATAACTATAAATCACTAAAGGTCTAAACACTTAAAGCACTAAACTCCTAAACCCAAAAACACCTAAATACTTAAACCATTAAACCATTATATCCTGAATAATAAATAATAAATAATAAATAATAAATAATAAATAATAAATAATAAATAATAAATAATAAATAATAAATAATAAATAATAAATCTCAATTTTATTTGTATTCTTATAATTTTAAATAATTATTTTAATTATTTATTAGTTTATTATTATAGAATTATAAATTACAAAATAAATTATGAGTAAGACAAATTAATTTAAATTATTTATTTATAATAACAAAAATATAAAGTTATAAAAAAGCAAAACATTAAAAATATTATTATTAAGTAATATATTTTACTTTGAATTTGAATAAATTTAGATTTTGCCAATATATTTTAAATAATATCTATCTTATTAATAATAGTTGATTAAATTTTTTTTTGATCATTATTATAATATCTACCAATGTAATTATTTATATTGAATTTAAATGACTTATAATTATTAAGATTATTATAACTAAATATTATATTTACATTAGAAAAAAATTTAAAAATTATTATATTTTCAAAGGTTATAACCTTCAAAAATTAAAAAAATAATAAAAATAAATTTTTTGTTATATCATTGTTTAAATAAAACTTATAAACCACTAAATGCCTAAATGCTATAACCTCTAAACTCCTAAAAACAAAAGCCCCTAAATACTAAAACCTTTAAACTCATAAACCTTAAAAATAATTTAAATAATTTATTAAAATATTAATTACAAAATAAATTATGAGTGATACAAATATAATTTAAATAATTTATTTCTCATCAAAAAAAATATAAGCTTATAAAAATAAGCAAAAACTAAAAAACAAAAATTATTATTTAGTAATAAATTTTACTTGGATTTTGAATAATTTTAGGTTTTGCATTTATATTTAAATTTATATCCATCATAATAATAATAACATATTAATTTATTTTTTGATAATTGATATCATATCTATGAATAAAATTGTTTATATTTAGTTTTTATTATATATAATTATAATGATTATTATTACTAAATATTGTATTAACATTTTTAAAAAATTTTAAAATTATTATATTGTCAAAGGTTAACCTTTGAAAATGTTAAAAAATATCAAAAATAATTTTTTTGTTATATCATTGTTTAAACAAATCCTATAAACCAATAAATACCTAAAAACATAAATCAATAAAGTCCTAAATGACAAAACCTATAAATACTTAAAAAATTAAACTGGTTTACATTAATAATAATCATAAATCTCATTTTAATTTTTATTCAGTATAATTTTAAATTTTTATTTTAATTATTTATCAGTTTATTTTTATTGAAATATTAATTACAAAATAAATTATTAGTGAGACACATATAATATAAATTAAATTGGTATACCCTAAATAATATAGAATAAATCTCATTTTTTTTCAATATAATTTTAAATATTCATTTAAATTATTTATTTGTTTATTTTTATATAAATATTAATTAAAAAATAAATTCTAAGTTAGACAAATATAATTTAAATTAATTATTTTTAATCAAAAAAAATATAGATAAACTTGATAAAAGAAAAAAAATTAAAAACAAAAAATTATTATATAGTAATATAATTTGATTTGCTTCTGAAACATTATAGGTTTTGTAAATATATTTTAATAGATATCTATCTTATTAATAATAGATTATTAATTTATTGTTTGATCATTATTAGAATATTTATCAATAATATTGTTTATATTGAATTTATATGATATATAAATATAATGATTTTTATAACCTATGAAAATGATAACATATTATAGAAAATATTTTTGTTCTTTTATTTTCTAAATAAAACCTATAAACCACTAAAAGCCTAAAAACATAAATTTCTAAACTCCTAAACTAAAAAAACCTCTAAATACTTATTCAATTAAAATGGTATAGATTAATAATAAATAATAAATTTCATTTTAATTTTTATTCAGTATAATTTTAAATTTTTATTTTAATTATTTATCAGTTTATTTTTATAAAAATTTTAAATACAAAATAAATTATTAGTGAGATAGATCTAATTTAAATTAAAATAGTATCCCTAAATAATAAATAATAAATCTCATTTTTTTCATTATAATCTTAAAAATTCATTTTAATTATTTATTTGTTTATTTATATATAAATATTAATTACAAAATAAATTGAGCTAGACAAATAATTTATATAAATTATTTTTCATCAAAAAATTATAGATAAACTTTTTAAAAGAAAAAAAATTTTTAAAACAAAAAATTATTATATAGTAATATATTTTGATTTGCTTCTGAATCATTTTAAGTTTTGTAATTATATTTTAATTGATATCTATCTTATTAATAATAGATTATTAATTTATTTTTTGAACATTATTAAAATATTTATCAATAAAATTTTTATATTGAATTTACAAGATATATAATTATTGAGATTATTATAACTAAATATTATATTTTTAAAGGTTATCATCTTTGAAAATGAGATAAAATCACAAAAATAAATTTTTTGTTATTTTATTGTATATATAGAACCTATAAACTACTAAATTCCTAATTGCTTAAATCATTAAACTCCTAAACCCCAAAACCCTTAAATACTTAAACTTTTATACCATCTTTAAAGGTTTAAGTATTTATAAATAATATATAAATATCTATCAATAAATAATAGTTTATTAATTTATTTTTTCATCTTTATTATATTTATATTTATATTTAGTTTATTAATATCTATCAATAAAATTGTTTATTTTTAATTTACATGATATATATTTATTAAGATTATTATAACTAAATATTGTATCCACATTTGAAAAAAATTTAAAAATCATTATATTTATAAAGGTTATAACCTTCAAAATTGATAAAAAATTTGAAAAATAATTTTTTTGTTATTTCATTATTTAAATAAAAGATATAAACTACTAAATGCCTAAACATTTAAATCAATAAACTTTTAAACTCCTAAATACTTAAACGATTAAACCGGTATACCCAAAATAATTAATCATAAATTTCATTTTTATTTCTATTCATTATAATTTCAATATACATTTTAATTATTTATTAGTTTATTTTTATAGAAATATTAATTGCAAAATAAAATTATGAAAGAGGCAAATATAATTTAAATAATTTATCTTCATCAAAAAAATTTATAAGCTTATAAAAATAATAAAAATTTAAAAATAAAAAATTACTATTTAGTAATATATTTTACTTTGATTTTGAATCATTTTAAGTTTTGCAAATATATTTTAATTAATATCTATCATATTAATAAAAGTTTATTAATCTATTTTATGATCAGTATTATAATATCCATCAATAAAATTATTTTTATTAAATTTACCTGATATTTAATTTTTATGATTATTATAATTAAATATTGTATTAACATTTGATTAAAAATTAAATATTAAATATTATACTGCACCACAGACACATAGCGATGGACCACAGTACACATGTGCACATATTCTTGTCGATTTTGGTGTCGCATTTAGAGGGGCCAGCAAATCCTGGAACCAGCTAGAAGGATGGGCCTCCAGCTTGTAGAGGGCCTCGCTAGCAAGCCGGGATGATAACATTCAGAAAACCGATGAGACCAAGCAAAGTGGTCTGGAGTAAACCCATGAGTAGCTAGGAGTGGGTCCCACTACCTCTATCAGGCAGCATAAAGGGCCACCCAACTGCCGCCCAACCGGAGTAGCGGGTAATCCATGATTAATTGGAGAGCCCGCAAAATCTGAAGCATCACCAAGCAGTGCCAGTAAGCAATGGAGTCCAGACCAACCACACAGGAGAGAAAGATTCAAACTTGTAGTTAATGTGTGTAGTCTTATTTGTATTTTAGACTTTGTATGCACCATGTACTTGTAGAGACGGATCATGACATACTTACACACACAATCTTGTCTCTTCTCTATGTAGCATGCAATGAGGGAAACTAGACCCATGAGTATCTTTATGTGGGGCCCACTAATGCAGTTTGGAAATACACATTAGGCGATGCTACACACCCGGAAGCAGAAGACCCATTTATATAGTATTTTGTAATTTTACTTGTATTCTAGCTTGGTTGTACACGTAGTTAATTAGACTATGAGATGGACCTCATCACACATGCACACCGATGCATGCATATTTTTTCATATTTTGTCGGTGCAACATACAGCCACTACTCGGAGCTCGACGAGGAAGCATTCTAACCCAAGAGACACTCTTTTGAGGATCATTGGTGCAAAAGAATGTTGAATTCAGAGGTGTGAATGAATTGACAAAGTGCCATAGATATGGACATGTGGATTTAAGGGTATTAAGTTTTACATGTATTCCATTTCAACGCAATGACATAGGCAAATGCTTGATGCTGCATGTCACACTCATGCACAATCTTATATTTGCATAGTTTTAATATGGTACATTATTCATGTTTATCCAAAAGGCTTGGACAAATCCGAATGGAAAGGACATAGAGCACATAATGACTAAATGCCAACTCTGAAGTCTGGGAATGCCAGGTGATTTTAGTTGTATTCGTATGCTTGGAATTATTAGCATTATGTTTTTTTATGTATTTTATGCATAGAATCATTAAGGTGCATAGGATTTGGTGGGCTGACCTAAATTAGTGAGCTTTTTAGTCACGTGTAAGTTGTGCCTAAATGATAAATAAAGTGTGTATTTTCCAAAAAAACAAAAAAAACAAAAAAAACAATAAACCCTAAACTTTAAATCCTAAACATTAAACCATAAACTATAAACCTAATCCATAAACCCTAAATCCTAAATTTCATGTTATGCACTTTTATAATCAAATGACTAAGTGTTAAATTTAAATTGATATTCACAACTTTTAGGAATATCACAAATTTATCTTTTTGTATATGCAATACAAAGTCATGACTCAAGGGGTGAGTTTTGAATTCAGTCACTTTCTTTTTTTAGATTATTGTAGCATTAGCAATGGTCATGATTGTATATTTTGTCTCTAGAACACAAAATCATATCAATGAGAATATGCCAGAACTTGTGTCTCTCTGTTGAACATATTGTTATGGCACTAAGAATGATCATTAATACATATTTAATCACTATAATACTAGGTCACAGTATTTGATATGACCATAGCTTCTGAATTTTATCTTTATATTGTAAAGTCATTGCACTAGGAAAGATTGTAACTTTGGACATTCCCCAAGAGCAAAAGTCACGACCCAATAAATAGTTAAAGCTCGAGTACTATTCTTTATAACTTTCTATAGCTAAAAATCTTGGGATTGGAAATATCACTATGGCTTTTTCCTTTGATTTATGACCTCAAGTGTCAATATGCAAGACTAATATTTTGAGCAATGATCAAAACCTTTTATACATTTGAATATGATTCATTTACACCTTTTTGTGTATTGTGAGCTTGTATACATAACTCATTTAATATAAAAAGAAAGAAATAATACTTTTCATATCCATGAGGATATAAAAAAAAGGCATAGACATTACAATAATATAAATTTTTTGATTCTTGATTGAAAGAGAGCACATAATTCTTGACCTGCTCAAACCGCACTGGGTCTAATTTGTTCTAATAGGCTACATGGATGTTATTTTTTTAGAGGTGAACTATGTTTTAAAAAAATTGTTTTGAGTGTGTGCATGAGAGATATTTTAGAAGAAATTATAAAAATCAATATAAATAGCATCCTCAACAACTAGATATTTCAACAGGTAGGGGTACAAATTTGGTTTAGTCTGTTAGCGTACATGAGTCAAATTACCTTTGATAGCCCATTGATTCAAAATCAAGTATGATGAGACATAATAGAGATAAAGTAAAAGCTCCTATTATTTTGGTTAGAGCTTTAGCAATCATTCTAGAGTTGAGAGAGGAACAAAATAAATTATTTTAATTATTTTGTATAATTTTTATTTTTATTTTAATTATTTATCAGTTTATTTTTATAGAAATATTAAAAACAAAATAAATTATTAGTGAGACAGATCTAATTTAAATTAAACCGGTATATCCTAAATAATAAAGAATAAATCTAATTTTTTTTTATTTTAATTTTAAATATTCAAATTTAATTATTTATTTGTTTATTTTTATATAAATATTAATTACAAAATAAATTATGAGTTACACAAATATAATTTATATAATTATTTTTCATCAAAAAAATAAAAATAAACTTAAAAAAAAAAATCTTCAAAACAAAAAATTATTATATAGTAATATATTTTGGTTTGTTTAAGAAACATATTAGCTTTTGTAATTATATTATAATTGATATCTATCTTATTAACTATAGATTATTAATTTATTTTCTTATCATTTTTAGAATATTTATCGATAATATTGTTTATATTGAATTTATATGATATATAAATATAATGATTATTAGAACTAAATATTTAATTCACTTTTGAAAAAAATTTAAAAATTATTTTATTTTCTAATGTTATAACCTTTGAAAATATCAAAAAATAATAAAAATAAATTTTTAGTTTTTTTATTTTTTAAATAAAACTTATAAACTACTAAATGCATACACAATTAAATAAGTAAACTCCTAGCTCTCCGTAATGCCTAAATATTGTAACCATTAAACCGATATATAATACATAATAATAATAAATCTAATTTTTATTTCTATTTATTATAATTTTAAATATTATTTTAATTATTTATTAATTTATTTTTATAGAAATATTTATTACAAAATAAATTATGAGTGCAATAAATATAGTTTAAATAATTTATTTTTAATGAAATAATATATATACGCATATAAAAGAAGTAAAAATTTAAAAATTTAAAAATTTAAAATTTTTATCAAATAATATATTTTACATTAATTTTGAATCAATTTGGGTTTTGTAAATAATTTTTAATTAATTCGCATCTTTTTATTAATAGTTTATTAATTTAATTGTTGATCATTATTATAATTTCTATCAATAAAATTGTTTATATTAAATTTATATGATATATAATTATTAATATTATTATAACTAAAATATTATATTTACATTTAAAAAAATTTTAAATATTATTATATTTTCAAAGGTTATAACGTATGAAAATGAGAAAAAATTATAAATTTTTTTTATTTTATTGTTTAAATAAAACCTATAAACTACTAAATGCCTAAAAACATAAATCGCTAAATTTTTAATTGACAAAACATCTAAATACTTAAACCATTAAACTGGGATACATTAATAATAAATCATAAATCTCATTTTAATTTTTATTCAGTATAATTTAAAATTTTTATTTTAATTATTTATCAGTTTATTTTTATAAAAATATTAATTACAAAATAAATTATTAGTGAGACTGATATAATTAAAATTAAACTAGTATACCCTAAATAATAATTAATAAATCTCATTTTTTATTTTCATTATAATTTTAAATTATCATTTTAATTAATTAATTATTTATTTTTATATAAATATTAATTACAAAATAAATGATGAATTAGACAAATATAATTTATATAAATTATTTTTAATCAAAAGATATAGATAAACTTTTTAAAATATAAAAAAATTCAAAACAAAAAATTATTATATTGTAATATATTTTGCTTTGCTCTTGAATTATTTTTGGATTTGTAATTATATTTTAATTTATATCTATGTTATTAATAATAGATTATTTATTTATTTTTTTATCATTATTAGAATATTTATCAATATAATTGCTTATATTGAATTTATATGATGAATAAATATAATGATTATTATAACTAAATATTGTATTCACTTTTAAAAAAATTTAAAAATTATAATATTTTCAAATGTTATAACCTTAAAAAATGAGAAAAAATAATAAAAATAAATTTTTTGTTATTTCATTTTTTAAATAAAACCTATAGATCATTAAATGCTTAGTTACTTAAATCAGTAAGCTCATAAATCCCGAAACCCCTAAATACATAAACCTTTTAACATCTATATACTACTTAATAAATAATAAATCTCATTTTTATTTATATTTATTATAATTTTTAATATTCATTTTAATTATTTATAGTTTAATTTTTTAGAACAATTAATTACAAAATAAATTTCGAGTGAGACAAATATTATTTAAATAATTTATTTTGATAAAAAAATATAAGCTTATAAAAAGAAGGAAAATTTTAAAAATTAAATATTATTATTTAGTAATATATTTTGATTTGATTTTGAATCTTTTTGTGTTAAGTAAATATATTTAAATTATATTTATATTATTAATAATAGTATTATTGATTTAATTTTTGATCATTATTATAATATCTATCATTATAATTATTTATATTGAATTTATATGATATATAATTAGTAAGATTAATATAATTATACATTGTATTCACATTTCAAAAAATTTTAAAAATTATTTTATTTTCAAAGATTATAACCTTTGAAAATCAGAAAAAATCAAAAAAAGAATTTTAAATTTTTATTATTTAAATAAAACTTATAAACCACTAAATGCCTAAACATTTAAAAATCTAGACTCCTAAACCCCAAAACCCCCTAAATACTTAAACCATTTAACCTATATAACCTAAATAATAAATAATAAATCTCATTTTTATTTGTATTCATTATAATTTTAAATATTCATTTTAATTATTTTTTAGTTTATTTGTACAGAAATATTAATCACAAAATAAATAATGAGTGAGACAGATATAATTTAAATATATTATTTTTTATGAAAAAAAAATAAGCTTATAAAAATAAACAAAATTTCAAAAATTTAAAATTTTATTTAATAATATAATTTACTTTGATTTTGAATTATTTTGGGTTCTGCAAATATATTTTAATTAATATCTATCTTATTAATAATAGTTTATAAATTTATTTTTGGATCACTTTTATAATATATATTAATACATTTTTTTATATTGAATCAACAACAAATATAATTATTAAGATTATTATAACTAAGTATTGTATTCATATTTTAGAACTATTAAAAAATTATATATTTTCAAAGTTCCTAAACCTTTGAAAATCATGAAAATTCATAAAAATAAATATTTTGTTATTTCATTGATTAAATAAAACCTATAAACACGAAAATTTGTAAACATATAAATCAATAAACTCTTTAACCCCAAAACCACAAGAAACATAAACAATTAAATAGTTATACCCTAAATAATAAATCATAAATCTCATTTTTATTAGTATTCATTATAATTTTAAATATACATTTTAATTATTTATTAGTTTAATTTTATAGAAATAAAAATTAAAAAATAAATTAATAGTGAGACAAATATATTTTAAATAATTTATTTTTAATCAAAAAATATATAGGCTTATAAATGGATACAAAAATGAGAAAAATTAACAAAAATAATTTATTTTTTTAATTTCTTTTTTATAAAAACCTATAAACCACTAAATGACTAAATACTAAAATGACTAAAATCTTAAACCGCGAAGCCCATAAATTCTTAAAACATTAAATTAGTATAGTCTTAATAATAAATCATTAATCTAAGTTTTATTAGAATTCATTATAATTTTAAATATTCATTTTATTTATTTTATCAGTTTATTTTTATAGAAATTTTAATTACAAAATAAATTATTAGTACGACATATATAATTTAAATAATTTATTTTTCATCGAAAAAAAGCTCATAAAAAGATGCAAAATTTTAAAAATAAAAAATTATTATTTAATAATACATCTTATTTTGATTTTGAATCATTTTAGATTTTACAATTATATTTTAATTTATATCATTCTTATAAATAAAAGTTTATTAATTTATTTATTGATCATTATTATAATATTTATCAATAAAATTATTTCTATTGAGTTTATATTATATATAATTATTAAGATTATTATAACTAAATATTAAATTCACATATAAAAAAATTAAATATTTTTATATTTTCAAAGGTTAGAACCTTCAAAAATTAAAAAAAATCAAAAAATTAAATTTTTTGCTTTTTCATTCTTAAAAAAAAACTATAAATCACTAAAGGTATAAACAATTAAATCACTAAACTCATAAACCACAAAACACCTAAATACTTAAACCATTAAATAGGTATATCCTGAATAATAAATAATAAATCTCAATTTTATTTGTATTCAATATAATTTTAAATATTCATTTTAATTATTTAGTAGTTTATTATTATAGAATTATAAATTACAAAAGAAATTATGAGTAAGTCAAATATAATTTAAATAATTTATTTATAATAACAAAAAATAAAGTTATAAAAAAAGCAAAACATTAAAAAATATTATTATTTAGTAATATATTTTACTTTGATTTGAATAAATTTAGATTTTGCAAATACTTTTTAAATAATAACTATTTTTTATTAATAATAGTTTATTAATTTATTTTTTGATCATAATTATAATATCTAGCAATATAATTATTTATATTGAATTTACATGAATTATAATTATGAAGATTATTATAAATAAATATTATATTTACATTTGAAAAAAAAATAAAAATTATTATATTTTCAAAGGATAGAATCTTCAAAATTTAGAAAAAATAATATAAATAAATTTTTTTCTATATCATTGTTTAAATAAAACTTATAAACCACTAAATGCCTAAACTCTTAAACATCTAAACTCTTAAACACAAAAGCCCCTAAATACTTAAACCTTTAAACTCGTAAACCTTAAATATAATTTAAATAATTTATTTTTCATCAAAAAAATATAAGCTTATAAAAAGAAGCAAAAACTAAAAAACAAAAATTATTATTTGGTAATAAATTTTACTTTGATTTTGAATAATTTTAGATTTTGCAATTATATTTTAATTTATATCTATCATATTAATAATAGTTTATTAATTTATTTTTGATAATTGATATCATATCTATCAATAAAATTGTTTATATTTAGTTTATTTTATATATAATTATAATGATTCTAATTACTAAATATTGAATACACATTTTTAAAAAAATTTAAAATTATTATATTTTCAAAGCTTATAACTTTTGAAAATGTGAGAAAATATCAAAATTATTTTTTTTGTTATTTCATTATTTAAATAAATCCTATATACTACTAAATATCTAAACACTTAAGTCAATTACTCTGAAATCTCGAAAACCCTAAATAGATAATCCTTTTAAATGGGTATACCCTTAATAATAAATAATAAATCTCAATATTATTTTTTTCATTATAATTTAAAAAATTCATTTTAATTATTTATTCGTTTATTTTTATTAAATATTAATTACGATATAAATTAAGAGTTAGACAAATATAATTTATATAAATTAATTTTCATCAAAAAATATAGATAATCTTATAAAAAGAAGAAAAAATTTCAAAACAAAAATTTATTATATAGTAATATATTTTGCTTTCCTTCTAATTCATTTTAGGCTTTGTAATTATATTTTAATTGATATCTATCTTATTAATAATAGATTATTAATTTAATTTTTGTTCATTATTAGAATATTTATCAATAAAATTATTTATATTGAATTTATATGAAATATAAATATAATGATTATTATAATGAAATATTGAATTCACTTTTGAAAAAAATTTAAAAATTATTATATTTTCAAAGGTTATAACATTTGAAAATATCAAAAAATAATTAAAATAAATTTTTTGTTTATTTATTTTTTAAATAAAATCTATAACCACTAAATGCATACATAGTTATATCAGTATACTTCTAAACTCCGTAATACCAAAATACATAAACCATTAAACCACTATATAATACATAATAATTAATATATCTAATTTTTTTTCTATTTATTATATTTTTAAATATTCATTTTAATTATTTATTAGTGTATTTATTTAGAAATATTTATTACAAAATAAATTATGAGTGGGACAAATATAATTCAAATAATATATTATTTATCTAATAAAAATATACGCTTATAAAAGAAGTATAAATTAAAAATTAAAAATTATTATCAAGTAATATAAGTTACTTTAATTTTGAATCAATTTAGGTTTTGTAAATATTTTTTGATTAATATCTTTCTTAATATTAATAGTTTATAAATTTAATTTTTGATCATAATTATAATATCTATTAATTATATTATTTATATTTAATTTATATGATATATAATTATTAATATTAATATAACAAAATATTGTATTAAAATTTCAAAAAATTTTAAATATTATTATATTTTCAAATGTTATAACCTATGAAAATGATAACAAATTAGAGAAATTTTTTTTTGTTATTTTATTTTTTTAAATAAAACCTATAAACCACTAAAAGCCTAAAAACATAAATCGTTAAACTCCTAACGACAAAACCTTTAAATACTTAAATCATTAAACTAGTATACATTAATAAAAAATCATTAATCACATTTTAATTTTTATTCAGTATAATTTTAAATTTTTATTTTAATTATTTATCAATTTATTTTACAGAAATATTAATTAAAAAATAAATTATTAGTGAGACAGATATAATTTAAATTAAACTGGTATCCCAATATAATAAATAATAAATCTCATTTTTTTTCATTATAATTTTAAATATTAATTTTAATTATTTATTTGTTTATTTATATATAAATATTAATTACAAAATAAATTGGGTTAAACAAATATAATATATATAAATTATTTTTCATCAAAAACTTATTGATAAACTTTTTAAAAGAAAAAAAAATTTCAAAACAAAAAATTATTATATAGTAATATATTTTGCTTTTCTTATAAATCATTTTAGGTTTTGTAATTATATTTTAATTGATTTCTATCTTATTAATAAAATATTATTAATTTATTTATTGATCATTATTAGAATATTTATCAATAAAATTGTTTATATTGAATTTATATGATATATAAATAAAATGATTATTATAACTAAATATTGCATTCACATTTAAAAAAAATTAAAAAATTATTATATTTTTAAAGGTTATAACCTTTGAAAATATCAAAAAATAATAAAAATAAATTTTTTATTATTTTATTTTTTTAATAAAACCAATAAACCACTAAATGCATACACAGTTAAATCAGTAAACACCTAAACCTCATAATGCCTAAGTGCATAAACCATTAAACCACTATATACTACTTAATAATTAATAAATCTAATTTTTATTTCTATTTATTATAATTTTAAATAATCATTTTATTAATTTATTAGTTTATTTTTATAGAAAGATTTATTACAAATTAAATTATTAAAGCAACATATATATTTTAATTAATTTATTTTTAATCAAAAAAAATATGTGCTTATAAAAGAAATTAAAATTTAAAAATTAAAAATTATTATATAGTAATATATTTTACTTTAATTTTGAATCAATTTTGGTTTTGTAAATATTTTTTAATTAATATCAATTTTTTTATTAATAGTTTATTAATTTAAATTTGATCATTATTATATTATCTATCAATAAAATTGTTTATGTTGAATGTATATGATATATAATTATTAATATTATTATAACAAAATATTGTATTCACATTTCAATAAATTTTAAATATTATTATATTTTCAAAGGTTATAACCTATGAAATGAGAAAAAAGTACAAATTTTGTTTTGTTATTTTATTTTTTTAAATAAAAACTATAAACCACTAAAAGCCTAAAAACATAAATTGCTAAACTCCTAAATGACAAAACCTTAAAATACATAAACTATTAAACAAGTGTACATCAATAAAAAAAATCATAAATCTCAATTTAATTTTTATTAATGTATATTTTAAAATTTTTATTTTAATTATTTATCAGTTTATTTTTATAGAAATATTAATTACAAAATAAATTATTAGTGAGACATATCTAATTTAAATAATTTATTTTTCATCAAAAAAATATATATACTGATAAAAAGCCGCAAAATTTTAAAAACAAAAATTTATTATTTAGTATTATATTTTATTTTTATTTTGTATCATTTTATATTTTGCAATTATATTTTATTTATATCATACTTATTAATTAAAGTTTATTAATTTTTTATTGATCATTATTATAATATCTAATAATAAAATTATTTATATTGAGTTTACATTATATATAATTATTAATATTATTTTTACTGAATATTATATTCACATTAAACCCCAAAACACCTAAATACTTAAACCATTAAACTAGTATATCCTAAATAATAAATAATAAATCACAATTTTATTTGTATTCATTATAATTTTAAATATTCATTTTAATTATTTATTAGTTTATTTTTATAGAATTTAAAATTAAAAATAAATTATGAGGAAGACAAATATAATTTAAATAATTTACTTTTAATAACAAAAAATACAAACTTATAAAAAGAAGCAAAACATCAAAGAAAGTATTATTTTGAAATATATTTTACTTTGATTTTGAATAAATTTACTTTTTGCAAATATATTTAAATAATATCTATCTTATTAATAATAGTTTATTGATTTATTTTTTGATCATTAATATAATATATTTCAATATAATTATTTATATTGAATTTACATGATATATAATTATTAAGATTATCATAACTAATATAGTATTCACATATAAAAAAATTTAAAAATTGTTATATTTTCAAAGTTTATAACATTAAAAAATGAGAAAAAATAACAAAACCATTAAATGCCTAAATACATAAATATCTAAATTCCTAAACCCCGAAATAGCTAAATACATAAACCTTTAAACTCATAAAACTTAAATATAATTTAAATAATTTATAGAAATATTAATTACAAAATAAATTATGAGTGATACAAATATAATTTAAATAATATATTTTTAATCAAAAAAACAAATAAGCTTATAAAATGATGCGAAAACTAAAAAAATTATTATTTAGTAATAAATTATACTTTGATTTTGAATCATTTTAGCTTTTTTAATTATATTTTAATTTATATCTATCATATTAAAAATAGTTTATTAATTTATTTTTTGATAATTGATATAATATCTATCAATAAAATTGTTTATATTTAGTTTATATTATATATAGTTATAATATTTATTTTTACTAAATATTGTATTCACATTTTTAAAAAGTTTTATAATTATTATATTTTCAAAGGTTTAACCTTTGATAATTTTAAAAAATATCAAAAATAAATTTTTTATTATTTCATTGTTTGAATAAAACCTATAAACCATTAAATGCCTAAATACTTAAATCAATAACTTCTCAATCTCGAAAACCATAAATAGCTAAATTTTTAAACATGTATATCCAAAATAATAAATAATTAATAATAAATCTCATTTTTATTTTTTTCATTATAATTTTAAATATTCATTTTAATTATTTATTTTGTTTATTTTTATATAAATATTAATCACAAAATAAATTATACGTTATACAAATATAATTTATATAAATTATTTTCCAACAAAAAAATATAGATAAATTTAATAAAAGAAGAAAAAAATTAAAAACAAAAAAATATTATATAGTAATATATTTTGCTTTGTTTCTGAATCATTTTAGGTTTTATAATTATATTTTAATTGATATCTAACTTATTAATAATAGATTATTAATTTATTTTTTGATCATTATTAGAATATTTTTCAATAAAAATATTTATATTGAATTTATATGATATATAAATTTAATAATTATTATAACTAAATATTTTATTGACTTTTCAAAAAAGTTTTAAAATTATTATATTTTCAAAGATTATAGCCTTTGAACATGTGAAAAAATAAAAAAAAAATTTTTTTTTTGTTATTTCATTGTTTAAATATAACCTATAAATCACTAAATGCCTATACACTTAAATCACTAAACTACAAAATACCGATACCCCTATATAGATAATCCTTTAAACCGGTATACACTAAATAATAATTAATAAATCTCATTTTTATTGTTTTCATTATAATTTAAAAAATTCATTTTAATTGTTATGTTATATATATATATATATATATTAATTATAAATAATTATGAGTTAAAAATATAATTTATAAAAATTATTTTTCATCAAAAAATAGATAGCTTATAAAAAGAATAAAAATTTAAACAAATAATTATTATTAGTAATATTTTGCTTTGCTTTTGAATCATTTTTAGGTTTTGATATTATATTTTAAGTAATATCAATCTTATTCATAATATATTTTTAATTTATTTTTTGATAATTATTAGAATATCTATGAATAAAATTGTTTATATTGAATTTATTTGATATATAATTATTATGATTATTATAAATAATATTGTATTCACCTTTGAA
>JAREIK010002755.1:413837-461171 GCA_029783825.1 Sapria himalayana
AATATTTAAATAAATATTTAAAATTATATTTAAAAAAATGAGATTTATTATTATTATTTTGGGTATACCGGTCTAATTTAAATTAGATCTGTCTACTAATAATTTATTTTATATTTAATATTTCTATAAAAATAAACTGAAATTAATTAAAAAAAATTTAAATTATATGAATAAAAATTAAAATGATATTTATGATTTATTATTATGTATACTAGTTAATGGTTTAAGTATTTAAAGGTTTTGTCTCTTAGAAGTTTAACGATTTTGGTTTTTACGCAATAATTGGTTTATAGGTTTTATTAAAAATTAATAATGATCAAAAATTAAATTAATAAAACTACTAATAATAAGATAGATATTAATCAAAAAATATTTACAAAACCCAAATTGATTCAAAATAAAAATAAAATATAGTACGTGTAATAATTTTTAATTTTTAAAATTGTACTACTTTAATAAGAATATATTTTTTTTGATTAAAATAAATTAATTATTATGTATTATATAGCAGTTTAATGGTTTGTGTATTTATGTATTATGGTGTTTAGGTGTTTACTGATATAATTGTGTATTCATTTAGTGGTTTATACGTTTATTTAAAAAATAAAATAACAAAACATTTATTTTTATTATTTTTGATATTTTCAAAGGTTATAACGATTGAAAATATAATAATTTTTAAATTTTTTTCAAAAGTGAATTAAATATTTAGTTATAATAATCATTATATTTATATATCATATAAATTCAACATAAACATTTTAGTGATAAATATTCTAATAATGATAAAAAAATAAATTAATAATATATTAGTAATATGATCGATATCAATTAAAAATAATTACAAAACATAAAATTATTCATAAGCAAAGCAAAATATATTACTATATAATAATTTTTTGTTTTGATGTTTTTTTTATTTTAAAAAATTTATCTATATTTTTGATTGAAATAATTTACATAAATTATATTGCTAATTCATAATTTATTTTTAATTATATTATATAAAAAAAAAAATTAATAATTAAAATGAATATTTAAATTTTAATAAAAAAATGAGATATATTATTTATTATTTAGGGTATACCGGTTTAATTTTAGTTATATCTGTCTCACTAATAATTTATTTTGTAATAATATTTCTATAAAAATATACTGATAAATAATAAATAAAAAATTTAAAATATACTGAATAAAAATTAAAATGAGATTTATGATTTATTATTAATGTATACCAGTTTATTTGTTTAAGTATTTTGAGGTTTTGTCGTTTAGGAGATTAGTGATTTATGTTTTTAGGCATTTAGTGATTTATAGGTTAATTTAAACAATAAAATAACAAAAAAAATTTGTAATTTTTTTGTCATTTCAAATGTTATAACCTTTGAAATTTAATAATATTTAAATTTTTTTGAAATTTGAATACAATATTTAGTTATAATAATTTTAATAATTCTTATCATATAAACTAAATATAAACAATTTTATTGATAGATATTATAATAATAATTAAAAATTAAATTAATAAACTATTTATAATAAGATAGATATTAATTAAAAATATTTACAAAACCCAAATGATTCAAAATAAAGTAAATTATATTAGTGATGATAATTTTTATTTTTAATAATACTTCTTTTATACTTCTTTTAAAAGTGCATATATTTTTTGATTAAAAATAATTTATTAAATTATATGTGTTGCACTCATAATTTATTTTGTCATAAAAATTTCTATAAAAATAAACTAATTAATAATTAAAATGAATATTTAAAATAATAATAAATTAAAATAAAAGTTAAATTTATTAATTATTAAGTAGTATATAGCAGTTTAATGGTTTATGTATTTAGGCATTACGGGGATTAAGAGTTTACTGATATAACTGTGTATGCATTAGTGGTTTATAGGTTTTATTTAAAAATTAAAATAACATAAAATTTATTTTATTATTTTTTCTTATTCCAAACGTTATAACCTTGGGAAATATAATAATTTTAAATTTTTTTCAAAAGTCAATTCAATATTTAGTTATAATAATCATTATATTCATATATCATATAAATTCAATATAAACAATTTTATTGATAAATATTCTAATAATGATTAAAAAAGTAAATTAATAAACAATTATTAATAAGATACATATCAATTAAAATATAATTACAAAACCTAAAATGATTTAGAATGAGAGCAAAATATATTACTATATAATAAATTTTAGTTTTAAATTTTTTATTCTTTTATAAGTTTATCTAAATTTTTCGATGAAAAATAATTTATATAACTTATATTTGTCTAACTCATAATTTATTTTGTAATTAATATTTATATAAAAATAAACGAATAAATAATTAAAATGAATATTTTAAATTATAATAAAAAAATAATATTGAGATTTATTATTTATTATTTATGGTATACTAGTTTAAAAGGATTATCGTTTTAGTATTTTAGAGATTTAAGAGTTATTGAATTAAGTGTTTAGGCATTTTGTGGTTTATAGGATTTATTGGATAATAATTTTAATTTTTAAATTTTTACTTTTTTTATAAGCGTATATTTTTTTTTAAAAAAAAATTATTTAAATTATATTTGTCGCACTCATAATTTATTTTGTAATAAAATTTATATAAAAATAAACTAATAAATAATTAAAATGAATATTTAAAGTTATAATAAATTGAAATAAAAATTAGATTTTTTAATTATTAAGTAGTATATAGTAGTTTAATGGTTTATGTATTTAGTCATTACAGGCTTTAGGAGTTTACTGATTTAACTCTGTATGAATTTAATGGTTTATAGGTTTTATTTAAAAATTAAAATAACAAAATATTTATTTTTATTATTTTTTTATATTTTCAAATGTTATAACCTTTGAAAATATAATAATTTTAAATTTTTTCAAAAGTGAATTCAATATTTAGTTATAATAATCATTATATTTATATATCATATAAATTCAATGTAAACAATTTTATTGATAAATATTCTAATAATGATCAAAAATAAATTTAATAATCTATTAATAATAAGATATATATCAATTAAAATATAATTACAAAACCTATAATGATTCATAAGCAAAGCAAATTATATTACTATATAATAATTTTTTGTTTTAAAATTTTTTTTCTTTTAATAAGTTTTTCTATATTTTTTTTGATGAAAAATAATTTATATAAATTATAATTGTCTAACTCATAATTTATTTTGTAATTAATATTTATATAAAAATAAACAAATAAATATTAAAATGAATATTTAAAATTATAATGAAAAAAAAATGAGATTTATTGTTGATTATTTAGGATATATCTGATAAAAAAATTTTCTATTTATGGTTTTCAAGATTTAGAAGTTATTCATTTAATTATTTAGGCATTTAGTGGTTTATAGGTTTTATTTAAACATTGAAATAACAAATAAATTATTTTTGATATTTTTTCAAATTTCAAAGATTATAATCTTTGAAAATATAATAATTTTAAAATTTTTTAAAATGTGAATACAATATTTAGTAATAATAATAATTATCACTATATATAATATAAACTAAATATAAACAATTTTATTGATAATATTATATCAATTATCAAATAATAAATTTATAAATTATATTAATATGATAGATATAATTAAAATATAATTAAAAAACCTAAATGATTCAAAATAAAAGTAAAATTTATTACTAAATAATAATTTTTTTTAGTTTTTGCATCATTTTATAAGCTTATATATTCTTTGTTGAAAAATATATTATTTAATTATATTTGTTTCACTCATAATTTATTTTGTAATTAATATTACAATAAATTATTTAAATAAAATTGTTTATATTTATTTTATATGATATAGAACTATTAAAATTATTATAACTAAATATTGTATTCAAATTTCAAAAATTTAAATATTTTTATATTTTCAAAGGTTATAACATTGAAAATTACAAAAAATTACTATTTTTTTTTCTTATTTTATTGTTTAAATAATACCTATAAATCACTTAATGCCTAAAAACATAAATGGCTAAACTTCTAAATGACAAAACCACAAAATACTTAAACCATTAAACTGGTATACATTAATTACTGTATATGTAATTTGTTTTTATTTAATAATCTGTTTGTATAACCAAATGTCTTTTCTGTTTTAATATTTTCATCTAAGTACAGGAAAGGAAAAATTAAAAGCCTGGGGATGTAGCAGTAGCACATTAACAGAGGTCCCACTGTCTAGTCAGCGGGCCGAAATTTTTGGAGCAGAGCCTGACCCGTTCCATGATTCGACCCGCTTCGGTTAAATGAACCGGATGTTTATTTTTTAATATAAATTGATTTGTAATTTATTTTTTGGGTGGCTGTTTTGACCCGTTGAACTGTTCATCATCCCTCTCTTATCTCTGCGCGATTTCACGACTACTGCGTGCTGCATATTGTAAGACGTTCTGTTTGGTTTTAATCTGTAACGCATAAGCATTTTCTGGTGGAGGTTGCTAGTCGTACTGAGCGACTAGCGAACCACGTTATTTCCTGTGTTGATTTCTCGTTTTTGATTCTGTCGTGGATGCTTGCTTGGATTGGGATATATATTGCTTGTTTTCTATGTTTCTGTTGTTTTTCTGTTTCTTAATCTCACTACCCGTGGAAGCACAATTACCCAACATTACTAATAAATCATAAATCTCATTTTAATTTTCATTCAGTATAATTTTAAATTTTTATTTTAATTATTTATCAGTTTATTTTAATAGAAATATTAATTACAAAATAAATTATTAGTGAGACAAATATAACTTAAATTAAAGTGGTATACCCAAAATAATAAATAATAAAGTTCATTTTTTTTTCATTATAATATTAAATATTCATTTTAATTATTAATTTTTTATATATAAATAATAATTAAAAAATAAATTATGAGTTAAACAAATAGGATTTATGTAAATTATTTTTTATCAAAAAATATAGATAAACTTTTTAAAATAAAAAACATTTCAAAACAAAAAATTATTATATAGTAATATATATTACATTACTTATGAATCATTTTATGTTTTCTAATTATATTTTAATTGATATCTATCTTATTAATAATAGATTATTAATTTATTTTTAGATCATTATTAGAATATTTATCACTAAAATTGTTTATGTTTAAATATGATATATAAATATAATGATTATTATAACTAAATATTGAATTCACTTTTGAAAAATATTTAAAAATTATTATATTTACAAAGGTTATAACCTTTGGAAATATAAAAAAAATAATAAAAATAAATGTTTTGTTATTTTATTTTTTAAATAAAACCTATAAACCACTAACTGCATACACAATTAAATCAGTAAACACCTAAACCCCGTAATACCTAAATACATAAACCATTAAACTGCTATATAATACATAATAATTAATAAATCTAATTTTAATTTCTATTTATTATACTTAATATATTCATATTAATTATTTATTAGTTTATTTTTATAGAAATATAATTTATAAAATAAATTATGAGTGCGAAAAATATAATTAAAATAATATATTTTTAATAAAAAAAATATACGCTTATAAAAGAAGTAAAAATTTAAAAATTAAAAACTATTATCTAGTAATAAATTAACTTTAATTTTGAATCAATTTGGGTTTTGTAAATATTTGTTAATTAATATCTATCTTATTATTAATAGTTTATTAATTTAATTTTTGATCATTATTATAATTTCTATCAATAAAATTATGTATATTGAATTTATATCATACATAATTATTAATATTAGTATAACTAAATATCATATAAATCATAAATATCATTTTAATTTGTATTCATTATAATTTTAAATATTCATTTTAATTATTTATTAGTTTATTTTTTATAGAAATATTAATTACAAAATGAATAATGAGCGAGACAGCTATAATTTTAATAATTTATTTTTAATCAAAAAAATATAAGCTTGTAAAAAGAATTAAAAATTTAAAAACAAACAATTATTATTTAGTAATATATTTTACTTTGATTTTGAATCATTATATATAAGTTTTACAATTATATTTTAATTGCTATTAATCTTATTAAGAATAGTTCATTAATTTATTATTTGATAAATTTTATAATATCTAACAATACAATTACTTATATTCAATTTAAATGTCTTATAATTATTAAGAATATTATAACTAAATATTATATTTACTTTAGAAAAAAATTTAAAAATTATTATATTTTCAAAGGTTATAACCTTCAAAAATGATAAAAAATAACAAAAATAATTTTTTTATTATTCTATTATTTAAATAAAACTTATAAACCACTAAATGCCTAAACATTTAAATCTCTAGACTCCTAAACCCCAAATCCCCTTAAATACTTAAACCATTAAACCTATATAACGTAAATAATAAATAATAAATAATAAATCTCATTTTTATTTGTATTCATTATAATTTTAAATATTCATTCTAATTATTTTTTAGTTTATTTTTATAGAAATATTAATGACAAATTAAATAATGAGTGAGACATATATAATTTAAATAAATTATTTTTTTAAAAAAAAATAAGCTTATAAAAATAAGCAAAATTTCAAAAATTTAAAATTTTATTGAGTAATATAATTTACTTAGATTTTGAATTATTTTGTTTTCTACAAATATATTTTAATTGATATGTAGCTTATTAATAAGAGTTTTTTATTTTATTTTTTGATGATTATAATAATATATATTAATAAATTTTTTTATATTGAATTTACAACAAATATAATTTTTAAGATTATTATAACTAAGTATTGTATTTATATTTTAGACCTATTAAAAAATTATTATATTTTCAAAGGTTATAACCTCTGAAAATCACGAAAATTCATAAAAATAATTTTTTTGTTATTTCATTGATTAAATAAAACCTATAAATCAATAAATAAAACCTAAATCTGGAAACATATAAATCAATAAACTCATTAACCCCAAAACCACAATAAACTTAACCATTAAATTGGTATACCCTAAATAATAAATCATAAATCTCATTTTTATTAGTATTCATTATAATTTTATATATACATTTTAATTATTTATTAGTTTATTTTTATAGAAATATAAATTAAAAAATAAATTAATAGTTAGACAAATAATTTAAATAATTTATTCATCAAAAAATATATAAGCTTATAAATGGATACAAAAATTTAAAAATTTAAAATTAATATTTAATAAAATATTTCACTTTGATTTTGAATCATTTTAGGTTTTGTAAATATATTTTAAACAATATTTATCTTATTAATAATTGTTCATTAATCTTTTGTATGATAATTATTATAATAATTTTCAATATAATTGTTTATATTGAATATACATGATATATAAGTATTAACATTATCATAACTAAATATAGTATTCACATTTAAAAAAAATTTAAAAATTGTTATAGTTTCAAAGGTTATATTAAATTTTTTGTTATTTTATTTTTTAAATAAAACCTATAAACCACTAAATGCTAGGGGTGCTGATGGGATGGGACGGGATGGAGATTACAAATCTCTAGTCTCTTCCCACAGTTCGGAGATTTTTTTTTAAGATCCAGACCCGTCCCATAGGTTGAAAATATTGGGATGGAACGGAGATCAAGGATTTTTTGTAGGAGAAAATGGTTCCGGGATGGAACGGAGTTCGGACATTTTTTTATATTTATTTTATTCAAACCGGCCAAGTTAGTTCATGTAGAAACCTTTTGTTGTACCGTTTATCTTTCCTTAGTTATGTATCTTTCAAACTCAAATTGTGCCAATTTTGTTTTGTCAAATAGGCTAAATACCGCAAACAAGTTCCATTACCTTCTCAAAAGCTTTGATGTGGATAAAAGGATAAAAATATTAAATAAAATAGGACCGAGTTGTGTGCTTAATTTTGTTCTTTGTTTTTTCACAAGCTGGCTTTGTTCAGTCGAGCAATATTTAACCATAATAGCAATACTACATTTTTTAAACAATTACTTAAAATATTAAGTAATAGCTAAAGATGACCACAAACATTGATAGCATCAATTACTACATAAGTAATTGCTAAAATTAGGCAGCTTATTATAACAAAAAAAATACAACTAATAACAACCATGATAATAATCAATTCAAAGGTCCATCCCGGAACAACAACGAAAATCCAACCCCAATTAATTATCTCTTCTACAACTCCTTCCTTTTCTTCCTCCACTATAGAAGGACAACCAAAGATGAAAACGTGTTAATCATGTAGACATAAATTTCTAAGATGAAAGAGTAATAAAAAAACAAAATATTACCTTATAAAATTTAATACACCCATTCCAAATTTAGCTAGCCAACTATAGTTGGAAGACTATTTGGATCTTGAGACCCCTCTGAAAATTTTAATTGAACCATATTTTTATTAAATTGAATGAATAAAATAAGTAAAAGTGAAATTAAAATTTACCAGATTTGATACTAACCTGATTCATTATCATCAAGGTCTTGAACTAATTCTTCAATTTCAATAGGTTTGTTTGAGCTTCTCAACCAATCTTATAGACATATGCAAACTTCAGCTGTAATAGGTGTTAAAGAACTCCTAAATTTATCAAAAGTTCTCTCCTCATTGCTAAATGTAGATTCGTAGGCCACGGTAGCTGATTGGATAGCAAATACATCCCTTGCTACATTTTCCAAAGAAGGATACCTAACTACATTTACCTTCCACTAGTTTAGAAGATCAAAATCAATTCTATTTTTTTCAAGTTTGTCTTCCATATACCTATCCAACTCTTCCAAAGCTGTAACTTCTTGTTCTTTCTCCGATTCAACAAAAAAAATCATTAACATAAGTATCACTACCATCAAAGAAGTCATCATTTTTCTTCAACACAATAGAATAGAAATCATCTTTTTTTGATTCATCTTCATTTAAATCTTTATAATCATCAATCTTCTCATTAAAGCATTTATAACCTTTTTCACCAAATTTTTAGTCAATTCCTCACCATAATGCTAAGTGTAATAAACCTTGAAATATTTGAGCCTATATCTAGGATCCAACACTACTGCTACAAAAAGCATAATATTTGTTTACTGAAGAGAAACCCAATATTTGTTGAATTTATGCCTCATTTTCATACCCATTTCAGACACCATTGTATCTCTACTATTTTCACAAAGCTCAATTTTTTTTCAAAATTCGAATAATCTCAGCAAAATAAACACTAGAGGTAGAATATTATGAGCCAGAAAATTTACAAGTTACCTAATAAAAATATTTTAAGAAACAAGCCAAAATTTTGGTGTTTGTTCAGTCTATCTCAGTTGGAACGTTTGAAGCAAACTCCTTCAAAAACCTATTGTCTTTTTCCTCCAACTTATCAAATTCTTTTTGATATTTTATATCAGTTTGTAGCATCAAATAAGTTGAATTCCATCTTGTAGGACAATCTAATTTCAATGAAGATCCATATGTGAAGTTTGCTTCTTCAACACATAACTTAAACATATCTAATCTTTTAGGACTGCTCCTCACATATTTCACCACAGCTCTAATTTTTTGAATAGCAACCTTTCTACTGCAATGCCATCTCTGACAATTAAGTTTAGGATATGAGCACAACATCTCATATGAAAATTCTCACCTCTCAAAGGTACAACACTTTTCTTCACAAGACTTTTTTTCAATTGTTTAACTGCAACATCATTATTTGATGCATTGTCAGCAGTAATGAACATCAACTTTCTCAAACCCAATTCATTCATGCAAAACTCAATAGCATTTCTTGTATTAACTCCAGAAAGATATTTAATTACACAAAAGTTCAAAAGGCTTTTATGCATATTCCATTGAGAATCAATGAAATGAATAGTCAAACATATATAAGACAAATTTTGAATGCTAGTATAAGTGTCGGTAGTCAATGAAACTCTACAACAATGAGATGATATGCTATCAAAAAATTTCTTCTTTTCCTTCACAAACAAAGGAAAACAATCCCTCAACACAGAGTGCCAAAATGGAATTTTAAATTGAGGCACACTTACTTCACAAAACTCCTTAAACTCATCCCTCTCAACAAAACAAAAATGAAATTCATCTTTTATGATCATTTTCACCAAAGCCTCTCTAACTAGTTGTTGATCAAATTGCCAACAAGTTAATTTGTTATCATCTGTACTACTACCTTTAGTAAAACTCAACAAAGATTGTTACTTTTTTTTACCTTTGTGAGCTTCTATTAGTTCTTTTTTGTGTGTAAATTTTATACAAGTCTCTCTCAAGTATTTCCATAAACCCGGAGTACCTTGATCACATTTTGTCAAGTATTCTTTCCTACACCATATACAAGCTGCCCTACCAGTTTCATTTCCCTCTGAATCAACTAATATCTCATAAGTTTCTCAAACAGCAGACTTATACTTTTTATGAGCTTGAGGTTCAGATGAACCTTGACTTTCTTTTACAATTGGAATTGAAGAACCTTTCGTAACAATAGGAGGGTTCGTGAAAGGATAATCATTGGATTTACCAGTACTTTGATCATTTGAGATGTGATCATCTTCAATTTATTATATTTTTTGTTTATCGCTGAATTGTGCCATCTACATTGCCATTAATTAATATGATATGTTAAGCATAAATACATATAAATATTTCAAACAAGCAAGCTCTACAAAACTGACTGTAACACATTCGGCCCACTCATTCGGCCCAACCACAACTCCACAACCAATACTCAAACAAAATTGACTAAGACACATTATAATGATAATTAATCACAGAAATCTCGTCAGAAAAACAAACCAAAAGGCTTGTGGCATATGAGACATGGTGGAGGAAACCAGAAGTGCGATGGACAAGGGCTGGACCTAATTGAACACAGCTGGAATGGCGTGAGGTGGCCTGGAACTCGTCGGAACAGCAAAAGGTGCGTTGAAATTGGATGGGCAGTAGCGGAATTGGTGGCATCTTCATGTTATATATATATATATATATATATATATATATATATATATATATATATATATATATATATTCCTAGTTCTAGTATAGGTTTTTTAGGATGGGACGGTTCTCGTGATGGATATTTCTTAAGATCCGGAACAATCCCAAAAGAAAAAATACGTGACAGAATGGGACGGGAAAAGTCAAAGTCAACGGATTTTCTCAGTCCTTTTTCTTTCAGGATAAGACCTCGGGTCAGGTCGCTAATCTCTGAGTACCATGAGCAGCCATACTAAATGCATATAAAGTTAAATCAGTTAACTCCTAAACCCCGTAATGCCAATATATATAAACCATTAAACTGCTGAATACTACTTAATAATTAATAAATCTAATTTTTATTGATATTTATTATATTTTTAAATATTCATTTTAATTATTTATTGGTGTATTTATTTATAACTATTTATTACAAAATAAATTATGAGTGGGTCAAATATAATTTAAATAATATATTATTTATATAATAAAAATATACGCTTATAAAAGAGGTATAAATTTAAAAATTAAAAATTATTATCAAGTAATATAAGTTACTTTAATTTTAAATCAATTTGGATTTTGTAAATATTTTTTAATTAATATCTATCTTAATATTAATAGTTTATAAATTTAATTTTTGATCATTATTATAATATATATCAATAAAATTGTTTATATTGAATTTATATAATATATAAATATTAAAAATATTATAACTAAATATTATATTCACATTTCAAAAAATTTTAAATATTATTATATTTTCAAAGGTTATAACCTTTGAAAATGTGAAAAAATATAAAAAATAATTTTTTTGTGATTTAATTATTTAAATAAAACCTATAAACCATTAAATGCCTAAAAACATAAATCGCTAAAGTCATAAATGAAAAAACCTCTAAATACTTAAAATATTAAACTGGTATACATTAATAATAAATCATAAATCTCATTTTAATTTTTATTAAGTGTAATTTTAAATTTTGATTTTATTTTTTTATCAGTTTAATTTTATAGAAATATAATTTACAAAATAAATTATTAGTGAGATAGATCTATTTTAAATAATTTATTTTTTATCAAAAAAAATATATATGCTTATAAAAATAGGCAAAATTTTAAAAACAAAAATTTATTATTTTGTAATATATTTTATTTTGATTTTGAATCATTTTAGTTTTTGCCATTATATTTTAATTTATATCATTCTTATTAATAATAGTTTAGTAATTTTTTATTGATAATTATTATAATATCTATTAATAAAGTTATTTATATTGAGTTTACATTATATATAATTATTAAGAATATTATAACTAAATATTATATTAACATTTAAAAAAAATTAAAAATTATTATATTTTCAAAGGTTATAACCTTCAAAAATTAAAAAAAATCAAAAAATTTAATTTTTTATTTTTTTATTCTTTAAAAAAAACTATAAATCACTAAAGTCCTAAACACTTCAATCACTAAACCCCAAAACACCTAAATACTTAAATCATTAAACTAGTATATCTTGAATAAAAAATAATAAATCTCAATTTTATTTGTATTTATTATAATTTTAAATATTTATTTTAATTATTTATTAGTTTATTTTTATAGAATTAGAAATTACAAAATAAATTATGAGGAATACAAATATAATTTAAATTATTTATTTTTAATAACAAAAATATAAACTTATAAAAAAAACAAAATATTAAAAAAATTATTATTTAGTAATATATACTTTGATTTTGAATAAATTTTGATTTTGAAATATATTTTAAATAATATATATCTTATTAATTATAGTTTATTAATTTATTTATTGATCATCATTATAATATCTAGCAATGTGATTATATATATTGAATTTAAATTACTTATATTTATTAAGATTATTATAACTAAATATTATATTTACATCAGAAAAAAATTTAGAAATTTTTATATTTTCAAAGTTAACCTTCAAAAATTAGAAAAAAAATAAAAATAAATTTTTTGTTATATCATTGTTTAAATAAAACTTATAGCCTATTAAATGCCTAAACACTTAAATCTATAAACTCCTTAACTCAAAAGTCCCTAAATACTTAAAACACTAAACTTTTAAACCTTAAATATAATTTAAATAATTTATTTTTCATCAAAAAAAATATAAGCTTATAAAAAGAAGCAAAAACTAAAAAAACAAAAATTATTATTTGGTAATAAATTTTACTTTTATTTTGAATAATTTTAGGTTTTGCAATTATATTATATTTTATATATATATCATATTAATAATAGCATATTAATTAAATTTTATGATAATTGATATCATATCCATCAATAAAATTGTATATATTTAGTTTATATTATATATAATTATAATGATTCTTATTACTAAATATTGTATTCACATTTTTTAAAAAATTTTAAATTATTATATTTTCAAAGGTTATAACTTGAAAATGTGAGAAAAAATCATAAATAATTTTTTTGTTAGTTCATTGTTTAAATAAGTCCCATAAACTACTAAATGCCTAAATACTTAATTCAATAACTCCGAAATCTAGAAAACCATAAATAGATAATCCTTTTAAATTGGTATACCCTAAATAAATAATAAATCTCAATATTATTTTTTTCATTATAATTTAAAATATTCTTTTTAATTATTTATTCGTTTATTTTTATTAAATATTAATTACAATATAAATTATGAGTTAGACAAATATAATTTATATAACTTATTTTTCATCAAAAAATATAGATAAACTTATAAAAAGAAAAAAAAATTTCACAACAAAAATTTATTATATAGTAATATATTTTGCTTTCCTTCAGAATCATTTTAGGTTTTGTAATTATATTTTAATTGATATATATATTATTAATAATGGATTATTAATTTATTTTTTGATCATTATTAGAATATTTATCAATAATATTATTTATATTGAATTTATATGAAATATAAATATAATGATTATTATAAATAAATATTGAATTCACTTTTGAAAAAAATTTAAAAATTATTATATTTTAAAAGGTTATAACATTTGAAAATCTTAAAAAATAATAAAAATAATTTTTTTGTTTATTTATTTTTTAAATAAAATCTATAACCACTAAATGCATATACAGTTAAATCAGTAAACTCCTAAACCTCGTAATGGGTAAATACCTAAACCATTAAATCGTTATATACTACTTAATAATTAATAAAACTAATATTTATTTCTATTTTTTATAATTTTAAATATTTATTTTAATTATTTATTAGTTTATTTCTATAGAAATATTTATTACAAAATAAATAATGAGCACGAAAAATATAATTTAAATAATTTTTTTTAATTAATAAAAGTATTTACGCTTATATAATAAGTAAAAATTATTATTAAGTAATATATTATACTTAAATTTTGAATCAATTTTGGTTTTGTAAATATTTTTTAATTAATATCTATCTTATTATTAATAATTTATTAATTTAATTTTTGATCATTATTATAACATCTATCAATAAAATTATTTATATTGAATTTATATGATATATAATTATTAATATTATTATAACTAAATATTATATTCACATTTCCAAAAATATTAAATATTATTACTTTTTCAGGGGTTATGACTTATGAAAATGATAATAAATTACAAAAATTTTTTTGTTAATTTATTATTTAAATAAAACCAATAAACCACTAAATGCCTAAAAACATAAATTGCTAAACTCCTAAATGAAAATACCTATAAATACTTAAACAATTAAACTGGTATACATTAATAATAAATCATAAATTTTATTTTAATTTTTATTGAGATTAATTTTAAATTTTTATTTTAATTATTTATCAGTTTATTTTATAGAAATATCATGTTACAAAATAAATTATTAGTTAGATAGATCTAATTTAAATTAAACCTGTATACCCTTAATAATAAATAATAAAACTCATTTTTTTTCATTATAATTTTAAATATTAATTTTAATTAATTATTTATAAATTTTTTTTAAATATTAATTAGAAAATAAATTATGAGTTAAACAAATATAATTTATATAGATAATTTTTCATCAAAAAAAATATAGATAAATTTTTAAAAACAAATTTCAAAACAAAAAATTATTATATAGTAATATATTTTGCTTAGCTTCTGAATCATTTTAATATTTGTAATTATATTTTAAATGATATATATCTTATTAATAATAGATTATTAATTTATTTTTTGATCATTATTAGAATATTTATCAATAAAAATGTTTATATTGAATTTATATGATATATAAATTTAATAATCATTATAACTAAATATTGTATTCATTTTTGAAAAAAGTTTTAAAATTTTTATCTTTTCAAAGATTATAACCTTTGAACATGTGAAAAAATAAAAAATATATATTTTTTTGTTATTTCATTGTTTAAAAAAAATTTATACACCACTAAATGCCTAACGTCTTAAATCTCTAACCTACAAAATCCTGATACCCCTATATAAATAATCCTTTAAACCGGTATACACTAAATAATAATTAATAAATCTCATTTTTATTTGTTTTCATAATAATTTAAAAAAATCATTTTGATTTTTAGTTTTTTATTTGTATATTTGTATTAACTATAAAATAAATTATGAGTTAAAAATATAATTTATTAAAATTATTTTTCATGAAAAAATATATAAGCTAATAAAAAGAATAAAAATTTAAATACAAATAATTATTATTTAGTAATATATTTTGCTTTGTTTATGAATGATTTTAGGTTTGATACTATATTTTAAGTAATATCAATCTTATTCATAATAGATTTTTAATTTATTTTTTGATAATTATTAGAATATCTATCAATAAAAATGTTTATATTGAATTTATATGATATAAAATTATTATGATTATTATAAATAAATATTGTACTCACTTTTGATAAAATTTTAAAAATTATTATATTTTCAAAAGTTATAACCTTAAAAAATTAGAAAAAATAATAAAAATAAAGTTTTTGTTATTTCATTAATTAAATAAAACCTATATATCATTAATGATTACTTACTTAAATCAGTAAGCTCATAAACCCCGAAACCCCTAAATACATAAATCTTTTAATAGCTATATTCTACTTATTATATAATATATCTCATTTATATTTCTATTTATAATAATTTTAAATATTCATTTTAATTATTTATAGTTTAATTTTTTAAAAAAATTAATTCTAAATAAATTTCGATCGAGACAAATAATATTTAAATAATTTATATTTAATCAAAAAAATATAAGCTTAAAAAAAGAAAGAAAAATTTAAAAATTAAATATTATTATTTAGTAATATATTTTGATTTGTTTTTGAATCATTTGGTGTTATGTAAATATATTTTAATTAATATTTAGATTTTTAATAATAGTTTGTTAATTTAATTTTTGATCATTATTATAATATCTATCATTAAAATTATTTATAGTTAATTTATATGATATATAATTAGTAAGATTAATATAATTATACATGGCATTCACATTTCAAAAAATTTTAAAAATTATTTTCTTTTCAAAGATTATAACCTTTGAAAATCAGGAAAAATAAAAAAAAAATTTATTTTTATTATATAAATAAAACCTAAACCACTAAATGCCTAAAAACATAAATTGCTAAACTTCTAAACGACAAAAGCTCTAAATAATTTTACCATTAAACCGGTATACTATATATATAAATAATAAATCTCATTTTTATTAGTATTCATTATAATTTTAAACATACATCTCAATTATTTATTAGTTTATTTTTATAGAAATATAAATTAAAAAATAAATTATTAGTGAGACAAATATAATTTAAAAACTTTATTTTACATTAAAAAAATATAAGCATATAAATGGATACAAAAATTTAAAAATTTAAAATTAATATTTAGTAAAATATTTCACTTTGATTTTGAATCATTTTAGGCTTTGACAAATATATTTTAATCAATATTTATCTTATTAATAATTGTTTATTATTTTTTTATGATAATTATTATAATATATACTAATAAAATAATTTATATTGAATTTATATCATATTTAATTATTATGATTATTAACTTCATATTGTATTCACTTTTCAAAAAAAATTAAAAATTATTATATTTCAAAGCTTATAACCTTCAAAAATGAGAAAAAATAAAATAAAACTTTTTTTTAAATAAAACCTATAAACAACTAAATGACTAAATACTAAAATGACTTAACTCCTAATCCCCAAAGCTCATAAATAGTCAAAACATTAAATTAGTATAGTCTATATAATAAATCATTATTCTCATTTTTATTAGTGTTCATTATAATTTTAAATGTTCATTTTAATTATTTATCAATTTATTTTTATAAAAATATTAATTACAAAATAAATTATTAGTGCGACATATATAATTTAAATAATTTATTATTCATCAAAAAAAATGCTCATAAAAAGAGGCAAATTTTTAAAAATAAGAAATTATTATTAATAATATATCTTATTTTGATTTTGAATCATTTTAGATTTTACAATTATATTTTAATTTATATCATTCTTATAAATATAAGTTTATTAATTTATTTATTGATCATTATTATAATATCAATTAATAAAATTATTTATATTGAGTTTACATTATATATAATTATTAAGATTATTATTAGAAAATATTATATTCACATTTAAAAAAATTAAATATTATTATATCTTCAAAAGTTACAACCTTCAAAAATTAAAAAAAATGAAAAAATTAAATTTTTTGTTTTTTCTTTCTTTAAAAAAAACTATAAATAACTAAAGGTCTAAACAATTAAATCACTAAACTTTTAAACCACAAAACACCTAAATACTTAAACCATTAAACCGGTATATCTTGAATAATAAATAATAAATCTCAATTTTATTTGTATTCATTATAATATTAAATATTCATTTTAATTATTTAGTAGTTTATTATCATAGAATTATAAATTACAAAATAAATTGAGTAAGACAAATATAATTTAAATAATTTATTTTTAAAAACAAAAAAAATAAACTTATAAAAAAAGAAAAACATTAAAAAAAATATTATTTAGTAATATATTTTACTTTGATTTGAATAAATATAGATTTTGCAAATACTTTTTAAATAATAACTATTTTATTAATAATAGTTTATTAATTTATTTTTTGATCATAATTATAATATCTAGCAATATAATTATTTATATTGAATTTAAAAGAATTATAATTAAAGATTATTATAAATAAATATTATATTTACATTTGAAAAAAATTAAAAATTATTATATTTTCAAAGGATATAATCTTCAAAAATTAGAAAAAATAATATAAATAATTTTTTTGCTATATCATTGTTTAAATAAAACTAAATAAACCACTAAATGCCTAAACACTTAAACATCTAAACTCCTAAGCACAAAAGCCCCTAAATACTTAAACCTTTAAACTCGTAAACCTTAAATATAATTTAAATAATTTATTAAAATATTAATTACAAAATAAATTATGAGTGATACAAATATAATTTAAAAAATTTATTTTTCATCAAAAAAATATATAAGCTTATAAAAAGAAGCAAATAATAAAAAACAAAAATTATTATTTAGTAATAAATTTTACTTGGATTTTGAATAATTTTAGCTTTTGAAATTATATTTTAATTTATATCAATTATAATAATAATAAAATATTAATTTATTTTTTGATAATTGATATCATATCTATGAAAAAAAATTTTATATTTAGTTTATATTGTATATAATTATAATGATTATTATTACTAAATATTGTATTCACATTTTTAAAAAATTTTAAAATTATTATATTGTCCAAGGTTATAACCTTTGAAAATGTGAAAAAATATGAAACATAATTTTTTTGTTATTTCATTGTTTAAATAAAACATATAAACCACTAAATGCATAAAAACATAAATCACTAAAGTCATAAATGAAAAAACTTCTAAATACTTAAAATATTAAACTGGTATACATTAATAATATTCATAAATCTCATTTTAATTTTTATTCAGTATAATTTTAAATTTTATTTTAATTATTTATCAGTTTATTTTTATAGAAATATTAATTACAAAAATAAATTATTAGTGATATTTGATCTATTTTAAATAATTTATTTTTTATCAAAAAAAATATATGTGCTTATAAAAAGAGGCAAAATTAAAAAAAAATTATTATTTTGTAATATATTTTATTTTGATTTTGAATCATTTTAGTTTTTGCAATTATATTTTAATTTATATATTTCTAATTAATAATAGTTTATTATTTTTTTATTGATCATTATTATAATATCTATTAATAAAATTATTTATATTGAGTTTACAATATATATAATTCTTAAGAATATTATAACTAAATATTATATTAACATTTAAAAAAATTTAAAAATTATTATATTTTCAAATGTTATAACCATCAAAAATTAAATAAAATCAAAAAATTTAATTTTTTAATTTTTTATTCTTTAAATAAAAACTATAAATTACTAAAGTCTTAAACACTTAAATCACTAAACCCCAAAACACCAAAATACTTAAATAATTAAAATTGTATATTCTGAATAATAAATAATAAATCTCAATTTTATATGTATTAGTTATAATTTTAAATATTAATTTTAATTATTTATTAGTTTATTTTAATAGTATTATAAATTACAAAATAAATTATGAGGAAGACAAATATAATTTAAATAATTTATTTTTAATAATACAAATATAAACTTATACAAAAAGCAAAATATTAAAAAAATTATTATTTAGTAATATTACTTTGATTTTGAATAAATTTAGTTTTTGCAAATATATACTTTTTATATTTTCAAAGGTTACAACCTTCTAAAATTAGAAAAAAAAATAAAAATAAATTTTTTGTTATATCATTGTTTAAATAAAACTTATAGACCACTAAATGCCTAAACACTTAAATCTATAAACTCCTAAACACAAAAGCCCCTAAATACTTAAAATTTTAAACTCGTAAACCTTAAATATAATTTAAATAATTTATTTTTCATAAAAAAAAATTATAAGCTTATATAAAATTATACTCAATAATATTTGTATACCTTAAAATTATTATAATATAAATTAAATTATTTATAAAAAATGATAGATATTAGGAATTTAAATTCAATATAAATAATTACATTGCTAGATATTATAATAATGATCAAAAAATGTAATAAACTAATATTAATAAGATAGATATTATTTAAAATATATTTGCAAAATCTAAATTTATTCAAAATCAAAGTAAAATATATTACTTAATAATAATTTTTTTAATGGTTTGCTATTTTTATAACTTTATATTTTTGTTATTATTAATAAATTATTTAAATTAATTTGTCTTACTAATAATTTATTTTGTAATTTATAATTCTATAATAATAAACTAATAAATAATTAAAATAATTATTTAAAATTATAATGAATAAAAATAAAATTGATATTTATTATTTATTATTCAGGATATACAGGTTTAATGGTTTAAGTATTTAGTTGTTTTTGGGCTTAGGAGTTTAGTGACTTAAGTGTTTAGACCTTTAGTGATTTATAATTATTATCTAAATATTAAAAAACAAAAATATTTAATTTTTTGAATTTTTTTAATTTTTGAAGGTTGTAACATTTGAAAATATAATAATTTTAAATTTTTTTAAATGTGAATATAATATTTAGTTATAATAATCTTAATAAATATATATATAATGTAAACTAAATATAAATAATTTCATTAATAGATATTATAATAATGATCAATAAATAAATTAATAAACTAGTATTAATAAGAATGATATAAATTAAAATATAATTGTAGAATCTAAAATTATTAAAAATCAAAATAAGATATATTACTAAATAAAAATTATTTATTTTAAAAATTTTGCCTTATTTTATAAGCATATATATTTTTTTGATGAAAAATAAATTATTTAAATTATATTTGTCTCACTAATAATTTATTTTGTAATTAATATTTCTATAAAAATAAATTGATAAATAATTAAAATGAATATTTAAAATTATAATGAATACTAATAAAAAGAGATTTATGATTTATTATTTAGGGTATACCTATTTAATGGTTTATGTTTTTTTGTGGATTTGGGGTTAAGGAGTATATTGATTTATATGTTTGCACATTTAAGTGTTTATAGGTTTTATTTAATCAATGAAATAACAAAAAAATTATTTTTATGAATTTTGGTGATTTTCAAAAATAATTACCTTTGAAAATATAATAATTTTTTAATCTTTCAAAAATATGAATGCAATACTTAGTATAATAATCTTAATAATTATATTTGATGTTAATTTAATATAAAAAATTTTATTAATATATATTATTATAATGATCGAAAAATAAATTAATAAACTATTATTAATAAGATATATATTAATTAAAATATATTTGCAGAACACAAAATAATTCAAAATCAAAGTAAATTTTTTACTAAATACAATTTTAAATTTTTGAAATTGTTTATTTTTATAAGCTTATTTTTTATTCATAAAAAATAATATATTTAAATTATATGTCTCACACATTATTTATTTTGTAATTAATATTTCTATAAAAATAAACGAAAAAATAATTAAAATTAATATTTAAAATTATAATGAATACAAATAAAAATGAAAATTTATTATTTATTATTTAGGTTATATAGGTTAAATGGTTTAAGTATTTAGGGGGTTTTGGGGTTAAGGAGTCTAGATATTTAAATGATTAGGCATTTAGTGGTTTATAAGTTTTATTTAAATAATAAATTCAATATAAATAATTTTATAGATAAATATTCTAATAATGATAAAAAAATAAATTAATAACCTATTATTAATAATATAGATATCAATTAAAATATAATTACAAAACCTAAAATGATTCAGAAGAAAAGCAAACTATATTACGATATAATAATTTTTTTTTTTGAATTTTTTTATTCTTTTTTATAAGTTTATCTATATTTTTTGATGAAAAATAATTTATATAAATTATATTTGTCTAACTCATACTTTATATTGTTATTAATATTTAATAAAAATAAACTAATAAATAGTTAAAATTAATATATTAAATTATAATGAAAATAATAATATTAAGATTTATTATTTATGGTATACCAGTTTAAAAGAATTATCTATTTAGGATATTCGAGATTTCTGAGGTATTGACTCAAGTATTTAGGCTTTTAGTAGTTTATTGGATTTATTTAAACAATGAAATATCAAAAAAATTATTTTAATTTTTTTGTAATAAGAATCATTATAATTATATATAATATAAACTAATAATAAACAATTTTATTTATTATTATTATATAAATTATCAAAAAATAAATTAATATGCTATTATTAATATGATATATATAAATTAAAATATAATTGTAAAACATAAAATTATTCAAAATCAAAGTAAAATTTATTACCAAATAATAATTTTTGTTTTTTAATTTTTGCTTCTTTTATAAGCTTATATTTTTTTTTGATGAAAAATTATTTATTTAAATTATATTTAAGGTTTACAAGTTTAAAGTTTTAAGTATTTAGGGGCTTTTGTGTTTAGTAGTTTATAGATTTAAGTGTTTAGGCATTTAGTGGTCTATATGTTTTATTTAAACAATAATATAACAATAAAATTATTTATTTTTTTTTGTAATTTTTGAAGGTTATAATGAAAATATAAAAATTTCTTAATTTTTTTCAAATGTAAATATAATATTTAGTTATAATAATCTTAATAAATAAAAGTCATTTAAATTCAATATAAATACTCACATTGCTAGATATTATAATAATGATCAATAAATAAATTAATAAACTATTATTAATAAGATATATATTATTTAAAATATATTTGCAAAATCTAAAGTTATTCAAAATCAAAGTATATATTACTAAATAATAATTTTTTTTAATATTTTGCTTTTTTTATAAGTTTATATTTTTGTTATTATAAATAAATTTTTTAAATTATATTTGTCTTCCTCATAAATTATTTTGTTATTTATAATTCTATAAAAATAAACTAATAAATAATTAAAATAAATATTTAAAATTATAATGACTACAAATAAAATTGAGATTTATTATTTATTATTCAGGATATACAGGTTTAATGGTTTAAGTATTTAGGTGTTTTGTGGTTTAGTCATTTAAGCGTTCATGCCTTAAGTGATTTTATCTAATTTTTGAAGGTTATAACCTTTGAAAATATAATAATTTTTAATTTTTTTTAAACTGTGAATATAATATTTAGTTATAATAATCTTGATAATTATATATAATGTAAAATCAATATAAATAATTTTATTAATAGATATTATAATAATTATCAATAAATAAATTAATAAACAATTATTTATTAGAATGATATCAATTAAAATATAATTGAAAAATCTAAAATTATTCAAATTTAAATTAAAATAAATTACTAAATAATAATATTTTGTTTTAAAAATTTTCCCTCTTTTTATGATATTATTTTTTTTGATGAAAAATAAATTATTTATATTATATCTGTCTCTCTAATATTTTATTTTGTAATTAATATTTTTATAAAAATAAACTGATAAAAAATTAAATGAATATTTAAAATTATAATGAATACTAATAAAAATGAGAATTATTATTTATTATTTACAGTATACTAATTTAAAGGCTTATGTATTTAGGGCTTTGGGGTTTAGGAGTTTAGTCATTAAGAATTTATGTATTTTGTGGTTTATAGATTTAAGAATTTAGTGATTTACGTGTTTAGGCATTTAATAGTTTATAGGTTTTATTTAAAAAATAAAATAACAAAAAAAAATTTTGTTATTTGTTCTCATTTTTGAAGGATATAACCTTTGAAACTATAACAATTTTTAAATTTTTATTAAATGTGAATACTATATTTAGTTATGATAATCTTAATAATTATATATCATGTAAATTCAATATACCAATTATATTGATATATATTATAATAATGATCATACAAAAGATTAATAAACAATTATTAATATAATAAATATTGTTTAAAATATATTTACAAAACCTAAAATGATTCAAAATCAAAGTAAAATATTTTACTAAATATTAATTTTAAATTTTTAAATTTTTGTATCCATTTATAAGCTTATATATTTTTTGATGAAAAATAAATTATTTAAATTAAATTTGTCTCACTATTAATTTATTTTTTAATTTATATTTCTATAAAAATAAACTAATAAATAATTAAAATGTATATATAAAATTATAATGAATACTAATAAAAATGAGATTTATGATTAATTATTTAGGGTATACCTATTTAATGGTTTAAGTTTATTGTGGTTTTGGGGTTAAGGAGTTTATTGATTTATATGTTTAGACTTTTTCGTGTTTATAGGTTTTATTTAATCAATGAAATAACAAAAAATTTATTTTTTGAATTTTCATGATTTTCATAGGTTATAACCCTTAAAAATATAATAATTTTTTAATAGTTCTAAAATATGAATACAATACTTAGTTATAATAATCTTAATAATTATATTTGTTGTAGATTCAATATAAAAAAATGTATAAATATATATTATAATAATGATCAAAAAATAAATTAATAAACTATTATTAATAAGATATATATTAATTAAAATATATTTGCAGAACACAAAATAATTCAAAATCAAAGTAAATTATATTACTAAATAAAATTTTAAATTTTTGAAATTTTGTTTATTTTTATAAGCTTATATTTTTTTTGATAAAAATAATTTATTTTAATTATATCTGTCTGATTCATTATTTATTTTGTAATTAATATTTCTATAAAAATAAACTAAAAAATAATTAAAATGAATATTTAAAATTATAATGAATACAAATAAAAATGAGATTTATTATTTATGATTTATTATTTAGGTTATATAGGTTTAATGGTTTAAGTATTTTGGTCATTTTGTGGTTTAGGAGTCTAGAGATTTAAATGTTTAGGCATTTAGTGGTTTATAAGTTTTATTTAAATAATAAAAAAATAAAAAATTATTTTTGTGATTTTTTATCATTTTTGAAGGTTATAACCTTTGATAATATAATAATTTTTAAATTTCTTTCAAATGTAAATATAATATTTAGTTATAATAACTTAATAATTATAAGACATTTTAATTGAATATAAGTAATTTTATTGTTTGATATTATTAAAATGATCAAATAATAAATTAATAAACTTTTATTAATAAGAGTGATCGCAATTAACATATAATTGCGAAACCTATATATAATGATTCAAAATCAAAGTAAAATATATTATTAAATAATAATTTTTTGTTTTTAAATTTTTACTTCTTTATATAAGCTTTTTTTTATTATTAAAAATAAATTATTAAAATTATATTTGTCTCACTCATTATTTATTTTGTGATTGATATTTCAAAAAAAATAAACTAATAAATAATTAAAATGAATATTTACAATTATAATGAATACAAATTAAAATAAGATTTATGATTTATTATATATGGTATACTGGTTTAATGGTTTGATTATTTATTAGTTTTGTCGTTTATGAGTATAGCAATTTGTGTTTTTATGCTTTTAGTGGTTTATAGGTTTTATTTATATAATACAAATTTAAAATTTTTTTTTGATTTTTTCTGATTTTCAAAGTTTATAACGTTTGAAAATAAAATAATTTTTAAAATTTTTTGAAATGTGAATACCATGTATAATTATATTAATCGTACTAATTATATATCATATAAATTCATTATAAATAATTTTAATGATAGATATTATAATAATGATCAAAAATTAAATTAATAAACTATTATTAATAATATTAATATTAATTAAAATATATTTACATAACACAAAATGATTCAAAATCAAATCAAAATATATTACTAAATAATAATATTTATTTTTTATAATTTTCCTTCTTTTTATAAGCTTATATTTTTTTTATTAAAATAAATTATTTAAATAATTTTTGTCTCACTCGAAATTTATCTTGTAATTAATTTTTCTAAAATATTAAACTATAAATAATTAAAATTAATATTTAAAATTATAATTAATAGAAATAAAAATGAGATTTATTTTTTTATTAAGTAGTATATAGCTGTTAAATGGTTTATGTATTTAGGGTTTTCACGATTTATGAGCTTACTCATTTAAGTAAGTAAGCATTTAATGATATAAATGGTTTTATTTTAAAAATGAAATAACAAAAAATTTATTTTTTTTTATTTTTTCACATTATAAAAGGTTATAACCTTTGAAAATATAATAATTTTAAAATTTTTTTCAAAAGTGAATACAATATTTAGTTATAATAATCATTATATTTATATATCATATAAATTCAATATAAACATTTTTTTGATAAATATTCAAATAATGATGTAAAAATAACTTAATAATCTATTATTAATAAGATATATATCAATTAAAATATATTTACAAAACCTAAAATGATTCAGAAGTAAAGCAAAATATATTAATTATATAATAATTTTTTCTTTTAAATTTTTTTTTCATTTAAAAAGTTTATCTATATTATTTTGATGAAATATAATTTATATAAATTATATTTGTGTAACTCATAATTTATTTTGTAATTAATATTTATATAAAAATAAACAAATTAAAAATTAAATTTGAATATTTAAAATTAAAATGAAAAAAAAATGAGATTTATTCATTATTATATAGGATATACCGGTTTAATTTAAATTAGATGTGTCTCACTAATAATTTATTTTGCAAATAATATTTCTATAAAAATAAACTGATAAATAATTAAAATACAAATTAAAATTATACTGAATAATTAAAATAATTTATTTTGTTCCTCTCTCAACTCTAGAATGATTGCTAAAGTTCTTATCAAAATAATAAGAGCTTTTACTTTATCTCTATTATGTCTCATCATAATTGATGTTGAATCACTAGTCTATTAAAGGTAATTTGACTATTGTACGCTAACAGACTAAACCAAAGTTGTACCCCTATGTGTTGAAATAGCTAGTTGTTGAGGATGCTATTTATATTGATTATTATAATTTCTTCTAAAATATCTCTCATGCACACAATCAAAATTTTTTTTTTAAAACATAGTTCACCTCTAAAAAAAATAACCACCTTGTAGCCTATTAGAAAAAACTAGCCCCAGGGCAGTTTGAGCAGGGCAAGAAGTATGGGCTCTCTTTCAATCAAGAATAAAAAAAATTTATTTTATTGGCATGTCTAAGCCCCCTTTTTATATCATCATGGATATGAAAAGTATCATTTCTTTCTTTTTATATTAAATGAGTTATGTATACAAGCTCACAATACCCAAAAAGGTGTAAATGAATCATATTCAAATGTATAAAAGGTTTTAATCATTGCGCAAAATATTAGTCTTTCATATTGACACTCGAGGTCACAAATCAAAGGAAAAAGCCATAGTGATATTTTCAATCCCAAAAATTTTAGCTATTGAATGTTATAAAGAGTAGTACTCGAGCTTAACTATTTCTAGGGTCATTACTTCTGCTCTTGAGGAATGTCCAAAGATACAATCATTCCTAGTACAATGACTTTGCAATATAAAGATAAAATGCACAAGCTATGGTCATATCCAATACTGTGATCGAGTATTATAGTGATTAAATATGTATTCATGATCATTCTTAGTGCCATAATAATATGTTCAATAGAGAGACACAAGTTATGGCATATTCTCATTGATATGATCTTGTGTTCTAGAAACAAAATATACAATCATGACAATTGCTAATGCTACAATAATCAAAAGAAAGAAAGAGACTGGATCCATAACTCACCCCTTGAGTTATGACTTTGTGTTACATATACAAAAAGATAAATCTATGACATTCCTAAAAGTTGTAAATTTAAATTTAAATTTAACACTTTGTCTTTTGATTATAAAAGTGCAAAACATGATATTTAGGATTTAGGGTTTAAGGATTAGGGTTGTAGTTTATGTTTTAAGGTTTAGGATTTAAAGTATAGTGTTTATAGTTTTTTTTTTGTTTTTTCTTTTGGAAAATACACACATTATTTATCATTTAGGCACACAACTTACAAGAGACTAAAAAGCTGACTAAATTAGGCCAGCCCACCAAATCCTATGCACTAAAAAAAATAATGCCTAATAATTCCAAGCATACGAATACAACAAAAATCACCTGGCATTCCCGGACTTCAAAGTTGGCATTGAGTCATTATGCGCACTGCGTCCATTCAATTCAGATTTTTCCAAGCCTTTTGGAGGAACCTGAATGATGCACCATATTAAACCTATGCAAATATAAGATTGTGCATGTGTGTGACATGCAGCATCAAATTTTTGCCTATGTCATTGCTATGCAATGGAATACATGTAAAACGAAATACCCAAAATCCACAAGTCCATATCTACGACACTTTGTCAATTCATTCTCTCTTCTGAATTTCACATTCTTTTGCTCCAATGACCACAAAAGAGTATCTATTGGTTTAGAATGCTTCCTCCTCAAGCTCCAAGAAGTGACTGTATGTTGGACCGACAAAAGATCAAAAAATATGCATGCATCGGTGTGCATGTGTGATGAGGTCCATCTCATAGTCTAATTATCTACGCGTACAACCAAGCTAGAATACAAGTAAAAATACAAAATTTTATAAAGATGGGTCTTCTGATCCCGGGGGTGTAGCATCGCCTAATGTATATTTACAAAATGGATTAGAGGGCCCCACTTAGAGATACTCATGGATCTATTTGACCCCATTGCATGCTACATATAGAACATACAAGATTGTGTGTGTCAGTGTGTGAGTCTGTCATTATCCGTCTCTACAAGTACTTGGTGCATACAAAGTCCAAAATACAATTAAGACTACAAACATAAACTACAAGTTTGAATCTTTCGCTCCCGTGTGGCTGGTCTGGACTCCATTGCTTATTGGCCCTGTTTGGTGATGCTTCGGATTTTGCCGGCTCTCCAATTAATTATGGATTACCTGCTACTCCTGTTGGGCGATGGTTGGGTGACCTTTATGCATCCTGATATGGCTAGTGGGACCCACTCAATGATACTCCTGGGTTTACTCCCGACCACTTTGTAGGACCCTCTAAATGCTACACCAAAATAGACAAGAATATGTGCACGTGTGTACTGTGGTCCGTCGCTGTGTGTGGTGCAGTAGTATCAGGGTTTAGAAGTTTAGTAATTTAAGTATTTAGGTATTTTGTAGTTTATATGTTTTATTTAAATAATTAAATAACAAAAAAATTATTTTTATGATTTTTTTCTCATTTTCAAGGTCATAACCATTGAAAATATTATAATTTTTAATTTTTTTTCAAGTGTTAATACAATATTTATTTATAATAATCATAAAAATTAAATATCATGTAAATTAAATATAAATAATTTTATTGATCAATATTATACTACTGATCATAAAATAGATTAATAAACTATTATTAATAAGATAGATATTAATTAAAATATATTTGCAAAACCTAAAATGATTCAAAATCAAAGTAAAATATATTACTAAATAATAATTTTTTATTTTTTATTTTTTGAATCTTTTTATAAGCTTATAAATTTTTTTGATGAAGATAAATTCTTTAAATTATATTTGTCTAATTCATAATTTTATTTTGCAATTAATATTTTTATAAAAATAAACTAATAAATAATTAATATGAATATTAAAATTATAATGAATACAAATAAAAATGAGATTTATGATTAATTATTTAGGGTATAGCGGGTTAATTGTTTAATTATTTAGGAGTTTAGGAGTGTAGTAATTTAAGTGTATAGGTATTTAGTAGTTTATATGTTTTATTTAAATAATGAAATAACAAAAAAATAATTTTTGAAATTTTTTATCAATTTTGAATTTTATATCCTATATAAATGTAATAATTTTTAAATATTTTTCAAATGTGAATAAAATATCTAGTAATAATAAACTTAATAATTATATATCATATAAATTAAAAATAAACAATTTTATTGATAGATATTAATAAACTAAATATATATATAAATATAATAATGATTAATAAATAAATTAATAAACTATTATTTATTGATAGATAATTATATATTATTTATAAATACTTAAACCTTTAAAGATGGTTTAAATGTTTAAGTATTTAATGGTTTAAATGTTTAAGTATTTAATGGTTTTTTGGTTTTGGGGTTTAGGAGTTTAATGATTTAAGCGTTTAAGTATTTTGTAGTTTATAGGTTTTATATAAACAATAAAATAACAAAAAATTTATTTTTATGATTTTATCTCATTTTAAAAGATGATAACCTTTAAAAATATAATAATTTTTAAATTATTTTCAAATGCAAATATAATATTCAGTTAAAATAATCTTTATAATTATATATCATGTAAATTCAATATAAACAATTTTAATGATAAATATTATAATAATGATCTAAAAATAAATAAATAATCTATTATTAATAAGATAGATATCAATTAAAATATAATTACCAAACCTAAAATGATTCAGAAGCAAAGCAAAATATATTACTATATAATAATTTTTTGTTTTGAAAATTTTATTTCTTTTAAAAAGTTTATCTATAATTTTTTGTTGAAAAATAATTTATATAAATTATCTTTTGTCTAGCTCAATTTATTTTGTAATTAATATTTATATATAAATAAAAGAATAAATAATTAAAATGAATATTTAAAATTATAATATAAAAATGAGATTTATTATTTATTATTTAGGGATACTATTTTAATTTAAATTAGATATGTCTCCCTAATAATTTATTTTGTAATTAATATTTCTATAAAAATAAACTGATAAATAATTAAAATAAAAATTTAAAATTTTAATGAATAAAAATTAAAATGATATTTATGAATTATTATTAATGTTTACCAGTTTAATAGTTTAATTATTTAGTGGTTTTTTTCGTTTAGGAGTTTAATTATTTATGTTTTTAGGCATTTCGTGGTTTATAGGTTTTATTTAAACAATGAAATAATAAAAAAATATTTTTTTATTTTTTCACATTTTCTAAGGTTTTAACCTTTGAAAATATAATAATTTTAAATTTTTTAAAAAACGTGAATACAATATTTAGTAATAATAATCATTACAATTATATATAATATAAACTAAATATAAAAAATTTTATTGATAGATATGATATCAATTATCAAAAAATAAATTAATATGCTATTATTAGTATGATAGATATAAATTAAAATATAATTAAAATACCTAAAATGATTCAAAAATAATGTAAAAATTATTACTAAATAATAATTTTTGTTTTCAAGTTTTTGCTTTTTTTTATAAGCTTATATATTTTTTTGATGAAAAATAAATTATTTTAATTATATTTGTATCACTCATAATTTATTTTGTAATTAATATTACAATATATTATTTAAATTATATGTATGGTTTATGAGTTTAAAGGTTTAATTATTTTGGGGCTTCGGGGTTTAAGAGTTTAGAGATTTATGAGTTTAGGCATTTAATGGTTTATAAGGTTTATTTAAATAATGATATAACAAAAAATTTAATTTTGTTATTTTTTATCATTTTTGAAGGTTATAACCTTTGAAAATATAACAATTTTAAAATTTTTTTTATATGTGAATACTATATATAGTTATGATAATCTTAATAATTATATATCATGTAAATTCAATATAAACAATTATATTGATAGATATTATATTAATGGTCAAAAAAATAAATTAATAAACTATTATTAATAAGAAAGATTTTTTTTAAAAATTTATTTGCAAAACGTAAATTTATTCAAAATCAAAATAAAATATATTACTAAATAATAATTTGTTTTGATGTTTTGCTTCTTTTTATAAGTTTATATTTTTTTTATTAAAAGTAAATTATTTAAATTATATTTGTCTTCCTCATAATTTATTTTTAATTTATAATTCTACAAAAATAAACTAATAAAAAATTAAAATGAATATTTAAAACTATAATGAATACAAATAAAATAGAGATTTATTATTTATTATTTAGGATATACTAGTTTAATGGTTTAAGTATTTATGTGTTTTGGGGTTTAGTGATTTAAGTGTTTAGGCCTTTAGTGATTTATAGATTTTATTTAAAGAATGAAAAAAATAAACTATTTAATTTTTTGATTTTTTTTTTAATTTTTCAAGGTTATAACATTTGAAAATATAATAATTTTTAATTTTTTTAAAATGTGAACTTAATATTTAGTAATAATAATCTTAATAATTATATATAATGTAAACTCAATATAAATAATTTTATTAATACATATTATAATAATGATCAATAAAAAATTAATAAACTATTATTAATAAGAATGATATAAATTAAAATATAATTACAAAATCTAAAATGATTCAAAATCAAAATAATATATATTACTAAATAATAATTTTTGTTTTTAAAATATTGCCTCTATTTATAAGGATATATATTTTTTTTTGATTAAAAATAAATTATTTATATTAGATCTAACTCACTAATAATTTATTTTGTAATTAATATTTCTATAAAAATAAACAGATAAATAATTAAAATAAAAATTTAAATTTATACTTAATAAAAATTAAATTGAGATTTATGATTTTTTATTAATGTACACCTGTTTAATGGTTTAAGTATTTAGTGGTTTTGTCGTTTAGGAATTTAGTAATTTATGTTTTTAGGCATTTAGTGGTTTATAGGTTTTATTTAAACAATAAAATAACGAAAAAAAATCTGTAATTTTTTTTATTTTCATAGGTTATAACCTTTGAAAATATAATAATATTTAAATTTTTTTGAAATGTGAATACATTATTTAGTTATATTAATATTAATAATTATATATCATATAAATTCAATATAAACAATTTTATAGATAGATAATATGATAATTATCAAAAATTAAATTAATAAACTATTAATAATAAGATAGATATTAATTGAAAAATATTTACAATACCCAAATCTATTCAAGATTAAACTATAATATATTACGATATAATAACTTTTAATTTTTAAATTTGTACTTCTTTTATAAGCGTATATATTTTTGAAATATATTTGTCCCACTCATAATTTATTTTGTAATAAATATTTCTATAAAAATAAACTAATATTTAATTAAAATGAATATTTAATTATTATAATAAATAGAATTAAAAATTAGATTTATTAATTATTAAGTAGTATATAGCAGTTTAATGGTTTATGTATTTTGGCATTATGGGGTTTAGGCATTTACTGATTTAACTGTGCATGCATTTAGTGGTTTATAGGTGTTATTTATAAAAAATATCAAAAAATTTATTTTTTTTATTTTTTGATATTTTCAAAGGTTATAAACTTTGAAAATATCAAAAGTGAATACAATATTTAGTTATAATAATCATTATATTTATATAACATATAAATTCAATATATATTTTTTTATTGATAAATTTTCTAATAATGATCAAAGAATAAATTAATAATCTTTTTTTAATAAGATAGATATCAATTAAAATATAATTACAAAACCTAAAATGATTTAGAAACAAATCAAAATATATTACTATATAATAATTTTTAGTATTGGATTTTTCTTTCAAAAAGTTTATCTATATTTTTTTGATGAAAAATAATTATATAAATTATATTTGTCTAACTCAATTTATTCTATACTTAATAATTATATAAAAATAAATGAATAAATAATTAAAAAGAACATTTAAAATTATAATGAAAAAAAAATAATATTGAGATTTATTATTTATTATTTAGGGTATACCATTTTAAAATGATTATCTATTTAGGGTTTTCGAGATTTAGGAGTTAATGATTTACGTGTCTAGGCATTTAGAGGTTTTTAGGATTTATTTAAACAATGAAATAACAAAAAAATTATTTTTCTAATTTTTTCACATTTTCAAAGGTTATAACATTTGAAAATATTATAATTTTAAAATTTTTTTAAAATGTGAATACAATATTTAGTAATAATAATCATTATAATTATATATAATATAAACTAATTATAAATAATTTTATTGATAGATATGATAACAATTATCAAAAAATAAATTAATAAACTATTATTTATATGATAGATATAAATTAAAATATAATTACAAAACCTAAACTGATTCAAAATCAATGTAAAATTTATTACTAAATAATAATTTTTTGTTTTTAAATTTTTACTTCTTTTTATATGATTATATTTTTTTTATTAAAATTAAATTATTAATATTATATTTGTCTGACTAATTATTTATTTTGTAATTAATATTTATATTAAAAAAACTAATAAATATTTAAAATGAATATTTAAAATTATAATGAATACAAATTAAAATGAGATTTAAGATTTATTATTGCTGTATTTGTAATTTATTTTTTTATAATCTGTTTGTAAAAACAAATATTTTTTCTTTTTTAATATTTTCATGTAAGTGCAGGAAAGGAAATAATAAGAGGTCGGGGATGCAGCATTAGCATAATAACGGATGTCTCGCTTACTAGACAGCGGGCTGAAATTGGAGTAGAGCCTCACCCGTCTCATGATTCGACCTGCTTCGGTTAAATGAACCGAGAAAAATATTAATATAAAATTTTTTGTAATTTTATTTTTGGGTGGCTATTTTTGGACCCGTTGAATTGTTCATCGTCTCTCTCTCTTCTCTCTGTGTGATTTATCACGACTATTCTATGTGATGCATACTGTAAGACATTTCTGTTGCTTTAATATGTAACACAAAAGCATTTTCTGGTTGATTTAGCTAGTCGTACTGAGCGACTAGCGAACCACATCATTTTTGGTGTTTATTTCTCATTTTTTGATTCTATCATGGCTGGTTGCTGAATTCGAATATATATTTTGCTTGTTTTCTGTTGTTTCTCTGTTTCTATATCTCAATCTCACTACCGTGGAAGCACAATTGCCCAACAATTATATATGGTATACCGGTTTAATGGATCGATTATTTAGGGGTTTTGTCGTTTAGGAGTTTAGCAATTTATGTTTTTAGGCATTTAATGGTATATAGGTTTTATTTATATAATAAAAAAAATAATTTTTTTTGATTTTTTTTAGATTTTCAAAGTTTATAACCTTTAAAAATAAAATAATTTTTAAAATCTTTTGAAATGTGAATACCATGGTATAATTATATTAATCTTATTAATTATATATCCTATAAATTTAATATAAATAATTTTAATTATAGATATTATAATAATGAAAAAAAATTAAATTAGTAAACTATTATTAATAATATAAATATTAATTAAAATATATTTACAAACACAAAATGATACAAAATCAAATAAAAATATATTACTAAATAATAATATTTAATTTTTAAATTTTTCCATCTTTTTATAATCTTATATATTTTTTTTAATTAAAAATAAATTATATAAATAATATCTGTCTCACTCGAAATTTATTTTGTAATTATTTTTTTAAAAAAATTAAAATATAAATAATTAAAATGAATATTTAAAATTATAATGAATAGAAATAAAAATGAGATTTATTATTTATTAAGTAGTATACAGCTGTTATAAGGTTTATGTATTTAGGGGTTTTGGGTTTTATGATGTACTGATTTAAATAAGTAAGCATTTAGTGGTCTATAGGTTTTATTTAAAAAAGAAATAATAAAAAATTTATTTTTTGTATTCTTTCTCATTTTTTCACATTATAACCTTTGAAAATATAATAATTTTTAAATTTTTTTCAAAAGTGAATACTATATTTATTTATAATAATCATAATAATTATATATCATATAAATTCAATATAAAAAATATTATTCATAGATATTCTAATAATTATCAAAAAATAAATTAAAAATCTATTATGAATAAGATTGATATTACTTAAAATATAATATCAAAACCTAAAATGATTCAAAAGCAAAGCAAAATATATTACTTAATAATAATTATTTGTTTTTAAATTTTTATTCATTTTATAAGCTTATCTATTTTTTGATGAAAAATATTTTTAATAAATTATATTTTTAACTCATAATTTATTTTATAATTAATATATATATATATATAACTTATCAATCAATATGAATTTTTTAAATTATAATGAAAACAAATAAAAATGAGATTTATTAATTATTATTTAGGGTATACCGGTTTAAAGGATTATCTATATAGGGGTATCGGGATTTTGTAGTTTAGTGATTTAAGTTGTTAGGCATTTAGTGATTTATAGGTTTTATTTAAACAATGAAATAACAAAAAAATAATAATTTTTTTATTTTTTCACATGTTCATAGGTTATAATCTTTGAAAATATAAAAATTTTAAAACTTTTTTCAAAAGCGAATGTAATATTTAGTTATAATAATTATTAAATTTATATATCATATAAATTCAATATAAACATTTTTATTAATAAATATTTTAATAATGATCAAAAAATAAATTAATAATCTATTATTAATAAGTTAGATATCAATTAAAATATAATTACCAAACCGAAAATGATTCAGAAACAAAGTAAAATATATTACGATATAATATTTTTTTTTGTTTTTTTTCTTCTTTTATTAAGTTTAACTATATTTTTTTGTTGAAAAATAATTTATATAAATTATATTTGTATAACTTATAATTTATTTTGTAATTAATATTTATAAAAAATAAACAAATATAGAATTAAAAAGAATATTTAAAATTATAATAAAAAAAATAAAAATGAGATTTATTATTTATTATTTAGGATATACATGTTTAAAAAATTTTCTATTTAGGGTTTTCGAGATTTAGAAATTATTGATTTAAGTATTTAGGCATTTAATGGTTTATAGGTTTTATTCAAACAATGAAATAACAAAAAAATTATTTTTTATAATTTTTCAAATTTTCAATGGTTATAACATTTGAAAATTTAATAATTTTAAAATTTTTTAAAAATGTGAATTCAATATTTAGTAATAATAAATATTATAACTATATATAATATAAACTAAAAATAAACAATTTTATTGCTAGATATTATATCAATTATCAAAAAATAAATTAATAAACTATTATTAATATGATAGATATAAATTAAAATATAATTAAAATACCTAAAATGATTTAAAATCAAAGTAAAATTTATTACTAAATAATAATTTTTTTAGTTTTTGCATCATTTTATAAGTTTATATGTTTTTTGATGAAAAATATATTATTTAAATTATATTTGTATCACTCATAATTTATTTTGTAATTAATATTTCTATAAATTATTTAAATTATATTTAAAGTTTACGAGTTTAAAGGTTTAAGTATTAAGGGGCTTCGGGGTATAGAAGTTTAGATATTTATGTATTTAGGCATTTAATGGTTTACCAGTTTGATTTAAACAATGATATAACAAAAAATTTATTTTTGTTATTTTTTCTATTTTTTGAAGGTAATAAACTTTGAAAATATACGAATTTTTAAATTTTTTATATATGTAAATACTATATTTAGTTATGATAATCTTAATAATTATATATCATGTAAATTCAATATAAACAATTATATTGAAATATATTATATTAATTATCAAAAAATAAATTAATAAACTATTACTAATAAGATAGATATTATTTTAAATATATTTGCAAAATGTAAATTTATTCAAAATCAAAGTAAAATATATTACAAAATAATACTTTCTTTGATGTTTTTCTTCTTTGTATAAGTTTAAATTTTTTGTTATTAAAATGAAATTTTTAAAATTATATTTGTTTTCCTCATAATTTATTCTTAATTTATAATTCTATAAAAATAAACTAATAAATAATTAAAATGAATATTTAAAATTATAATGAATACAAATAAAATAGAGATTTATTATTTATTATTCAAGATATACTAGTTTAATGGTTTAAGTTTTTTAGGTTTTTGAGGTTTAGTGATTTAAGTGTTTAGGCCTTTAGTGATATATAGTTTATAATTTTTAAATTTTTTTAAATGGGAATATAATATTCAGTAATAATAATCTTAATAATTATATATAATGTGAACTAAATATAAATAATTTTATTAATAGATATTATAATAATGATCAATAACAAATTAATAAACTATTATTAATAAGAATGATATAAATTAACATATAATTGCAAAATCTAAAATGATTCAAAATAAAAATAAAATATATTACTAAATAATAAATTTTTGTTTTTAAAATTTTGCCTCTTTTTATAAGGATATATATTTTTTTAAAGAAAAATAAATTATTTAAATTAGATCTATCTCATGAATAATTTATTTTGTAATTAATATTTTTATAAAAATAAACTGATAAATAATAAAAATAAATTATTTAAATTAGATCTGTCTCATGAATAATTTATTTTGTAATTAATATTTTTATAAAAATAAACTGATAAATAATAAAAATAAAAATTTAAAATAAAATTGAGATTTATGATTTTTTATTAATGTACACATGTTTAATAGTTTAAGTATTTAAAGGTTTTGTCGTTTAGGAGTTTAGCAATTTATGTTTTTAGGCATTTAGTGGCTTATAGGTTTTATTTAAACAATAAAAGAACAAAAAAAAATTTGTAATTTTTTATCATTTTGATAGGTTATAACCTTTGAAAATATAATAATATTTAAAATTTTTTGAAATGTGAATACAATATTTAGTTATAATAATATTAATAATTATATATCATATAAATTTTATATAAACAATTTTATTGATAGATAATATAATAATGATCAAATTTAAATTAATAAACTATTAATAAAAAGATTGATATTAATTAAAAAATATTTAGAAAACCCAAATTGATTCAAAATTAAAGTAAAATATATTACTGGAAAATAATTTTTAATTTTTAATTTTTAAATTTTTACTTCTTTTATAAGCATATTTTTTTTAATTAAAAATAAATTAATTAAAATATATATGTCACTCTCATAATTTAATTTGTAATAAATATTTCTATAAAAATAAACTAATAAATAATTAAAATGAATATTTAAAATTATAATAAATAGAAATAAAAATTAGATTTATTAATTATTAAGTAGTATATAGCTGTTTAATGGTTTATGTATTTAGGCATTATGAGGTTTAGCAGTTTACTGATTTAACTGTGTATGCATTTAGTGGTTTATAGGTTTTATTAAAAAAATAAAATAAAAAAAAATTATTTTTATTATTTTTTGATATTTTCAAAGGTTATAACCTTTGAAAATATAATAATTTTTAAATTTTTTTTAAATGTGAATACAATATTTAGTTATAATAATCATTATATTTATATATCATATAAATTCAATATAAACAATTTTATTGATAAATATTCTAATAATGCCAAAAAATAAATTAATAATCTATTATTAATAAGATAGATAATAATTAAATTTTAATTACAAAACCTAAAATGATTTAGAAGAAAAGCAAAACATATTACTATATAATAATTTTTTGTTTTGAAATTTTTTTTTCTTTTAAAAAGTTTATCAATAATCTTTTGATGAAAAATAATTTATATAAATTATATTTGTCTAACTCAATTTTTTTTGTAATTAATATTTATACATAAATAAACAAATAAATAATTAAAATGAATATTTAAAATTATAATTAAAAAAATGAGCTTTATTATTTATTATTTAGGGATACCGGTTTAATTTAATTAGATCCGTTTCACTAATAATTTATTTTGTAATTAATATTTCTATAAAATAAATTGATAAATAATTAAAATAAAAATTTAAAATTATACTGAATAAAAATTAAAATCAGATTTATGAATTATTATTAATGTATACCAGTTTAATGATTTAAGTATTTTGAGGTTTTGTCGTTAGGAGTTTAGTGTTTTATGCTTTTAGGCTTTTAGTGGTTTATAGGTTTTATTTAAAAAAATAAAATAACAAAAAAAAATTCAATAATTTTTTATCATTTTCATAGGTTATAACATTTGAAAATATAATAATATTTTAAATATTTTGAAATTTTAATACAATATTTTGTTATAATAAAATTAATAATTATATATCATATAAATTTAATATAAATAATTTTAATGATAGATATTATAATAATGATCAAAAATTAAATTTATAAACTATTAATATTAAGATACATTTTAATTAAAAATATTTACAAAACCCAAATTGATTCAAAATTAAAGTAACTTATATTACTTGATAATAATTTTTAATTTTTAAATTTATACTTCTTTTATAAGCGTATATTTTTATTAGATAAATATCATATTATTAAAATTATATTTGTACCAATCATAATTTATTTTGTAATAAATATTTCTAAATAAATACACAAATAAATAATTAAAATGAATATTTAAAAATATAATAAATAGCAATAAAAATATATTTATTAATTATTAAGTAGTATTTACCAGTTTAATGGTTTATGTATTTAGGCATTACGAGGTTTAGAAGTTTACTGATTTAACTTTATATGCACCTAGTAGGGCTGCTCATGGGACTCGGAGATTCGCGACACGACCAGAAGTCTTGTCCCGAATGAATCAGGACTGAGAAAAATCAGTTGACTTTGACTTTTCCCGTCACGTTCTCTCACGTATTTTTTCATTTGGGATGGTTCCAGATCTTAAGCAATATCCATCCCGAGAACCATCCCGTCCTAAAAAACTGATACTAGAACCAGGAATATATATATATATATATATAACATGAAGATGCAACCAATTCCGCTAATGTCCATCTAATTCCGACGCACATATTGATGTTCCGACGAGTTCCAGTCTACCTCACGCCATTCCAGCCATGTTCAGTTAGGTCCACCCCTTGTCCGTCGCACTTCTGGTTGCCTCCACCATGTCTCAGATGCCACCAGCCTTTTGGTTTGTTTTTCTGAAAAGAATTGAGTGATTAATTATTATAATTATGTGTCTTAGTCAGTTATGTTGGGTATTGGTTGTGGTGTTGTGGTTGGGCTGAATGAGTGGCTTGAATGTGTTACAGTCAGTTTTGTAGAGCTTGCTTGTTTGAAATATTCACATGTATTTATGCTTAACATAACATATTAAGTAATAGCAATGCAGATGGCACAATCCAGCGGTAAATGAAAAATACAATAAATTGAAGATGATCACAACTCAAATGATCAAAGTACTGGTAAATCCAATCATCATCCTTTCACGAACCCTCCTATTGTTATGGTAGGTTCCTCAATTGCAATTGTAAAAGAAAGTCAAGGTACATTTGAACCTCAAGCTCATAAAAAGTATAAGTCTGATGTTTGGGAAACTTATGAGATATTAGTTGATTCAGAGGGAAATGAAACTGGTAGGGCAGCTTGTATATGGTGTAAGAAAGAATACTTGGCAAAATGTGATCAAGGTAATTCGGGTTTATGGAAATACTTGAGAGAGACTTGTATAAAATTTTCACACAAAAAAGAACTAATAGTAGCTCACAAAGGTAAAGACAAATAACAATCTTTGTTGAGTTTTACTAAAGCTACTAGTTCAGAGGATAACAAATTAACTTGTTGGAAATTTGATCAACAACTAGTTAGGGAGGCTTTGGTGAAAATGATCATAAAAGATGAATTGGCTTTTTGTTTTGTTGAGAGGGATGAGTTTAAGGAGTTTTTTGAAGTTAGTGTGCCTCAATTTAAAATTCCATATAGGCACCCTACACCGAGGGATTCTTTCTCTTTATTTGTGAAGGAAAAGAAGAAATTATTTGATAACATATCATCTTATTGTTGTAGAGTTTCATTAACTACCGACACATGACCTAGCATTCAAAATTTGTCTTATATATGTTTGACTGTTCATTTCATTGATTCTCAATGGAATATGCATAAAAGGCTTTTGAACTTTTGTGTAATTAAAAGTCATTATAGAATTAATATTAGAAATGCTATTGACTTTTGCATGAATGAATGGGGTTTGAGATAGTTGATGTGCATTACGTTTGACAATGCATCAAATAATGATGTTGCAGTTGACCAATTGAAAAAAAGGCTTGTGAAGAAAAGTGTTGTACCTTTAAGAGGCAAGCATTTTCATATGAGATGTTGTGCTTAGATCCTAAACTTAATTGTGAGAGATGGCATTGCAGTAGTTGAGGGTGCTATTCAAAAAATTAAAGGTGTGGTGAAATATGTGAGGAGCAGTCCTAAAAGATTAGATATGTTTAAGTTATGTGTTGAAGAACCAAACTTGACATATGGATCTTCATTGTAATTAGATTGTTCTACAATATGGAATTCAACTTATTTGATGCTACAAACTGATATAAAATATCAAAAAGAATTTGATAAGTTGGAGGACTAAGACAAAAGGTTTTTGAAAGATTTGGTTCAAACGTTCCAATTGAGAGAGACTGAACAAATGCCAAAATCTTGGCTCGTTTCTTGAAAACTTTTTATGAGGTAGCTTGTAAATTTTCTGGCTCATAATATTCTACCTCTAGTGTTTATTTTCCTGAGTTTATTCGAATTTTGAAAAAAATTGAGCTTTGTAAAAATAGTAGAGATACAATTGTGTCTGAAATGGCTATGAAAATGAGGCATAAATTCAACAAATATTAGGGTTCTCTTCAGTCAACAAATATTAGGGTTCTCTTCAGTCAACAAATATTATGCTTTCTGTAGCAGTAGTGTTGGATCCTAGATATAAGCTCAAATATCTCAAGGCTAAGATCACTCAGCATTATGGAGAGGAATTGGCTAAAAATTTGGTGAAAAAGGTTATAAATGCCTTAAATGAGATGATGGATGATTATAAAGATTTAAATGAAGATGAATCAAAAGAAGATAATTTCTATTCTTCTGTGTTGAAGAAAATTGATGATTTCTTTGATGGTAGTGATACTTATGTTGATGGTTTTTTTGTTGAATTGAAGAAAGAACAAGAAGTTGTAGCTTTGGAAGAGTTGGATAGGTACTTGGAGGACAAACTTGAAAAAAAAAGAATTGATTTTGATCTTCTAAACTGGTGGAAGGTAAATGAGGTTAGGTATCCTTCTTTGGAAAATGTAGCAAGAGATGTATTAGCTATCCAAGCATCTACTGTGGCCTACGAATCTACATTTAGCACTGGGGGGAGAACGTTAGATAAATTTAGGAGTTCTTTAACAGATAATACAGCTGATGTTCTTATATGTCTACAAGATTGGTTAAGAAGCTCAAACGAACCTATTGAAATTGAAGAATTAGTTCAAGACCTTGATGATAATGAATCAGTTTAGTATACAAATTTTGTAAATTTTAATTTCACCTTTACTTATTTTATTCATTCAATTTAATAAAAATATGGTTCAATTACAATTTTCAGAGGGGTCACAAGATCCAAATATTCTTCCAACTATAGTTGGCCAACTAAATTTGGAATTGGTGTATTAAATTTATAAGGTAATATTTTATTTTTTTATTACCCTTTCATCTTAGAAATTTATGTCTACATGATTAACACGTTTTCATCTTTGGTTGTCCATCTACATTAGAGGAAGAAAAGGGAGGAATTGTGGAAGAGATAATTAATTCGGTTTGGATTTTCGTAGCTGTTCTGGGATGGACCTTTGAAATGATAATTATCATGGTTGTTATTAGTTGTATTTTATTGTTATATTAAGCTGCCTAATTTTAGCAATTACTTAAGTAGTAGTTGCTGCTACTAATGTTTGTGGTCATCTTTAGCTATTCCTTAATATTTTAAGCAATTGTTTAAAAAATATAGTATTGCTATTATGGTTAGCTTTTGCTCGGCTGAACAAAGCCAACTTGTGAAAAAATAAAGAACCAAATTAAGCACACATCTTGGTCCCGTTATATTTAACATTTTTATTCTTTTCTGCACATCAAAGCTTTTTACAAGGTAATGGAACTCGTTTGTGGTTTTCAGCCTATTTGACAAAACAAAATTGGCCCAATTTGAGTTTGAAAGATACATAACTAAGGAATGATAAATGGTAAAACAAAAGGTTTCGACATGAAATAACTTGGCTGGTTTGAAGAATATAAATTGAAAAAAATGTCCGAACTCCATTTTATCCTACCCAAAATTCCCGATCTCCATCCCATCCCATCATGATTTTTTCAACCTATGGGACGGGTATGGATCTTAAAAAAAAATCACCGAACTGTGGGAATGGACTGGAGATTTTTAATCCCCATTCCTTCCCGTCCCATGAGCACCCCTAACATTGAGTGGGTTATATTTTTATTTAAAAAATAAAATAACAAAAATTTATTTTTATTATTTTTTGATATTTTTAAAGGTTATAACCTTTGAAAATATAATAATTTTTAAATTTTTTTCAAATGTGAATACAATATTTAGTTATACTAATCATTATTTTTATATATTATATAAATTCAATATAAATAACTTTTTTAATAGATATTCTAATAAATATCAAAATATAAATTAATAATCCATTAATAATAAGATAGATATTAATTAAAATATAATTACAAAACATAAAATGATTCAGAAGCCAAGAAAAATATATTACTATTTAATAATTTATTGTTTTTGCATTTTTTTTAATTTTAATAAGATTATCTATATTTTTTTTGATGAAAAATAATTTATATAAATTATATTTGTCTAACTCATAATTTATTTTGTAATTATTTTTTATATATAAATAAACAAATAAATATTTAAAATGAATATTTATAATTATAAAAAAATAAGATTTGTTATTTATTATTTATTATTTAGTGATACCGGTTTAATTTAAATTAGATCCGTCTCACTAATAAATTATTTTGTAATTAATATTTCTATAAAAATAAACTGATAAATAATTAAGATAATAATTTAGAATTATACTGAATAAAAATTAAAATGAGATTTAAGATTTATTATTAATGTATACAAGTTTAATAGTTTAAATATTTAGAGGTTTTGTCATTTATGACTTTAGCAATTTATGTTTGTAAGCATTTAGTGGTTTATAAAATATTTAAAACAATAAAATAACAAAAAAAAATTGTAATTTTTTCGCATTTTCATAGGTTATAACCTTTGAAAATATAATAATATTTAAAATTTTTTGAAATGTGAATACTATGTATAATTATTTTAATCTTACTAATTATATATCGTATAAATTCAATATAAACAATTTTAATGATAGATATTATAATTATTATCAAAAAGTAAATTAATAATCTATTATTAATAAGATTGATATTAATTAAAAAATATTTACAAAACCAAAATTGATTCAAAATTAAAGTAAAAAATATTAATGGATAATAATTTTTAATTTTTAAAATTAAACTTCTTTTATAAGCATAAATATTTTTTTGATTAAAAAAATATTATTTAAATTATATTTGTCACACTCATAATTTATTTTGTAATAAATATTTTTATAAAAAAAACTTATTACGAATTAAAATGAATATTGAAAATAATAATAAATTGAAATAAAAATTAGATTTCTTAATTATTAAGTAGTACATTGTAGTTTAATGGTTTATGTATTTAGGCATTACGAGCCTTATAAGTTTACTGATTTTATTGTGTATGCATTTAGTGGTTTATAGGTTTTATTTAAAAAATAAAAAAACAAAATATTTATTTTTATTATTTTTTGATATTTTAAATGGTTATAACATTTGGAAATATAATAATTTTTAAATTTTTTTCAAATGTGAATTCAATATTTAGTTATAATAACATTATATTTATATATCATATAAATTCAATAACAATATTATTGATAAATATTCTAATAATGATCAAAAAATAAATTAAAAATCTATTATTAATAAGATAGATATCAATTAAAATATATTAAAAAAACCTAAAATGATTCAAAAGAAATCAAAATATATTACTATATAATAATTTGTTGTTTTGAAATTTTTTTTCTTTTAAAAGGTTTATCCATATTTTTTTTGATGAAAATTAATTTATATAAATTATATTTGTCTAACTTATAATTTTTTTTTAATTAATATTATATAAAAATAAACAAATAAATAATTAAAATGAATATTTAAAATTATAATGAAAAAGATAATATTGAGATTTATTCTTTATTAGTTTGGGTATACCAGTCTAATTTAAATTTGAACTATCTCATGAATAATTTATTTTGTAATTAATATTTCTATAAAAATAAACTGATCAATAATAAAAATAAAAATTTAAAATTATACTGAATAAAAATTAAAATGAGATTTATGAATTATTATTAATGTATGCCAGTTTAATATTTTAAGTATGTAGAAGTTTTTTCGTTTATGACTTTAGCGATTTATGTTTTTAGGCATTTAGTTGTTTATAGGTTTTATTTAAACAATGAAATAACAAAAAAATTAGTTTTAATATTTTTTCACATTTTCAAAGGTTATAACCTTTGAAAATATAATAATTTTAAAATTTTTTTCTAAAGTGAATTCAATATTTAGTTATAATAATCATTATATTTATATATCATATAAATTCAATATAAACAATTTTATTGATAAATATTCTAATAATGATCAAAAAATAAATTAATAATCTTTTATTAATAAGATAGATATCAATTAAAATATAAGTACAAAACCAATAATGATTCATAAGCAAAGCAAATTATATTTTTATTTAATAATTATTATAACAATATATAATATAAACTAAATATAAACAATTTTATTGATAGATATATTATCAATTATCAAAAAATAAATTAATAAACTATTATTAATATGATAGATATAAATTAAAATTTAATTACAGAAACTAAAATGATTAAAAATCAAAGTAAATTTATTACTAAATAATAATTTTCGTTTTTTAGTTTTTGCCTCATTTTATATGATTATATTTTTTTTTGATAAAAAATAAATTATTTAAATTATATTTGTATCACTCATAATTTATTTTGTAATTAATATTTCAATAAATTATTTAAATTATATTTAAGGTTTACGGGTTTAAAGGTTTAAGTATTTAGGGGCTTCGGGGTTTATGTGTTTAGAGATTTATATGTTTAGGTATTTAATGGTTTATAAGTTTTATTTAAACAATGATATAACAAAAATTTTTTTTCTCATTTTCAAAGGTTATAACCTTTGAAAATATAATAATTTTTAAATTTTTTTAAATGTTAATACAATATTTCGTTATGATAATAATAATAATTATATATCATATAAATTCAATATAAACAATTATATTGATAGATATTATATTAATGATCAAAAAATTAATTAATAAACTATTATAAATAAGATAGATATTATTTAAAATATATTTGCAAAACCTAAATTTATAGTTTTTATTGAAAGAATGAAAAAACAAAAAATTTAATTTTTTTTTAAATTTTAAAGGTTATAACCTTTGAAAATATAATAATTTTTTTTTTTTGAATGTGAATA
>JAREIK010002756.1:0-40668 GCA_029783825.1 Sapria himalayana
AGCATATTCCGGATGTAATTAGTAGGAAAGTTCCATCGCTAAATTCATCATTATATTCTTTATTTTATTAGCTAGAGAAATTTCATTGCTAAACACATCACTATTTTCCAGATGAAATTATCTAGGAAAATTCCGTCGCTAAATCTGTCGCTTTATTCTGGATGAAATTAGCTAGGGAAATTTCATCGCTAAATCCATACATATATTTCAGATTTAATTTGCTAGGAAAATTCTGTCACTAAGTCCATTGCTATGTTTCATATGAAATTAGGTATGGAAATTGTATCGCTAAATTCGTCTCTATATTCCGGTTGAAATTACTAGAGAAATTACGTCGCTAAATCCATCGCTAAATTATTCATTTTTTTGTGCAGAATTTACATGGCTATTCTGTTACTAATCCATTGCAAATTTTTATTTCAATGAAAAATCAGAAATTCCTTACTATTCACTAGCTAATCCCTCGCAATTTAGCTAGGGATTGATCCTTAGCTAAAATTCCCCAGCTAAATAAACATTTTTTTGTAGTGTTTGCTCTATCTTTATAGATCTTTAAGCTTAATATATAGGCAGCTTCACCTAAGTCTTTCATTGAGAAACAATTTCCAAGCTAAGCCTTTATTTATTGTAAGAAAGTGATATCATTTCTAATGAGAAGTATATCATCTATATATAAAATAAGAAAGAATACTGTACTACCACTAATCCTTTTGTAGACATAAGGTTTATCTTCAATCTTAATAAAGCCAAACTCTTTGATTACATTATCAAATCGAAGATTCCAACTTCTTGAAGCTTGCTTTAATCCATAAATAGACTTATGCAACTTACATATCTTTGTAGCATCATTTAGACAAAGAAAACCTTCAGGTTGTGTCTTGTACACATCCTCAAATAAATTCCGATTAAGGAATGTAGTTTTGACATTCATTAGCCAGATTTCATAATCATGGTAAGATGTAATCACAAGTTAGATTCGAATGGAATTAAGCATCGCAACTAGTGAGAAGATTTCATCATAGTCTATACCATGACTTTTTTAAAAGCTTAAGCAACCAATATTCCTTTAAAGGTATGTACATTACCATCCATGTCAGTTTTTCTTTTAAAACCCCATTTGTACCCAATGAGATTTATCCCTTTAGGTGGATCAATCAAAGACCATGCTTGGTTGGTATACATTTATTCCATTTCAGATCTCATGGCAACCAGCCATTTCTTAGAATATGGACTCAATGCTAGTTTGTATATCTCAAATTTCTTTAAGATCTTCTTTTCTCCCACTAGTTTTTCTAGAAATTAATTCTCTTCCTAGAAAAACACCATTTCTAGTGACAACCACTTTTCCTTGTGTGTGAATATAAAAGTTGTATCCTTTTGTTTAATTGGGATATCCTAAAAAATAGCATTTGTCTGAATGGAGTCCTAGATTCTATAGGACTTGACGTCTAACATAAGGTTCACAACCCTAAATCTTCTTGAAAGACATTTTGGGACTCTTTATTGGTCATATCTCATATGTTGTCTTTGTAACCACCTTAGATGGAACATGGTTAAGTGTGAAAGAAGCTATCCCTAGAGCATAACTTTAGAAGGAAGACGGAAGATCTACATGACTCATTATTGATCATACCATGTCTAAGAGAGTATGATTCCTCCTTTCTAATACTCCATTTCATTGTGGTGTTCTAGGTAGAGTGAGTTGGGATATGATCCTAGATTAAACTAGATGACCACGAAACTCTTGGCTTAAGTATTCACCACCTTGATCTGATCTAAGTATCTTAATACTTTTTCCATGTTGATTGCGTACTTCATTCTTAAATTCTTTGAAATTTTCAAAGGATTCTGACTTTTGTTTCAATAAATACATATAGCCATAACTACTGATATCATCAGTAAATATAATGAAATACTGGTAGCCTCCTCTAGTTATTATATTGAAAGAGCCACATACATCATTATGTATATGTCCTAACAAATCATTTGACCATTTTTTTTGACCAATAAAAGGAGTTATAGTCATTTCGCCTAATAGAAAAGACTCGCATACTTCATTTGATTGAAGATCAAATGAGTCTATAAGTAAATATTTATGGAGTTTAGATATACAATTCTCATTTAACACATCACTTTTTGTCAATGATCTACTCTTTCTAAGATCCTGCACATTATTACAAATGTGAGAAGCATATCTGATATCTAATACCCATATTGAAGAAGTAGATAAATTGATTTCAATAACATAAATACCAGAGGTAGAAGTCTCACTTCCATTATTCATTTTCAATTCTTCCAAGTATTGTTTGTTGTTCCTTTTCCAATGTCCAATATGACCATAGTGGAAGCAAGTACATTCCTTAGGCACCCCTCACTTAGGTTTCAATGCAGAAGATTTTGCCTTGCCTTTGGTTTGGGGTTTACCCTTATCTTTGGATTTATGTTTTCCTTTTCCCTTTTGTACCATCATTATGAATTTAATCTTTTTAAGATTTTGCTCAGTAGTTCTCACATTGCATAACAACTCAAGTAAAGTTTTGACAATTTCATTTATGTTGTAATTCATGACAAATTGATTATAGTTTTTAGGCAATGATAGCAAAAACTAAATCAATATCTAACCCTTGGCTCAATGGAAAGCCCAACCTTTCTACATTCTCAATATACCCAATCTTTTTGAGCACATGAGTTCCAATAGGCCTCACTTCTATCATCTTGCATTTAAATAATGTCTTAGATACCTCTTACTTCTCATGCCTTGCTTGCTCTTGATATAGTCATTTTTAAATGTTCAACAATATCATAAGCATCCATGTTCTCATGTTGCTTCTAAAGTTTAGAGTTCAAGTTGCAAGCATAATGCATGTTATATCCAAAGCATCATCTTGATACCTTTTATGAGTATCCTTATCATCATGAGGAGTATTAGGAGTAGGTTATTCAAAAATATACTACTTTAGGACATATAATTTTCTTTCTTGTTTGAGGACAATCCTCAAATTCCTATACCATTCCAGAAAATTAGCTTCATTGAGCTTGTCCTTCTCAAGGACAAATCAAAGTGGCAAGTTGTTAGACGTGTTTGTAGACATGCTAATTTGAAACATAGGCAGAAATTAGTATCATATTTAAAGTTTATTTAATTAGATCTTTTATTAAATGATCCTCCCATTAATTATTTGGTTGAAAACAATCCCTCAATTTTCTCTTTAAATTAATCCTTTAGTGGGCCAAGATCTATATTTGACCTTGTCTGGAGTTACCCTTGGCTAAACGCCCAAAATTCAGCTATTTAGGTAGGTAATATTTACCAAATACATCTAATAGAACTCTTGGATAATTAGGTGAATAATATATTTTGTTCTTAGCCCATCTTATGGTGCATCTCCTAATTTTATGCTTCTTAGTTCTCAATCTAATTGAGATAACTTAGTTATGTCTCACCCAAAATTCAATAGGTTGGATATCACAATTATCCTATCGCACTCTGCCAAGATAAATAAAAATACTTCACTTTGGCAAACCTATCTAATATTGATCGAGGTAGTAATGAGTATCAAACTTTGGTAGGCATCTTTTATTGACTTAATTTTTAATTTTGAGGGATATCTTTAATTGTTTAGTAAAACAATGAATTTAACATGCATCACATACATTTAAATATGTTTTATTTATTTTACTAGGCTAGTTGTATAACAACATATATTGCACAAACACAAAATAAACTTGACATGATTATGGCCCGAACTAAAATGATTTTCTCAAGCTAAAGATAAAATCGAAATGTCACCCTAAAGGTATTACATCTTATCCAAGTGCTTCCTTGGTTGTCTTATGTTGCTTGTTGCTTTCTCCTTTAAAATAAATTTCTAATCTAATACTTTTCTAATCATATATTACATATCTAGAAGGAAATCTTAGAATATATTTGAGGGGAATTAAATGAGAAAAAAATTTTATAACTTGAATTGTAGATTAAAAGGCATGACACAAAGGCCGTATTTAACTTACAACAACAACACATGTTGGGTAATTACTCTTCCACAGTAGTGAGATTAAGAAATAGAAATAACAGAAACACAGAAAACAAGCAATATATATCCCAATCCAACAAGCATCCATGACATGTTCAAAAAAATGAGAAATCAACACCGAGAATAACGTGGTTCGCTAGTCGCTCAGTACGACTAGCTACATCCACCAGAAAATGCTTATGCATTACATATTAAAACCAAAACAAAAACATCTTGCAGTATGCAGCACATAGAGCAGTCGTGAAAAATCACACAGAGAGAAGAGAGAGACGATGAACAGTTCCACGGGTCAAAAACAGCCACCCGAAAAATAAAATTACAAATCATTTTATATTAAAAAATATCTCGTTTCATTTAACCGCAGGGGGTCGGACAGCGGGACCTCCGTTATTGTGCTACTGCTAGATCCCCGGCCTTTTAATATTTCCTTTCCTACACTTACATGAAAATATTAAAATAGAAAAACATTTTGTTATACAAACAGATTATTAAAAAAAACAAATTACATATACAATAACACACATAAGCCATTCATATGGGGTAAAGAGCCATAACCATGCACCATGAAAAACATGCATCTAACATCACTTTATCATGATTATAATTAATCATTTATGGGGCATTCAAATTTTGGGGTCCTAGGGGCATCGCCCCTAGTAGGGTAAAGGGGCATCGTCACTTAACCAAAACAAAATTGATTTATAAAACTGATCTATGACTTTAATCAAATCACAATTTCATCTATAAAATTTTTTAACATTTAAATATCTCCGTATAACAATTAAATGAATCTATAATCACTTATCTATAATCACAATTTCATCTATAATATTAATTCATGGATATAATCAAACTATACTCTTGTTTATCATATAAATACAATTTAGTATTCATATTATTCAAATTAACAAGAACAAGTTACAAACAATATTATTTAATCATATTAAACATATTAATATTATTGATATGTTTCATGCATGATTAATCAAAATGCTAATAAATCATTTGTATAATCATGATAATATGTTTGTTCATATCAAATATAAATAGATATATAAAACAATTTAATCAATTAGCAACCACCCTCTAATACCATTGTTGGGGTTGAGATAAATTTCATATTAGAATTTCATTAATGACTATGAACATACGAATGATCCAAGTAAATACAATTAAATGTTGGACAAGGATGTTACCTATTGTAGCAAAAAATTAAACTTTTGATTCTGAATGGTTTGGTCTAATTCTAGCACAATCATGTGTTCGTGCCTCTACCAGTATCCACACAAACATATCTTTGTTATATATATTTTTTCATTTTGTATCTATCACATTGAATATAAGCTTTTGTTTTTTCACAAACATTTCTAAAAGGATGTGTCATTAACTAAAAGGATGTGTCATTAATAAAACATTTTGATTTTTCACACACCTTTCTAAAAGGATGTGTCATCAATGAAACCTTTTGGTTTTTCAAACACCTTTCTAAAAAGATGCTTCTTTAATTAAACCATTTGGTTTATTACACATCTTTCTAAAATAGTGTGTCATTAATGAAACCTTTTAGCTTTTCATACACCTTTCTAAAAGCATGTGTCATTAATGAAAAGGATGTGTCATTAATTAGAATGATGTGACATTAATGACACATCATTCTAAAAGTGAGAAAAGTGGGCTTTAAGTTTGTGTCCTTTTTAAAGGTCCAAACATTTACTAATTGGACCAAACTCTTTAGTCAAATTAGCTTAAGATCTGAAATGAATTTCAGACTTAAAATTATGGCTAGTTTATTTTAATCTAACAAAAATAAAATAATCTTCAAATATATATATATTTTTATGTGTGTGACCCAATAGGTTCTCATAACATTAGTAGTGACTTTAAAATCTCATTTTAAAGAAACAAGCAATGAACATCATTTAGCAATACATCATTGCTAACCAATTGATGAAAATATAATATATTCAACTTAAGTTAATTTTGTGACTTATTTGATTGTAAGACTTAGTTCTTTTGTCAATGATATCTAGTTTGATTTATGAGGCATGGATAATGTCATCCTCACATCAATCTATATGTTTCTTGATCTTTGAGTAGGCTAAGTTAAAAAGCTAAGCTTAATATCTCATATTGACTTATTTCAGCATGACCATGGATTTTAGTAGTCCTACTCAATCAAGAGGCCAACTGATATCATATCTATTATATCAATGAGACAAATTCCATCTACATAAATTACATTCCTCGGCATAATTTATTATATACATATTAAAAAATTATAACCATTCTTGTTATAGGTGGCATCTACTGAATCTAAAGAATAAAACTTCTTAAATAGGCAACCGAAGTGACTTCAGGTCAAAAGATAATTTATAGTAATAGTCACGAAGAGAATGTGTAAGAAACTTATATAACAATCCTTGCAATATTCTTATTGTGGGTTAGTTTAGTATATGTTTTCCAACATATACTCATGTTTTAACTTAATATCTCATATTAGTTAACCTACATGCTAGTCTTAATGTATTATTATTTTCCTTGATTATTAATACTTGATTAGTGAAAATTCAGAGTAATTTTCCATAGAATATATCACTCTAGGGAAATATTATATTCATCTAATATTTGCAAAGATCTAAAAAATATAATAAATATAAAATGATGCTTTTATACATATAAGATATGATACAAAAGTCCCAAAAAATCATTTTAATGATTGAATATTAGTGGATAATCTAACATATCTATCCATCTATCTATCAATTTATATAATGATTGACTTTCTATTTATAATTCAATTTGATGATATATCTATCCAACTATCTGTCTATCTGTTTATTTATGTATCTGAGTATTTATTTATCTATGTATCTGTCTATATGTCTATTTGTCTAACAATCTTTCTATTTAAATAACTATCTATCTATCTGTCTATTTGTGTATATATCTATCTGTATATCTATCTGTATATCTATCTAACTATCTATCTATATATCTATCAATCTGTCTGTCTATCTATCTATATTTCTATCTACCTATTTATCTATGTATCATTCTATCGATATGTATATTTGTGTTTCTCTTTATCAGTCTATCAGTCTATTAGTCTATTAGTATACTAGTATATCTATCTTCTATCTATCTTTCTGTTTATTTGGCTATCAATCTATCTATATTTTTAACTATTTATCATCCTATCTATCTATATATCTATTTATCTATTTTATGTCTTTTGTCTATATGTCTATATGTCAATCTATTTATCTATCTATATGTCTCTTTATCTAGCTTACTATCTAACTATATATATATATATATATCTTTTTGACTATCTGTGTATATTTCTATATGAGTATCTACCTATATGTCTATCTGCATATCTTTCTATCTATCAATCAAATTTATCTGTCTATCTGTCTGTCTATCTATCTATCTATATTTTTATTTATATATCTACCTATATCTACTTATCTTTCTATCTATTATTTGTCTGTATATCTATATGACTATATGACTATCTTGATATCTTTTTATCTATCTATATATGTCTGACCATCTCACTATTTTTCTGTCTATGTATATGTCTATTTATTTATTTATTTTTCAATATATTTGTATATCTATTTATCTCTATCTATCTATTTGTCTATTTGTTTATCTATATAATTGACTAGCTATATATCTATTTATCTCTATATCTATTTTTCAATCTATCTATCTATTTTAAATCTATATATATATATATATATATATATATTTATCTATATGTCTATCTATCTATTTATCTATCAATTTTCTATTTGTCAATATGCATTTCTCTCTATCTATCTATCTATTAGTCTATGAGTATATTTGTCTATTAGTCTATCTATATGTCTGTCTGTCTATCTATATGTTTATTTGTTTATCTATCTATATGTCTATCTAATCTATCTATGTATCTATCTATTTATCTATCTATTTGTTTATATATATATATATATATAAATCAGTATATCTATCAACCTATCTATCTGTCAGTGTCTATTTATCTCTTTGTCTATCTATATATCTATCGATCCATTTATCTATCTATTAGTCTATCTGTATATCTATCTATCTATTTGTCTTTCTGTCATTATGTATGTATATATATATATATATATATCTCTACAAATCTATATGATTTATCTCTTTATAAGTCTATCAGTCAATAAGTTTATTAATCTATCTATCTATCTATTTGTCTATATGTTTATTATTCTGTGTCTATATGATAATCTATTTATATTTATATCAATATATTTATCTATATCTTTATTTCTATCTTTTTATCTTTTTATCTTTTTATCTATCTATCTATTAATTTATCTATCAGTTTATGTGTCTATATGCCTATCTATTTATCTGCCTATGTATCTATTTATTGATCTATCTATATATTTCTCTATCTATATTTTTATCTGTCTATCTTTCTATCTATCTATCAATATATCTATTTTTTATATGTCTATTTTTCTACATGTCTATCTATCTATGTGTCTATTTATATATTTGTCTATATATCTATCTATCTATCTATTTTTCAATCTATCTATATTTCTATTGATTTGTCTATTTGTCAATCTATCTATCTATCAGCCTATCTTTTTGTCTATTAGTCTAAATATCTATATATCTATTTGTCTATCTATCAAAATAACTATTTGTCTATTTATCTATCTATTTATTTCTCTATCTATCTTTTAGTATATCAATCTATTAGTCATATTTATTTATCTTCTATTTATCTATCTATCTATTTGTCTGTCTGTCTATCAGTATATCAATTTATTTGTATACCAATATATCTATTAATTTGTGAATGTGTCAGTCTATCTATCTATCTGTCTATTTTTTTTATGTCTACTTGTTTATCTATCTATTTGTTTATCTCTTAATCTAACTATCTTTTTATCTATAATTCTATCTATCTATCTATTTATCTTACTATCTATCTGTCTATCTATATATCTGTTTATCTAACTATCTATCTATCCATTTATCAATCTAAATGGACTATCTGTCTATCTTACTACCTATATATCTATCTATGTATATGCCTATGTACCTATCAATCTAATTGTGTTTCTGTCTATATATATATATATATATTTGTTTATCTATATATCTTTCTATTTATATTTCTTTATATATATATATCTCTATCTTTCTAATTTTATATATTTCTATCTATCTATCTATTCTATATCTATCTATCTATCTAATTATTTGTCTCTCTATCTATATGTCTATATCTCTATCTAGTAATATGTTTATCTATTTATCTGTCTATCTGTCTTTGTCTATCTGTCTACTTGTATATCTATCTATTTCACTATTTGTAAATCTTTTTATATATCTATCTCTATATCTATTTATCGTTATCAATATATTTGTATATTTTTTTATGTTTAAATGTTTATCTGTATAACTATTTATCTATATATCTATCTGTTTTTTTTATTCAATCTATATATCTATTTATGAATCTATCAGTCTATCTATCTAACTCTCTATCTCTTTATATATCTGTATGTCTATCTCTTTATCTATCTATCTTTCTATCTATGTATTTTTATATTTGTAAATATGCCTTTCTATTAATCTATATCACTATCTATTTATCAGTCTATTAGAATTTTTGCATCACTATCTATCTATCTAAATATGCCTTTCTATAAATCTATATCACTATCTCTCAATCTATCTATTTATCTATCTATATCTATGTTTCTCTATGTATCTATATATATGTCAATATATATATATATATATATATATATATATATATATATATATATATATATCTGACTATCTATCTATCTATTTATCTATCTATTCATTTATATATCAATCTTTCCTTCAATCTTTCAATATAACTATATATTGTTTAATTATCTATGCATATATATATATATATATTATTGTCTATTTGTCTATATATATATATATATATATATATATATATATATATATATATATATATATATATATCTATTTATGTGGCTATTTATCACTTTGATTATCTGTCTATCTTTCTATAAGTCTATGAGTTTATTAGTGTATAAGTCAATGTATCTATCGGTCTATTTATTTTTCTATGTCTATCTGTATATCTATACATTTTTTCTATATGTATATCTATTTATTTAACTATCTTTCTATCTCTTTATCTATTTATATGTCTATCTAGCTATCTATCAATCTATCTGAATATATATCTATTTGTCTATTTTTCAATCAATCAATCAATCAATCTGTCTATTTATCTATGTATATATATATCAATCTATCTGTCTATCTGTCCATCTATCTATCTATTTTTCTATCTATTCATCTATATGTATACTTATCTATATATTAATCTATCTATCTAATTATATATATAATTGTCAATCTATCTATCTATATATGTGTCCATTTGTCTCTTTCTCAATGTGTTTATATATTTATGTGTACATATTTCATCTATTTAACTATCTATATGTCTGTATATCAATTTGTTAATTTATTTATCAAAATTTCTATCTCCATATCCATCTATTGGTTTTTTAGCCTATTAATATATCTATCTATATATCTATCTATTTTATTTCTAGCTATCTATATATCTCTTTATATGTATATATGTATATCTATCTAGTAAAAAAGAAAACTATATAGCATGATTTTATTACACATGATACAATTTGTTTATTGAATTGTCCAAGCTCAATAATGGCTTATATGATCATTTGTGCTCCTCTAATTATTCTTTAATGATTTGAGGACTCTTTATCCCTTTCTCATTGAATGTATTTGGAATGTATATTATGCTTTTACGTTCCTCCCCTAGCTTTCTTTGAAAAATTTCTTCACGCTCTTTGTTCCATCCTTTGTTTTGAAAAATTTCTTTGAAAAATTACTTGCACCATCTTACAAATCCATATATATTCTGCTACAATCCTGTACGTTGGCTGATCTGCATAGGATCAAGTACATCATATCCTCATCATTGAAGAACCCTATTCCCTCATTATCCTTATACATTTCAGATTAGATATTAAAATATAAATTTTCTTCCTCCTCCTTGCTTGACTCGTGTTATGGCTTCCAATTGCCCATGATTCCAGCCTTACAATATATAACCCCTGATCAACGCTATCTCTATGTGTGAAGTAGTCTCGAAACCGACCATACTTTCATCTCTTCCTTTTTATGTTGATCCTTGAATGTTTCATTCATCTTTTCCTATTTAGGATTTGCATGAATGAAATCGACCGATAATACGACAGACCAAAAATTATAGACTTCCGGGGTAGGAACTTAATTAACACATCAGACTCCATGATAGCATTAATAACACAGACTCGATGATAGCATTACATAGATAAAATAGACTCCAATGCAACAATAACAACACTACAGAAATAGGAATACAAGACTCAAATTAGCCGCATCTGAATTTCTTGTCCAGCTTTAATCCCATTCTTGAGACCTGAAAGCCTTCATAGAACGAAAAGACTACCTACCTATGGTTTACCCCATCCCTTACCTTACTGACCATTCCTAATAAATGTATATTATTACTGCTTAACTTTCCTTCAAAAGCTGAATTAGTTGATATCTTTTGAACAAAACCAATCCTAACCACAATTTAAGAAACACAAACTCTACCAATCTACACCTCATATAGAAAACACCTCTCAGGACTAGGGTGATTAATTATAAAAGGTGATCCTTACTTACATATGATTAGTGTACAGGGAAACCAAACAAATAAGTAAAGAAGCGAAAATTAACAAGTTATACTCTAATCTTCCTAATGTAAGGCAGCTCTTTACTATCCAGTTTTATTATGCCTATATCTTTTTTTGGGAGGTCAATTCATTATACTCCTTATCTCTTTTATTTCTTCCATCCTTCGCTAATACATCTTCTAAGGCATTAGCCTCTCTAAAAATATGTTTTATAGTAAAATCTAATGTATTTATTTCATGTAGAATTTCTTCTATTTCATCTTCATATCTCCACATTAATGTCTTTTTGTTAATTAAAGTAACAACGATTTTAGAATATATTTGAATATCTATCTTTTTAATGCCATTATTTTTGCATATTCTTATACCCTCTCTTAAGGCTAATATTTCGGCATGTAGTGCCGATGATGCTTGAAACTTCCTCGTGAAGGCTAAGATCGCTTTACCCTCAATGTTTCTTATTACGCCTCCTCCTCTTGTTGCTCATATATCTCGATCAAAGCTGCCATCTATCTTTAAAGCAAAGCTTTCTTTCGATGGTTTTTCCCATTTTATACCTATTATTTTAAACTATTTAAATAGTTTTTCTTTTAAATTCTAGTAATTTAAAGTATCTTTATCTAGCCTCATGCCCTGTGAATTTAATGGATATGACTCTGAAATTTTTCTTGTCGCCTCTTTTATATCCTTCCAGATATCCTCTATTGACATGATTTGACCCTCAAATCTACTTTTATTTCTGGCCTTTCAGATACACTAGATGGCTATTTGAGGGACATTATTTTTAATCCAATTTTGAGCAGAGCTTGTAGCTTTCAATTTAAGCCATTTCCGAAGTCTGCAATCGAGAGTAAGTTGTTCATACTTTATTTGCATTTCTATTTCTAGTTTCTTCCATATTTTTGTTGCTATTTTACCCTGTGAGAACAGATGTTCAAGAGTTTCCATCTCATTTGAATAGCAGTCACATCTAGAAACAATCTGAATTCCCTTCTTTTTTAAATTAATATCAATTGGGATAATATTGCATAAGACTTTCCATAAGAAGGTTTTAATTTTTTGTGGGCTTCATTATTCCAGATCCATTTAAATAATATTTTCTCTTCTTGTTTTTTCCTTATTGTATTTTTGGCTAAATTAAGTGAGAATGTTCCTCTTGGCGTCAAGGTCCATCTCCATCTTTTATTTGTGAGTTTAGAATGTTTCTCAACCAATTTTCTTTGTTTAAGCATTTGAACCCAGACTTGTGAGCTCTTACTTATCTTTTTTTCTTTATTAGTGTCATCATTTATACAGTACTTTTCTCTCATAAATTCTAACCATAAGCTATCATTTTCTTTTAATCTCCACCATTTTTTGCTTGCCCATGCTTTTGCTAAATCAATGAGATTAACAAAGCCTACACTAGCCTCTTGAACAAGATAACATAAATCTTTTCATTTATTTTCAATGTAATTTATATTTGCCCTCTTTTTTACCCCACAAAAAATTTGAAAATTCTTTTTCAATTTTTTTAATAAATTTAATTGGGGGTTGAGTAATCATAATATTAAGCATTAATGAACTTTCTAAAACATGTTTTATTAATGTTATTCTTCCCTCCATACTTAGAAATTCTTCCTTCCATCCCAAAATTTTTCTTTTTAATTTATTTATTAAAAATTCTAAATATTCAATCTTGAGCCTACCTTCAAACACCGGACAACCCAAATAAATAATATCTCTTTTTTTCTGAGAGAACCCTCTAATATTTTTAATTCTATGAGATAGTGCAGTTGGTGCTTTATGAGAAATTATATATTGACATTTTCTTTTATTTAATTTTTGACCTGTTACGTTTTCATGACCTTTTAACAAATCCATTAGATTATGTAATGATCTACTACCTCCATTAGTAAAGATCATTACGTCATCTGCATATGCCAAGAAACTCACTAATGGAGTATTCTTTGGTTGTCTAAATGTTCCTATAATACCTTTCTCCATTCTATTTTAAAGATTAACTATTAAAATTTCCAGATAAATATTGAATAACAAAGGAGAAAGTGGATCTCATTGTCTTAAGCCTCTAATCGGTTTTATTTCTTCTCATACTTTTCCATTTGTAATAATCTTAACACATGTATTAGATATACATCTATATATCAAATCTATCCATGTTTTAAAAAAACTCATTTTATGCATAATAAAACAAAGAGTGCCCCATTCTACTCTATCAAATGCCTTGGATAAATATAATTTTATTTTTACATCATGTCCTCTTGTTTTGGTTCATATTTCTCTACACATTTCTTTGGCTAAGAAAATATTTTCCATTATTAATTTATTCTTCATAAAACCTGTTTGTTCTTTAGAAATAATTTTAGGTAGAATTACTGCTAACCTATTTTGTATATTTTAGCTAAAATTTTATATATCGAATTACAAAGGCTTATTGGGCTAAAATCTTATCCTGTCTGCAGATTCTCTATTTTAGGAATGAGAATAATGTGAAAACTTCCCCACTTCTTTCCTATTTCAGCTCCGTAAAATATACTATTTATTGCATTTTCTATATCTTTTTTAATTATCTCCCAGCATACCGGAAAAAAGCAATTATTCCATCCATTAGGGCCTGCTGCACTGTCCTTGTCCATAGTGAAAATAGCTACTTTAATTTCTTCTTCTACTAGAAATTTGGTTAGCATATTATTATCTTCAGATGTGATATTATTTTCTATATTTTGTATAAGAGTGTTTCCTATTAGCTCACTTTTTCCATTTAATTGTTTTTCAAAGAACTTTGCAAAATAATCCTGAATATCTGTATCCTTATCCATCCACTTTCCATCATTATCTTTTATGGCTCTATTTCTGTGCTTCTGGCATTTAATCTTAGCAACTCTTTGAAGGAAATTTGTATTCTTATCTCCTTCTTTAAGCCATTTAATTTTAGATTTTTGTTTCCAAAAAACTTCTTCTATTAATAATTTTAATTCCGCTTGTGCCATACTCAAGCCCTTTCTATTATTTATATTTTGATCTAATTCAAATTCTAACTCTCTTTTTGAAACTAATTCTTATGCATCTTTAACGTTCTTATTTATATCTCCAAAAGTTTCATTATTCCATTTTTTTAAATCTACTTTTAATCTATACGGCTTATTATTCAGAATTTGAATCGGGTTTCCTGCTACCTCTTTGTTCCATGATTCCTTTACTCTATTCAAGAAGTCGTGATGTAAACACCAAGAATTCTGAAAGCTAAAGAATCCTCCTGTGGGGACTATATTTTTAATGGAAATTAAGAGCGGGTTGTGATCGGAACAAGTTCTATTTAAGTGTTTCACTTCTGTGAACCCAACTTGTTCTATCCATTTAAAGTTAAATAAAACTCTATCTAATCTCACCCATATTATATCTTTCTTTTTCCAGTTATTACACCAAGTAGAAGGTGAGCCTCGAAATTTAGCCTCCATTAGGTTAGTTTTATTTATAGTATCATTAAAGTGAGCCATAGATATCTTATTTGGAGGTCTTCCACCATTCTTTTTTAAAAAAATTTCTCACCGTGTTAAAATCACCTCCTATAATCCATGGCTTCTTTTCTTTAAATATTTTTTACATTTTCTCCCATTATTCTTTTCTCTCTTCTTTTTTATTTTTTGCATAAACTATCGTAATTATTTCTTTGACATCCTGACTTAAACTTAAATTAATTAATTGATCAATTTCTTTTAGAATTTTTATATTTAAATTATTTTTCCATAATATCCAGATTTTACCATTATTATTAGCATACCCTTGTTCAAAACCTAATAATTTTTATAATCCTCTAGCTGAATTTTATCTACCATAGGCTCAACTAATACTATGAGATTAATCTTATACATATATACCAATTTTTTTATTCTATTTCTAGAGGGGAGATTTGCAACTCCCCTTATATTCCAATAAATGTAATTAAACATTATTAATGTGTTTTGCATGCGCTCTAGTTGTGCATTTAGTTTCATATGTTCTATTTATATATTTTTTCATATTCCTTGGTTTTTTAAGGAGCTTAAGTCTCCTCCTTTCTCTCCTTTCCATTCCCTACCCATTTGAATTGCCATAATTTTTAATTCTTCAATTGCCCAATCCTTACTTCCCATTTTCTATTTTAGTTTTTCTATGACTATATCATCTTTTTTTGTTTAACCTTTCTGCTCATTTTCTTCCCCATCTGTGTAGAGAGAAGTCAAATTCTTATCTCAAGTTCTTCATCCGAGTGATCTTCTATCGGGACTGCCCAACCATTATTTTTATGTGTTTTATTTCTCATGTAAGTTTTGGCCCTTTTATTTAAGTATGCAATTTTTTTAAGCATTTATCTTCTCTTTGTTTCCTGTATAACAAGTGCTGCCTTATTTTCTTCAACCTTATCCTTCTTATATTCAATTAATTTTAGTTCATCAACCTCTTCATTCTGTTCTTCTAAGTAAGCAGTTTGTATAAGTTGAGTTTTTTTTTTTGATATCTAACTATCTCTCCCCTCCTCCCTGCTGCAATCATTCTATTATCCATCATTTGCCTATCTCCTGGCTTTTTTTTCCTCACCAAGCAATCATCTATATTGTGGCCCAATTTTTTGCAGCATGCACAAAAAGATACGAGGTTTTCTAGAACAACTTGCTGCCAGAAACCTCCACCATTCATGTCTCCAATCCAGATTCTAGAGGGAATGGGTTGTTGTAAATCAACCTCCACGCATATTCTTGCTACACTTGGTCTGGAAAATGTGGCAGTGGCACCATCAAGTAGAAGAGGAGAGCCGAGAATACATGCAATATGGTATAGTGCGTATTTATCAAAGAAGTGTATCGGGAGCATGGGAACCATAAACCATACCGAAGCTGCCGAAGATTCTTTCTTTGTAGAGAAATTAGGTCTCCATTTGAATGTTCTAATGGGATAACCCAAGATATACCAGACGCCTTTAAGCGATAATCAATGAAAATCTTTCTCCGAGTATAGTTGTAACAGAACATGCTAATCGTCGATGAGCCCAATTTTAATCAACATTTTAAGCTTCGATGAATCAAAGAATGAACGAACATCATCAATCCACGGTCGCCTATGCAAAAATTTGCATACGAGAGTATATTTATGAGGCTCAGCGAGCTTCTGTGAGTCTTCGGCAAAAAACAATATCGAGGGTTCCTTAAATTATTTTTTGCATTAATTTCTGAGGAAGAAGACACTATTTTTGCGGATTTTTTAAAAAATTCAGAAAAGGATTTCTTATTGGTTAAATAATCCATTTCCAACAAATTCAGCTTAAAATTGGCTTCTTCTCCTTCAAAAATTGCATTTTCTCTCTCTAGAAATCAAATTTTCTCTCTCTAGAAGTTGAGAGCGTTTTTCAAAGAAAAACCCCCTTCTTCTTCTTGTTCTACCTCTCTATTTATCTAACTATCTAACAATCATTCTATCTATGTATCTATATTAATGTCTATTTGTATATCAATCTATCAATCTATCAATCTATCAATCTACCTGTCTATTTGTCTTTTTACCAATCTATAAATGAATCAATCTATCAATATATCTATCTTTATATCTATCTAAAAATCTATATGTCTATTTGTCTATCTCTCTACCTTTCTATCTATCTATCTATCCATCCATCTATCTATTTATCCATCTATCTATCAATCTATATATCTATCTATCAATCTATCTGTCTATATTTTTATTTATCAATCAATCAATCTATGTATATGTTTATCAATATATCGATCTATTTGTCTATCTACAAAATAATCTATCTATTTATCTATCTATCTAATTATCTATCTATCTATCATATATGAATCAATCAATCAATCTATCTATCTACCTATCTACCAATCTACCTATTTGGCTATATTTTAATCTATCTATCAAAACATCAATCTATATATTTGTATATCTATCTATTTCTCTATTTTTCTATCTATCTATTTTTATCTGTTTATCAATATTTTTAGCTCTTTATCTATATATTTGTCTATCTGTCTATCTATCTTTCTAACTATCTATCTATGTATCTTTCTTTCTTTATGTTTATCTATTTATATATCTACCATCTATCTTTCTATCTTTCTATTTGTCTATATATCTCTATATCTCTCTATCTATCTAATTGCCTATATATATATATCTGTCTATTTGTCTATCTATCTATTAATCAAACAATATATATGTGTGTTTGTCTATCTATCTATTTATCTATCTATATATATATATCTATCTATCTATTATATGTCTTTCTAGCAATATACCTATCTACATATCTATCTATCTATCTATTTATCTGAATAACTATCTATCAACCTATCTACCTATCTATCTTTCTATTTGTTAATTTTTCTATCTCTCTATTTGGCTATCCATATATCATTCAATTTGTCTAACTATCTATCTATCAATCTATAAGTCTATTTGTCTATTTGTATATCTATCTATCATATATATGTTTATATGTCTATCTACCTATATGACTAGCTACCTATATATCTATCTTACTATTTGTATATCTACCAATCTGTTTATCTATCTATCTTTCAATATATCTAACTTTCTATCTGACTATCTATCCATCTATCTACCTCTCTATCTGTTTATTTATCTATTTGTCAATCTATCTATTTATTTATCTATCTATCTATTTTTTTGTATACCAATCTATCTATCTATTTTTTGTATACCAATCTATCTATCTATTTATCTATTTATATAAGTGTTTGTCTTTCTATCTATATGTCTGTCTGAATATCTATCTATTAAAATATCCATCTATCTGAATATTTGTGTATCTATATAGTTTTCTTTATGGCCATCTACATATCAATCTTTTTGTCTATATATCAATTTTTTTATCTATTTATCTTTCTATAAGTCTATCTAACTAATTGTCTATTTGTATATCTATTGATATATTTATCTATCTTTCTATCAATTTATATATCTATCTATCTATTTATATGTCTATCTGTCTATCTGACTATCTGTCTATTTTTTTATCGATATATTTCTTTATCTATCCATATTTCTATATGTATTTCTATCAATATGCCTATCTGACTATTATCTATATGACTAACTATCTATTTGTCTATATGTCTATTTTTTTATCAATCAATCAATCTATCTATCTATCAATATATCTATTTATCTCTCTCTCTCTATCTATGAATATATATATATATATATATATATATATATATATATATATATATATATATATATATATATATCTATAAATCTATCTATCTATCTATCCATTTATTTGTCTATATATCTATCAATTTATTAGTCTATATAACTGTGTCAATTTATCTATCTATCTTCTTTCTTTCGAGGTATTTTTCTATTAGTCTACTTTCCTTTCTATCTATCTATTTATCTATTAATCTGTTTATCTGTCTATTTTACTATTTATCTAACTTTCTATCTATATATCTATTTGGCTATCTGTCTATCTATCCATATGTCTATCATCTATCTATTAGTATATATGACTATCTTTCTTTCTTTCTATTTACTTGTCTATTTATCTTTCTATCAATTTGTATTTTTTTCTATTTGCTATTTGTCTATATGTCTATCTGGTATCTATCTATTTGTCTATCTATCATTTTTGTTATCTATCTATCTATTTATTTGATAATCTAACTACCTTTCTATATGTCTATTTTTTTAATTTGTCTATGTCTATATGTATATCTATTTATATGCCTATAAGTCTCTCGATCTATCTATCTATTAGTCAATCTGTCAATCTATCAATCAATTAATCTATCTATCAATCTCTATATGAATCTATCTGTTTATCTATCTATCGGGCAATTTATTTATCTATCTATTTATATATATATATCTATCAATTTTTCTATATGCCTATATATATATATATATATCTATCTATCTAAAAGTCAATCAATCTATGTGTCTATTTATCTATCTAGGTATCTATCCATCTATGTATCTATTTATCAATTACTTGCCTTTCTCTCTATTTTTCTATCTATCTCTCTATCTATATGTCTATCTATCTATCTATTTGTGTATCTATATATTTGCTTATCTAGCTATTAATCTATTTATATATCTATCTATCAAAATAACAATTTGTCTATCAGAATATCTATCTATATAAATATTTATCTCTATATCTATCTGTCAATATGTCTATATATCTATCTAACATTTTTGTGTCTATTTTTCTATTTACCTATATGTATATTTTTCTATTTGCCTATTGTACATCTCTCAATCTTACTATATATCTTTCTATCCATGAGTCTATTAGTCTATCTATCTATCTATATAACTATCAATCTATCGATCTATCTATCTATCTATGTGTATATATATCTAATTATCTATTTATATTTCAGTCTATATATCTATTTTTATATCTATTTATATACATATCTATTTATCAATCTTTCTATCTGTCTATATATCTGTCTGTCTCTTTATTTGTTTACTTGTCTTTATGTCAATCTTAAATCTATCTATATGTTGATCTATCTATATGTCTATTTATCTATATATCTATCTATTTATCTGTCTATCTTTCTATTTGTCTATCTTTCTATCTGACTATGTATCTATCTGTATATTTTACTATTTGTTAAAATGTCTATCTATCTATTATTCTATTAATTAATTTGTCTATATATCTATCTATTTATCTATTTATTTCTTTATCTATAAATTAGTCTATTAATCTATTAGATTATCTATCTATTTATCTTTGTTTATTTCATTATTTAATTCTTTCTGTCTATCTTTATATCTATATATAAGTCTATTAGTCAATCTGTCTATATGTGTATCTAATCTATCTATCTATCTATTTGTCTATCTATATATCTATATTTCTATATATCTGTATATTTATCTATATGTATATTTTTCTATCTATCTATCTATCTATCTTTCTATTTATTTATCTATTTGTCTATCTATTTATTTGTCGATATGTTAATATTTCTATCTTTCTATCTATCTATATGTCTATCTGTCTATCTATGTATTTTTAATTACTCTAAATGTTTATTTCTCAATATATCTTTCTGACTATCAGTTTATCTATCTATAACTCTATTTATCTATCTATAAATATGTATATATATCTATTTATCTAATTATATATTTGTCTATTTGTCTATCTATCTATCTATTTATGTATCTATTTTTTAATATGTCTATTAGTATAAAAAATCTATCTATCTATCTATCTAGCTATTTATCCATCAAATTCTTTATAAGTCTAGAAATCATTTAGTCTATCATTCATATAGGCCTCTTTATCTATTAGTCTATCTTTGTGTCTATCTTTTTATGTGTCTATTTGTCTATCTAAATATTTATCAATCAATTAATCTATCTATATATATGTTTATATGTATATTTGTATATCTATCTATTTCACTATTTCTCAAAATGTCAAACAATCTATATGTGTATCTATCTATTTGTATATATATTTATCTATTTACCTTTTTATTAGTGGATTAGTCAATCTATCTATCAGTCAATATATCTATCTATCAGTCAATATATCTATCTATCTGTCTATTTCTTGATCTATTAATCTCACTATCAATCAATCTAACAATCTAATTATCTCTCTATCATTATTGTTGGGAAATCACGCTTCCACGGGTAGTGAGATTAAGAACAAAAAACACCAAAACAACACAGAAACGAGCAATATATATATCCCAATCCACAAACATTCACGACAAAATCAAAACGAGGAAAAACAACACAGCAAATAACGTGGTTCGCTAGTCGCTCAGTATGACTAGCTACCTCCACCAGAAAACACTTATGCGTTACAGATTAAAACCAAGAAATGTATGTCTTACAGTATGCAGCACGACAGTCGCGAAAAATCACGCAGAGAGAGAGGAGAAGAGATGATGAATAGTTCAACCGGGTCAAAAAAAACAGCCACCCGAAAAATAAATACAAATGTTTTTATATAGAAAATAAACAGCCGGTTCATTTAACCGAAGTGGGACCTCTGTTATTGTGCTACTGCTGCATCCTAGAGCTTTTAATATTTCATTTCCTACACTTACATAAAAATATTAAAACAGATTATTAAGTTAAAACAAATTACATATACAACAATTATGTCTATTTATATATCTCTCTATCTGACTATAAGTCTATCACTCTATTAGTCTATTAGTTTATCTATCTATCTTTTTATCTAAATATCCCTCTATCTATCTGTCGATATCTTTATATTACTATCTTTTTATATGATTATCTATCTATCAATTTATTTGTCTGTCTATCTATTTATCTACCTATTTATCTATATATCTGACTATCTATCAATATATCAATCTATCTATCTATCTTTATATCTATGTATCTATGTATTTATTTATCTCTATCAATATTTATCTATGTATTATCTATCAATTTGTCTGTCAGTTCTCTGTCTATATTTCTAACTGCCTATCTATCTATTTGTCTATCTATATATTTTTCTATTTGTCAATTTGAATGTTTGTTTATATCTCTATTTGTCTTTCAGTCTATTGTCTATTAGTCTATCCATAATTCTATCAATTTGTTTATATGTCAATCTATCTATCTGTTTGTTTGTCTTTATATCTATCTTTATATCTATCTATCTATATAAATAACTGTCTATCTATCTATCTATCTTTCTATTTGTTTATCTTTTAAATAAGTTATATGTCTATTTGTGATCAATCAATCTGACTATCTATCAATCTTTTTATCTATCTATGTACCTATATCACTATCTGCTTATCTATCTATTTGTTTTTCTATCTATCTATCTATCTATTTGTCTATCTATTGATATCTCTATCTGTCTATCTATCTATCTATCTATTTGTCTATCTATTGATATCTCTATCTATCTATCTATCTATCTTTTTGACTATATGTCTATATTTCTGTCTATCTATTTATCAATTAGTCTTTCTGTCTATATGTCTACTTATCTATCTGTCTATCTATCTATCTATCTGTCTATTTGTCTTCTTTCTGTCTATCTATCTTTCTTTCTTTTTTCTATCTATATCTATTTTTCTAAATATCTATCTATCTATCAATTAGGCTTTCTATTTTTTTGACTATATGTCTATATGGGTATCTATTTATCTATCCATCTCTATGTCTATATATCTATTTTTCTATCTGTCTATTTGTCTGATTTTCTATTTGTTCATCTGTCTATCTGTATATCTATTTATCTCCTATTTGTCTGTCTATTTTTCAAAGTATATATTTATCTAAGTATCTATATGTCTATCTATCTATTTGTCTATATGTCTATCTATTTATCTATCATCTATCTAATTGTGTATTTCTTAATATGTCAATCAATCTTTCTATCTATCAGTCAATCTCTCTATCTATCTATCAGTATATCAGTCTATTAGTCTATCAGTTTATCTATCTATCAATCTAACTATCTTTCTATCTATTTATTTGTCTATCTTTCTATAAGCCTGTCTATCTATGAATCTATCTTTCTATCTCTCTATTTTTCTATCTATATACTGGTCTATATCTCTATCTATTTATATAGCTATTTATCTCTATCTATTTGTCTATTTTTATATATGTATAATTGTCTTTCTGTATAACTATTTATTTGTCTATATGCCTGTCTATCTCTTCGTCAATCTATATATATGTATATATATATATATCTTTCTATCACCTATTATTTTAATAATCTATCTATTTAATTATCTAACTATGCATCTTTCTATATGTCTCTTTATCTATCTATGTATATGTCTATCTTTCAATTTGTCTGTTTATCTATCTATATATCTTTATATCTCTTTCTATATCTATCTATTTATATATTTATTTTTCTATCTATCTATTTAACTCTCTATCTATCTATCTATCTTTATTTATATCTATCTATCTATCTATATATCTATCTATTTTCCAATCTATCTATCTATCCATATATCAATCTATCTATCTATATGTCTAATTGTTTATCTGTCTATCAAATTATTTATCTATCTATATATCTATCTATCTATATATTTATATATCTATTTCTTTATCTATATATCTATCAATCTATTTGTTTGTTTGTCTATTTGTCAATAAATCAATTAATCTATCTATCTATCTATATCTCTATGTGTCTTTCTATCTATATGTGTATCTATGTATATATTTATCTATCTTTATGTCTGTCTATCTGTCTATTATTATATTTTTCTATCAGCTTATCTTTATATATATATATATATATATATATCTACTTGTCTATCTATCTATTTGGTTATTTATCGATCTATCTACCTACCTATCTATCTATCTATTTGTCTGTCTGTCAAAAAATCAATTATTTTATCTATCTATCTATTTATCTATCTATCTCTCTATGTATCTTTCTATTACTATGTTTATCTATCTATCTATCTATCTATCTTTCTATCTATCTACCTATCTGTCTATCTTTTTGTCTATCTACCTATCTGTCTATCTTTTTGTCTATCTACCTATCTGTCTATCTTTTTGTCTATCTACCGATCTGTCTATCTTTTTGTCTATCTACCTATCTGTCTATCTTTTCTTTCTATCTATCTATTAGTCATTAAATCTATTTGTCTATCTATCTATCTATTTGTCTATCTTTCTATCTATCTATTTGTCTGTCTATCTGTCTATCAACATATTTATCTATTTATTTATCTACCTATCTATCTATCTATCTATGTATATGTCTATCTTCTTATCTACCTACCTATCTATCTAATTATTTGTCTATCTTCTTTCTCAATATCTATAAATCTATCAATCTATATATTTGCCTATCTTTTTATTTATCTATCAATATATTTGTTTATTTTTCTTTATAACTATATATCTATAAACCTATATATTTGCCTTTCTTTTTAGTTGTCTATCAATATATTTGTTTATTTTTTTATCTATATTTAGATTTTTTTGTCAATCTATCTATCTGACGATCTGTCTATATATCTATTATCTATATGTAAATCTATCTTTGGTATGTTTGTCTTTCTATATATATCTATCTATCTATATATTCTTCTATCTATTTATCTATCTATCTAAAGATCTAAAAATTTGTCTATCTATCTCTCTGCCTATCTATCTATTAGTCTAAATATCTGTCTATCTATCTTTTTATATATTAATCTATCTCTTTATCTATAAATCTATCAATTTGGCTGTCTATATGCCTATTTGTTTGACTATTTATGTGTCTTTTAGTCTAAATATCTATCTATCTTTCTTTCTTTCTAACTATCTGTCTATATGTCTATCTTTCTATCTATATACAGTCTATCAATCTATTTATCTATCTATCAATCTTTATATCTATCAATTTATCTATCTTTGAGATAATATATCTATCCATCTATTTATCTATCTTTCTTTCTTTTTATCTGTCAATCTATCAATCTATCTATTTGTATATCTATTTATTTGCATATTTGTTTATTTGCCTATATTTCTATATATTTATCTATATATATATGTTTATTTATCTATTTTTTATATAATTATTTATCTATTGATCTATCAGTTTATCTATGTATTAGTCAATCTGTCTTATCTGTCTATATATATATATATATATATATATATCTGTCTCTCTCTCTCTCTATTAATCTATCTATTTGTATATCTATCTTTCAATCTATCTATCAATATGTCTATGTATTTATTAGTCTATCAATCATTCTATGTATCTATTTTTCTGACTATCAGTTTATCTATCTATTTGTCCATTTATATATGTGATTATAAGCTATTTATTAGTTTGTTTATCTATTTAACTATCTATCTCTCTATTTATTTATCAATCTATCAGTCTATCTTATTTTATGTTTATCTATCTATATGTTTATCTACCTATATATATATCAATAAATCTTTCTATCTATCTATCTCTTTATCTCTTTATATGTCTATATGTATATATATCGATCTATCTCTCTGTCTTTCTATTTTTCTATCTGACTATTTTTCTATCTATTTATCTAACTATCTACCTTTATATATATTTATATCTATCTGTCTATCTATCTGTCTATCTATCTACATGTCTATGAGTCTAAATCTCTATCTTCCTAATTATCTATATATCAATATATCTATCTATATATCTCCCTATCTATATGTCTGTCTATCTCTCTATCATTCTATAATTCTCTCATTCTATTAGTCTATTAGTCTATTTTTCTATCTATCTATCTATCCATCTCTCTATATGTCTTTCTTTCTATCTATCTATAATATCTATCTATCATTCTTTCATTCTATATGTCTATCTATAAATCTATCTATTTGTATATCACTATATTGGCATATTTATCTATATGTTAATTTGACTATTTGTCTATATGTATATCTATGTATCTATCAATCTATATATCTGTCTATCTATATATCTATTTATATATCTATTTGTTTATCTATCTATCTATAAATTTATATACTTGAATATCTAACTATATGTTATTCTATCTATCTATCTTTCTATTTGTATGACTCTCAATTTATTTATTTGTCTATTTTTCTATATGTCTATCTATCTATCTATCTATATTATTTATCTATCTATCTATGTAAATGTCTATCTATGTAAATGTTTATCTATGGATCAATCAATCTATTTGTCAATCAACCAATCTATCTATATATCTATATACCTATATATCTATCTATCTATTTATGTATACGTCTCTCTATCTATAAATATATCTAAATTTTTTCTATCTCTCTATTTTTCTATCTACCTTTCTATATCTCTATCTATTTATCCATCTATCTGTATATATATTTATCTCCATCTAACTATTTGTATATTTTTATATATGTATAATTTTCTTTCTGTATAACAATTTATCTCTCTATCTGCCTATCTATCTATTTGTCAATCTATATATCTATATATGTATCTATATGTATATCTGTCTCCTATCTCTTTATCTGTCTATCTGTTTATTTATCTATCTATTTATCTTTCTATATGTTAATCTATCTAACTACGTATTTGTCTATCTATCTATCAGTCAAGATATCTATCTATCTATCTGTCTATCTATGTATCAATATGTCTATTTATCTAATTGTCTATTTATATATCTATCTATCTGTCTGTATATATATATATATGTGTGTGTGTGTGTGTGTTTATATATCTATCTGTCTATCTATCTATCTATCTATCTGTCTATCTATCTATCTATCTATGTGTCAATCTATCTATCGATCTATCTATCTACTATATATCTTTCTATAATTCTTTCTTATATTGCATCAATCAATCAATTTATCTATCTATATATCAATCTACATCTCTATGTCACCATCTATCTAACTTTTTATTTATCAATCAATCAATCTATCTATCAGCCTATCTATTAATTTATATTTCTATTTATTTATCTAACCATATATCTTTCTACCTTTCTATCTATCTTTATATCTTTCTAACTATCTATCTTTTTATCTATCTTTCTTTCTTTCTTTGTATTTTCTTTCTTTCTTTTTTTCTTTCTAATGATTGATCTATCTATCTACCTGGCTACTATCTATCAGTAAATCTGTTATTCTGTCCATTTGTCTATCTATCTAGTTGTATATCTATCTTTCTGTCTATTAGTCCATATGTCTATATGACTATCTAACAATCGAACTAAATGACTAACTATCTTTCTATATATCTATTTATTAATCTATTTATATATTTATCTATCTAGCTATATATCTTTCTGTCTATGTATCTATATGTCTATTTATATATCTATCTATATGTATGTCTGTCAATCTATCTATCTATCTATCTATCTATATATCTATCTAACAATCTATCTATCTATCTCTCTGTTTATCTGGCTATCTATGTGTCTATGTATTTATTATGTATCTATCTATCTATCTATATATCTATTTATCTATCTATCTATTTATCTATCTCTCTATCTATCTTTCATTCTTTATATTAATCAATCTATCTATCTATTTGTCCATTTATCTCTTTATCTGTCTATAAGTCTATTTGTAAATCTGTCTATCTATCTATTTTCTATTTGCCTATCTACTTATCTGCCTATCTGTCTATGTGTCTATTTATATTTGTTTTTCTATGTATATATCAATCTGTCAATCTGACAATCTATCAATCTATCTATATATTTATCTAACTATATGTCTAAATGTCTTTCTGTCTATATATATATATATATATTTGTCTTTTTATTAATATATATGTCTATCTTCTTAATTGTCTGTATGTCTTTTTTCTATCTTTCTTTTTGTCAATCTATCTATCTTTCTATCTACCTGTCTAAATGTCTATCTGTCTATGTATCTATCTACCTATCTGTCTATTTGTCAATTTGTGTATATTTTTATCTAGCTAGCTAGCTAGCTATCTTTCTATCTATATGTATTACAATCTATCTTTGTATCTATATATTTATTTTTCTATCTACTTTTCTATCAATATGTTGTCAATTTGTTTATAAATATTTAAAAGATCTGTTTATGTATCTATCTACTTGTCTATCTATATATGTCTATTTGTCTATCTGTCTATATGTCTATAAATCTATTTATGTGGCTATATTTCTATCTGTCTATATATTTATCTGTCTATCTGCCTATATACCAATATATATATATATATATATCTATCTATCTATATGTCTATATATCTATCAATTTGTCTATCTATCTATCTTTTTATTTATTTTTTTATATATCTATGTATCTATCTTGTTATCTATCTATATATCATTTTATCTCTTTCCCAATCTATCTATCGATCGATCTATCTATCTATCTATCTATCTATCTATATTTCTATCTATCCATCAATTTATCTATCAATCTATCTATTTGACTATGTATATATCTTTTCAATATATCTATTAATTTGTTATATCTATCAATCTACATGTCAATCAATCAATCAATCTATCTATCTATCTATCTATCTTTCTATCGATCTATCAATCTATCTATCAATTAATCAATCAATATATCTATTTATATATCTATCTATCTATCTATTTATCGATATATTTCTATACCTATCTATATATCTATCTGTCTGTCAATCTATCTTTCTATATATCCATCTTTCTTTATTTTTATAAATCTATCAATATATATATATATATATATATTTCTATCTATTTATCTATCTATGTATCTATCTAACTTTTTATCTATCTAACTTTTTATCTATCTAACTATAAGTCTATCTATCTTTTGACTGTCTATGTATCTATTTATTTATTTATATATCTATCAATATATCTATCTATCTATCTATCTGTCTATTTGTCTATTTATCTATTTATTTGTATATCTATGTTTCATTATATATATATATATATATCTATCTATCTATCTAAATATATATTTGCTTGTATATCCATCTATTTATCTATTTATATATCTATCTATCTATCTATCTTTCTATCTATCTTTCTATCTCTCTATCTATCTATGTGCCTATCTATCTATCAAATTATCTATCTATTTAACATTATGTCCCTGTCTATTTGTCAATCTATCTATCTGTCAAAATATCTATATAGCTATATTTCTATCTATTTGTTTATCTATTTATATGTCTATCTATCTGTTTATCTATCTATTTATTTCTATGTTTATGTATATATGCATATATAAATATTTATGTCTAACTATATATATATCTATCTATCTATTTATCTGTCTATCTATCAATATAACTACCTGTCTATCTCTATATCTATCTATCCATCTATTTATCTCTCTATCAATTAAATATATATATATTTACCTATTTATTTTTCTATTTACATGTCTAACTATCTATCTGTCTATGTATCAATCTATCTGTATATCTATCTATCTATCTCTGTATATCTATATATCTTTCTATCTATTTATATATTTCTATTTACTATTATTCTATTTGTCATTTTCATTATCTATATATCTATTTATCTATATATGTCTCTTTCTATCTATATATCTATCTATCTATCTATCTATCTTTTTATATATTTATCAATCAATTGATCTATCTGCCTATATATCAATCTATCTATTTATCTATCTATCTATGTATCTTTCTTACTATATTTCTATTCATTTATCTATCTATTTATGTTTCACTCTACCTACCTATCTATCTATATATATATATATATCCATCTATGTATTTATTTATCTATCTTTTTATCTTTCTATATATATATATATATATATATATATATCCAATCTATCTATTTATCTATCCGTCTTTCTTCTTTCTTCCAATCTATCTATCTATCTATCTATCTATATATATATATATCTATCTATATTTTTATCTTTTTATCTATCCACTTATCTATTTATCTATCTATAAATCAATCAATCTATCTAATTATGTTTCTATCTACTTAATTATCTATCTGTGTATCTGTTTACCTGTATATCTATATATCTAACTTTCTATATATTAATCAATCTATCTATCTATTTATCTATTTTTCTATCTATCTAGCTAACTTGTATCTATGTATCTATCAATCAATCAATATATTTATATATCTATCTATTTATTTATCTAATTACCTATCTACCTATCTTTCTATCTATCAAACCATCTATCTATATATCTTTCTTTATATCAGTCTATCAGTCTATGTCTCTATCTGTCTATCTATCTATCTGTCTAATTGTCTATCTATCTATCTGTCTATCTATCTATCTATTAGTCAATCTTTCTATCTATATTATTTCTATCTATCAGTCAATCTGTCTACCAGTCTACCTGTCTATATGTCTACCTATCAACCTATCCACATATATACGTGTTTACCCATTTACTTATCTACCTTTCTATCTATGTAGATGTCTACCTATCTACCTTTTTACTAACCTATATGTGTAACTGTCAACTTGTCTACCTGTATATCTGTCTACCTATATACTTATCTACTTGTATATCTGTCAAGTTATCGACCTATCTACCAATCTACCTATCTATGTGTATACCTATCTACCTGTCTACCTATCTATGTGTATACCTATCTACATGTCTACCTATCTACTCACATAACCATCAACCTATCTACATGTCTACCTATCTAATTATCTACATGTCTATCTCTCTACCTATCTATCTATTTATCTATCTATTTATCAATATGTCTGTCTGTCTATATATCTATATGTATATCTTTCTATTTCTAATATCTATCTTTTTGTCTATTTTTATATCTATCTATCTATCTTCCTTTCTATCAGACTATCTGCATGTCTATCTATCTATTTGTAATATCTAATTGTAATATCTATCTATTTTTTATTTGTAATATGTCTATCTATATGTATATTTTTCTAATTGTAATTGTAATATCTCTCTACATATCTATCTATTTGTTTGTCTAGTTATCTAGCTATCTATCTATTTAATTATCTATCTATTTATTTATTTATCTATCTATGTATCTATCTATCTATCAATCTTGTTGTATATGTAATTTGTTTTTACTTAATAATCTATTTTAATATTTTCATGTAAGTGCAGGAAATGAAATATTAAAAGCCCGGGGATGCAGCAGCAGCATAATAACGGAGCTCCCGTTGTCCGGTCAGCGGGCCGAAATTTTTGGAGCCGAGCCTGGCCCGGTCCATGATCAGACCTACTTCGGTTAAATGAAGCGGCTGTTTATTTTCTGTATAAAAACATCTGTATTTATTTTTCGGGTGGCTGTTTTTTTTGACCCGGTTGAACTATTCATCGTCTCTTCTCCTCTCTGTCTGCGCGATTTCGCGAATGCCGAATGCTGCACACTATAAGACATTATTTCTTGGTTTTAATCTGTAACGCATAAGCATTTTCTGGTGGAGGTAGCTAGTCATACTGAGCGACTAGCAAACCATGTTATTTGCTGTGTTGTTTTCTCGTTTTGATTCTGTCGTGGATGTTTGTGGATTGGGATATATATTGCTCGTTTCTGTGTCGTTTCTGTGTTTTCTGTACTTAATCTCACTACCCGTGGAAGCACGATTGCCCAACAAATCTATCTGTTTGTCTGTCTATTTGTCTTTCAATTGATAAATCATATCTCTCTATCTCCATATCTGTCTAATTATCTCTCTATGATTGTGTCTTTCCAATTATCTATCTATCTCTCTATCTCTCTATCTCTCTATCTATCTGTCTACCTATATATTAATCTATCTATTTATCTATGTATTAATCTATCTATATGTCTATCAGTCTTTCTATGTAGCTATCTATTTATCTATCTATTAGACAATATATTTAACTATCTATATATTTAATTATAATCATTTCTATTTGTCTATCAATGTATCGATCTTTCTAATTGTATATCTGTATATCTGTCTATCAGTTTATATGTCTATTTATTTATCTATCTGTCTATTAATCTATCTATCTTAATTTTTTCTATCTATCTATCTATCTATCAGTCTATTAGTCTATTATTATATCTGTAAATCTGGTTATCCTTTTATCTGTCTATCTAATTATTTTTCTATATGTCTATCTATATATCTATCTATCTTTAATATCTATTTGTCTATTTATCTATCTATATGTCTATCTATCTATATATCAATCACTCAATCTATATGTCTATCTATCTATCTATCTATTTGTCTATATATCTATATATCAATCAATCTATCTATATATATATATATATATTTATTTATCTATCTATTTTTCAATTTATCTATAAATCTATTTGTATATTTGTCTATATGTCTTTCTTTCTATTTGTCTACCTGTATATCCTTCTATTGGACACTTTGTTTATATGATTTTTTTCATCTATCTATAATTCTCTCATTCTATCTATCTATATATCTATTAATCTTTCTATCTACTTGTCTATCTATCTATCTATATGTCTATATATTTGTCTATCTATCTATTTATCTATATGTCTATCTATTTATCTATCTATCTATTAATCTATCTATCAATCTATCTATTTATCTATCAGTCTACCTATCTACCTATCTACATGTATAACTATGTATCTATCTATTTGTCTATTTATCTATCTATCTATTTGTCTATGTTTCAACCTATCTATGTATCTATCTACCTATCTGTTTATCTATCTATCTGTCAATATATCTATTTTTCTTTCTACCTAACTATTTATCTATCTATCTATAAGTCAATATGTTTATTTGTCTTTCTATTTATCTAACTATCTATCTATCTATCTATGTGTCTTTCTATCTATCTATATATCTATCATTTTATCTAATTATCTTTTAGTCTATCTATATATCTTTCTTTTGATATATCTGTCTATATGTCTATCCGTATATTAGTATATATATCTATCTGTCTATCTATCTATATGTATATCTATCTATCTGACTATCTGTCCATTTATTTATCTTTCTATCTCTCTAATTCTATCTATCTATTTGTATATATGTTTATCTGTATATCTATCTACATGCCTATCTACCTTTATATCTTTCTGTCTATATATCTATCTTTCAATCTATCTATCTATCTCTCTAACTATCTAACTATCTGTATATCTCTATATTTTTAAATCTCTCTATCTATATATCCATGTATCACTTTATCTATCTTTATATCTGTCTAACTGCCTATTTGTGTATCTGTTGATCTATCTATATTTTTATCTTTCTATCTATAAATCTATCTATTGTCTATCATTATATATATATGTATATCTTTCTTTCTATATGTTTATCTACTATCTGTAAATTAGTCTATCTATCTGTCTATCTATCTATTTGTTTATATTTCTATCTGTTATCTATCTAGCTATCTTTTTCTATATTTGTCTATCTATTTCTCTTTTAATCAAAGTTTATATATATATATATATATATATATTTATTTATTTATTTATTTATTTATATCTATCAATATATCTATCTATCTATCATTTTGTCTATCTCTCTATCTATATGTATATTTGTCTATCTATTTGTGTCTCAGTCTATCTATCTGTGTCTCATTCTATCTATCTATCTTTCTATATATTTATCTGTCTATCTATCTATCTAACTATTTATTTATTTATCTATCTATTTATTTGTCTGACTACTTGTTTCCATGTTTACTTGTCTAACTAACTATATGTCTATCTATCAATATGTCTATCTAGCTATATATCTATCTGTCAATTTTTTTATATGTTAATCTATCTTTCTGTCAATATGTCTATCTATCTATCTGTCTATCTATCTATCAATTTATCTTTCTATATATCTATATTTTTATTTTTCTATCTAATATTTGTCTATCTATCTATCTCTCTACTATCATTTGTCTATATGTCTATCTATCTATCTGTCTGTCTATTTTTCTTTCTATCTATCTATTTATTTTTTATTGATCTATTTGTCTATCTCTTTATCTATCTATCTATCTATCTATCCATCTGTCAAATATGTATATCTGTCTATCTATATATTTATCAATGTATAAATCTTTCTATCTGTCTATATGTCTATGTATCTTTCTATCTTTCTAACTAACTAATTATCTATTTATTAATCATCTATCTATTCTGTCTTTCTATATGTCTACCTATATATGTGTTTATAATCTATCTATCTTTCTATCAATTTGTCTATGTTAATATCTACTAATCTCTCTATCTAACTATCAATCAAACTATCTATCTTTCTATCTATATATCTATTTGTCTAGTTGTGTATTTGTCTATCTAATCATATATTAATCTATCTATCTATCCATTTTTCAATATCTATTAATCTATCTATTTGTCTATGTATCTAACTATCTATATGTCGATCAGTCTATCTATATATTTTTCTATCTATCTGTCTATATATTTAACTATCTATATATTTAATTATAATCATTTCTATTTGTCTATCAATGTATCGATATTTCTAACTGTATATTTGTCTATCTGTCTATTTTTCTATTAGTTTATATGTGTTTTTATCTATCTATCTGTCTATTATTCAATCAATCAATCAATATATCTATCTATCTATCTATCTATCTTAATTTCTATTTATCTATCTTTCAGTTTATTAGTCTATTAGTCTATCTGTCTATGTGGTTATCATTTTATCTGTCTAACTAACTGTCTTTCTATCTATCTCTATATATATATATATATATATCTATCTTTAATATCTATTGTCTATTTATCTATCTATATGTCTATCTATCTATCTATCTATCTATTTTCTATCTATCTATCAATTTATCAATCAATCTATCTATCTATATATCTATATATCTATATATCTATTTATCTATCTATCTATTTGTTAATCTATCTATCTATCTTTTTGTATATTTGTCTATATGTCTTTCTTTTTATTTGTCTACTTGTCTATCCTTCTATCTGAATATTTGTCTATATGTTTTTTTTCTATCTATCTATATTTTTATAATTTTATCTATCTATATATGTATTAATCTTTCTATCTACTTGCCTATCTATCTATTAATCTGTATGTCCATCTATTTGTCTATCTACCTATTTACCTATATGTCTATCAATTTATATATCTATGTGTATATCTATCTATGCATCTATCTGTGTCTCTATCTGTCTACCAATCTACATATCTACCTATCTACATGTATACCTATGTATCTATCTATGTATCTATCTATTTATCTATTTATCTTTCTGTCTATATGTCTATGTTTTAATCTATCTATCAATTAAATTATGTATCCCACTATCTATATGTCAATCTACCTATCTATCTACCTATCTATTTATCTACCTATCAGTCAATATGTATATTTGTCTTTCTATCTATCTAACTATTTGTTTATCTATCTGTGTCTTTCTATCTCTATATATCTATCTTTCTATCTAATTATCTTTCAGTCTATCTATATATCTTTCTTTCGATATATCTGTCTATATGTCTATTAGTCTTTCAGTATATCTGTCTATTTGTCTATTTATCTATTTGTCTATTTATCTATATGTATATCTATATATCTTTCTATCTATCTATCAAACTATCTGTCTATTTATCTATCTTTCTATCTCTCAAAATTGTATCAATCTATGTGTCTATCTATCTATTTTCTATCTAGCAATCTATCTATCTATTTATATATATATGTCTATCTGTCTATCTATCTATATATCTATCTATCTTTATATCTTTCTGTCTATCTATCTATCTTTCAATCTGTCAATCTATCAATCTATCTCTCTAACTATCTGTCTATATATCTCTATATCTTTCTATCTATCTCTCTTCCTATCTATCTATCTCTTTATCTATCTTTATATCTGTCTAATTGTCTATTTGTGTATCTATTTATCTATCTATCTTCTTATCGTTCTATTTGTCTGCCTATCTATTTGTCAATCTATCTATCTTACTATCTATCTATTGTCTATCATTATATATATCGATCTGTCTATCTTTATATATGTCTATCTATCTATCTTTAAATTAGTCAATCTATCTATCTTTCAATCTATCTATCTATCTATCTATTTATTTGTTTATATCTCTATCTGTCTATCTATCTATCTATCTTTTTGTATATTTGTCTATCTGTCTCTCTTTCAATTGGTCTATCTATATATCTATCTATCTATCTATCATTTTTCATATCTCTCTATCTATCTATTTGTATATCTCACTATCTATTTGTATATTAGTCTATATATCTATGTCTCAGTCAATCATCTAACTTTCTATATATCCATTTATCTATCTATCTAACTATTTCTTTATATATCTATCTATTTATTTGTCTATCTACTTGTCTACATGTCTACCTGTCTAACTGACTATATGTCTATTTGTCTATATGTCTATCTGTATATCTATCTATATGTCAATTTCTTTATATGTCAATCTATCTTCCTGTCAATATATCTATTTGTCTATCTCTCTCTATCTGTCTATCTATCTTTCTATTTGTCTATCTATTATTTGTATATCTATCTATCTTTCTACGATCATTTGTCTATATGTCTATCTATATATCTATCTGTCTGTCTATCTATCTATTTGTCTTTCTAGCTATTTATCTATCTATCTATTTTTCTATTTGTCTATTTATCTATCTCACCATCTATCAATCTGTCTATCTATCCAACTATCAATTCTGTCTATCTGTCGATTTGTCTATCTATAAATCTATTAATGTATCTATCTTTTTATATGTCTATATGTCTATCTATCTATCTATCTAACTATTTATCTTTCTGTCTATCTATTAAATATCTATCTATTCTGTCTATCTACCTATCTACCTATATATGTGTCTATAATCCATATATCTATCTATCTTTCTATCAATTTGTCTATCTTAATATCTACTAATCTCTCTATCTAACTATCTATCAAACTATCTATCTTACTATATATATATATATATATATATATATATCGGTCAGTCTATTTGTCTATCTAATCATTAATTAATCTATCTATTTATCCATTTTTCAATCGGTCTATTTGTCTAGCTATCTATCTTTATATATATTTATATGTCTATATATATCTATCTATCTATCTATTAAATATTTATCTATCTATCTATCTATCTATTTATCTATCTTTCTATCAATTTATCTATCTTTCTATCTACAAATCTTTCGATCTGACTATCTATTAATCTATCTGTCTATCTATCTATATATCTATATTTCTATCTGTCTATCTGCCTATAATTCTTTCCATCTATCTACCCTTATGTTTATTTATCTATCTATCTATCTATATATTTGTCTATTAATCTACTCACCTATATACCTATATGTTCATCCTTCTTTCTATTTATTAGTCTATATGTCTATTTTTCTATCTATTTATCTATTTATCTTTATATATGTCTATCTTTCTATACATCTATAAATCTATCTGTATGTCTATCTATCACTCTATATTCCTATTTATCTATCTGTCTATATCTATATTTATCTATCTATAATAATTACCTATGAATATTTTGCTAGGAATATATTCTCTTGCTAATTTGCAAGGGATTAGCTAGGGAATAGCGAGAGTTGTTTGATTTTACATTGAATAATAATTTTGTAATGGATTTGTGACAAATTAGAGACAGAAATTTTCGATTGAAAAATTTCCCTAGCTATTATTGTCACAGAATTGATCACAAAGAATGAGAGAAAATTTAGCAAAGACTTTAGATACGGATTTTTTCTAGCTACTTAACTCGAGAAAAAAACACTCGCTAAATCATTCTCTATAAATTTTTTTACAATTATATATTAAATGCAAGCGATTCATCCTTAATTAATAATTTTTACAAAATATATACATTTAGCTTGGAATTTTCCCTAGCTATTTATCTAAGGATTATTTCTATCATTAATTTATTCTGAATTATTTTCTTTTTTTATATTATTTGTTTTAATATTTGATGTAATTTTTTATATTAAAGGTTTGTCATGGTCTATAGATTAGGGTTCCTTGAAAGATGTCTTCTCATATAATAATAAAAATAAGATATTATAATATATAATAACAAAAATATATAAATACAAATAAAAATTTATTTTAATAATGCCTAAATTAACTATATATAGAATTATAAATATTAAAAATATTTACAATATAATATTTGATTTAATTAAAAAAATAAATTTAAATATCTGTATTAATAAAAACATTAAATAATTAATTCTATAATTATAAATAATTTTAAATTTTTTGAATTAATAAATGAATATACATAAACATTTGTATTAATAAAAGCTTATAATTATTATTTGTATGATTAAAAAAATATTTATAAAAATCTAAAAAATGAAAATATTTATATTTAATAAAACTGTAATAAACTATTTTTTATGATTATAAAATTTTTTTAAAAATATTTACAAAAAAAATTGAATTTTTAAATAACACTTCTAGTGTTATAAAAAAATAATCTCCAAGTGTTTATTAAAAGAACACTTTAAGTGTTTTTTAGAGTATCAATTTTTTTTTAATATACTAATGATATTTTTTATGTCCTAAAATACTTAAAATAATTTTTTGCCTTATTAACACATTTGAAAGTTCTATCAAATTGACCTTAGTTTATTTGAATTCATGTTTTATTTTTGCCCTTACTAAAATTTTTAATAATTAAAGCATTGCATAAGATTTTGATTATTAGCTTTTTATATTATATTTTTATTAAATAATAAATATTATTTTTATGATCTTCTCATTATAAGTTAATTTAGGATTTTTATAAATTTTAAAATATATCAAATAATATAAAATTGTATGACTATAAATTTATTCTTATTATATTCATAAAATTATAAATAAAATCCTAAAAGTCGCATGTGTTCACTGTTCATCACAGTTCCTTTCGGAAGAGGAACTATGTTGAACATAGTTTCGTGCACCATGTTGTGAGCAGGTGATGAGCATAAAACCTAAAAATCATCTTGTATTTTTTTACGCACTAGGTCATGAGCATAAAAACCTAAAACTCGCCTAGGATTTTTTTGTGCACTAGGTCGTGAGCATTACAGTTACAACTTCCAGTTGGAAGTAGATTGCAACTAATTCAGAGGCGAGGATGTGTGCTTCGTAATCTTCAACCCCATCCATGTCTGTATGTATTAATCCATGATTCCAAGCTGACTATCGTAATTTGATATGTGATTAGCTACAATTTTCAACCTGATAGAAGAAATCCCAGAATCCAAACTATTATCATCCTTCAGGATCGCACTCGAATCGCTATCAATAATCCACTCTTAACTCCTTCTAGTCTATTTCTAGTAAAAGACCCACCCCCTTGTTGAACAAGATACTAGTCCATGTTTTCAGCATTAAGATGTGCCTTTAGTTTCCCTAATTGTTTTATCAAGGCTTCGTGATAATGTTTAAGGGCTTCATAATTGAGCTTCAGCGAATCATTATTTGCTTTCAGGATGCCATAATCTCTCTATAAATGCTTGGTTTTATACCTAGCATGGGTGTTTTAGAACCAAACAACTATTTGTTGATGCAAGCCAAGTTCATGAGCTAGTTTTTTTTCCTCTTTGGTTCAAGCTTGTTTCCACTTCAAAGTTTTTCTTCTTTGCCTTCACTTGATCTATTGTTAGGCATCTCTTTCTTTTCTCTACTCCCATTTCTTTATTTTCTACACTCCTTTTTCATCAAATCCAGTTAAAAAAAAACATTGGTATTCTATTATGCAAACATGATTGTTACTGTTGTTGTTTTTTCGACTAGAAAGATTTCCTTCTACTATAGATGGGAGATATCGAAAAGATAGCACAAAGGAATTAGAGCTAGCAATCTTATCATAAGTGGATGCGAATAGGGGAGCAGCAAGTATTATTTGAATGCAAGAATGACAAGGCATAACATTTATCTTGCTCCACATGAGGTTTCGTGCACAAAGGCAGACAAGTTCAATTGTGTAAATAGAATAAAAGATATGTTAGACTTCTGCTCACTCTATGTCCATCTATATTAGAAAAAAATGGTTTCAATGGAAAAAATTTTTGTAGAAAAACCTACTGAGAATCTGTAGGCTCACTATGTCTAGCCCCTAGAGATATTAGTAGCGGGGGGACATTATCTGTATCTATAAGTGATAATCATACCTGGATCTCTTTTTGCTGCATACAATCTTCACGATCAACTAAAGTAATTTTAAAATATTGTTGAATTAGAAAATTTGGTTTACCTTTTATTAATCACCACCTAATAATTTGTACAAAACTAAAAAAGATATACATACTTCTGTCTGTATGATATATTTTTATGATGATGTAAGTTCAATTCAAGAATTTAATAACTATTATCTACATATAATGATGGAAGTTCATCTATGAATG
>JAREIK010002756.1:45791-74716 GCA_029783825.1 Sapria himalayana
AAACTATATAGATACACAGATTATTCAGATAGATGGATATTTTAATAGACAGATATTCAGATAGACATATAGATAGAAAGACAAACACTTATATAAATAGATAAATAGATAGACATATATAGATTTGGTAGACAAAAAAATAGATAGATAGATAAATAAATAGATAGATTGGACAAATAGATAAATAAACATATAGAGAGGTAGATAGATGGATAGATAGTCAGATAGAAAGTTAGATATATGAAAGATAGATAGATAAACAGATTGGTAGATATACAAATAGAAAGATAGATATATAGGTAGCTAGTCATATAGGTAGATAGACATATAGACATATATATGATAGATAGATATACAAATAGACAAATAGACTTATAGATTGATAGATAGATAGTTAGACAAATTGAAAGATATATATATAGCCAAATAGAGAGATAAAAAAATTAACAGATAGAAAGATAGATAGGTAGATAGAGAGTTATTAAGATAAATAGATAGATAGATATGTAGATAGGTATATTGCTAGAAAGACATATAAATAGATAGATAGATAGATATATAGATAGATAGATAGATAGATAGATAGACAAACACACATATATATTGATTGATTAATAGATAGATAGACAAATAGACAGATATATATATATATAGTATATATATATATAATATATATATATATAGACAATTAGATAGATAGAGTGATATATAGACAAATAGATAGATAGAAAGATAGATGGTCGATATATAAATAGATAAACATAAAGAAAGAAAGATACATAGATAGATAGTTAGAAAGATAGATAGACAGATAGACAAATATATAGATAAATAGCTAAAAATATGGATAACAGATAAAAAATAGATAGATAGAAAAATAGAGAAATAGATAGATATACAAATATATAGATTGATTGTTTGATAGATAGATTAAATATAGCCAAATAGGTAGATTGGTAGATAAGTAAATAGCAGATTAGATAGATAGATTGATTGATTCATATAATGATAGATAGATAGATAATTAGATAGATAGATAAATAAATAGATTGTTTTGTAGATAGACAAGATATATCGATATATTGATTACATATAGATAGATAGATTGATTGATTTGATAAATAAAAATATAGATTGATAGATTGATAGATAGATATATAGATAATAGATTAGATGGATAAATAGATAGATGGATGGATGATAGATTGATAGAAAGGTAGAGAGATAGACAAATAGACATATATATTTTTTAGACAGATAGAAGATAGATATATTTGATAGATTGATTTCATTTATAGATTGGTAGAAAGACAAATAGACAGGTAATTGATAGATAGATAGATTGATATACAAATAAAACATTAAGATAGATACATAAATAGAATGATTGTTAGATAGTTAGATAAATAGAGAGGTAGAACAAGAAGAAGAAGGGGTTTTTTCTTTGAAAAATGCTCTCAACTTCTAGAGAGAGAAAATTTGATTTCTAGAGAGAGAAATGCAATTTTTGAAGGAGAAGAAGCCAATTTTAAGCTGAATTTGTTGGAAATGGATTACTTAACCAATAAGAAATCCTTTTCTGAATTTTTTAAGAAGACCGCAAAACAGTGTCTTCTTCCTCAGAAATTAATGCAAAAAATAATTTAAGGAACCCTCGATATTGTTTTCTGCCGAAGACTCACAGAAGCTTGAGCCTCATAAATATACTCTCGTAGGCAAATTTTTGCATAGGCGACGCGGATTGATGATGTTCGTGCCTTCTTTGATTCATCGAAGCTTAAAATGATTAAAATTGGGCTCATCGACGATTAGCATGTTCTTACAACTATACTCGGAGAAAGATTTTCATCGATTATGGCTTAAAGTCGTCTGGTATATCATGGGTTATCCCATGAGAACATTCAAATGGAGACCTAATTTCTCTACAAAGGAAGAATCTTCGGCAGCTCGGTATGGTTTATGGTTCCCATGCTCCTGATACACTTCTTTGATAAATACGCACTATACCATATTGCATGTATTCTCGGCTCTCCTCTTCTACTCGATGGTGCCACTGCCACATTTTCCAGACCAAGTGTAGCAAGAATATGCGTGGAGGTGGATTTACAAACCCATTCCCTCTAGAATCTGGATTGGAGACATGAATGGTGGAGGTTTCTGGCAGCAAGTTGTTCTAGAAAACCTCGTATCTTTTTGTGCATGCTGCAAAATTGGGCCACAATATAGATGATTGCTTGGTGAGGAAAAAAAGGCCAGAAGATAGGCAAAGGATGGATAATAGAATGATTGCAGCAGGGAGGAGGGGAGAGAGTTAGATATCAAAAAAAAACTCAACTTACACAAACTGCTTACTTAGAAGAACAGAATGAAAAGGTTGATGAACTAAAATTAATTGAATATAAGAAGGATAAGGTTGAAGAAAATAAGGCAGCACTTGTTATACAGGAAACAAAGAGAAGATAAATGCTTAAGAAAATTGCAGACTTAAATAAAAGGACCAAAACTTACATGAGAAATAAAACACATAAAAATAAAGGTTGGGCAGTCCCTATAGAAGATCACTCGGATGAAGAACTTGAGATAAGAATTTGACTTCTCTCTACAGATGGGGAAGAAAATGAGCAGAAAGCTCAAACAAATAAAGATGATATAGTCATAGAAAAACTAAAACAGAAAATGGGAAGTAAGGATTGGGCAATTGAAGAATTAAAAATTATGGCAATTCAAATGGGTAGGGAATGGAAAGGAGAGAAAGGAGGAGACTTAAGCTCCTTAAAAAACCAAGGAATATGAAAAAATATATAAATAGAACATATGAAACTAAATACAACTAGAGCGCATGCAAAACACATTAATAATGTTTAATTACATTTATTGGAATATAAGGGGAGTTGAAAATCTCCCCTCTAGAAATAGAATAAAAAAATTGGTATATATGTATAAGATTAATCTCATAGTATTAGTTGAGCCTATGGTAGATAAAATTCAGCTAGAGGATTATAAAGAATTATTAGGTTTGGAACAAGGGTATGCTAATAATAATGGTAAAATCTGGATATTATGGAAAAATAATTTAAATATAAAAATTCTAAAAGAAACTGATCAATTAATTAATTTAAGTTTAAGTCAGGATGTCAAAGAAATAATTATGATAGTTTATGCAAAAAATAAAAAAGAAGAGAGAAAAGAATTATGGGAGGAAATGCAAAAAATATTTAAAGAAAAGAAGCCATGGATTATAGGAGGTGATTTTAACACGGTGAGAAATTTTTTAAAAAAAGAAGGGTGGAAGACCTCCAAATAAGATATCTATGGCTCACTTTAATGATACTATAAATAAAACTAACCTAATGGATGCTAAATTTCTAGGCTCACCTTTTACTTGGTGTAATAACTGGAAAAAGAAAGGTATAATATGGGTGAGATTAGATAGAATTTTATTTAACATTAAATGGATAGAACAAGTTGGGTTCACAGAAGTGAAACACTTAAATAGAACTTGTTCTGATCAGAGCCCGCTCTTAATTTCCATTAAAAATATATTCCCCACAAGAGGATTCTTTAGCTTTCAGAATTCTTGGTGTTTACATCACGACTTCTTGAATAGAGTAAAGGAATCCTGGAACAAAGAGGTAGCAGGAAACCCGATTCAAATTCTGAATAATAAGCTGTATAGATTAAAAGTAGATTTAAAAAAATGGAATAAGGAAACTTTTGGAGATATAAATAAGAACGTTAAAGATGCAGAAGAATTAGTTTCAAAAAGAGAGTTAGAATTTGAATTAGATCAAAATATAAATAATAGAAAGGGCTTGAGTATGGCACAAGCGGAATTAAAATTATTAATGAAAGAAGTTTTTTGGAAACAAAAATCTAAAATTAAATGGCTTAAAGAAGGAGATAACAATACAAAATTCTTTCAAAGAGTTGCTAAGATTAAATGCCAGAAGCACAGAAATAGAGCCATAAAAGATAATGAGGGAAAGTGGATGGATAAGGATACAGATTTCAGGATTATTTTGCAAAGTTCTTTGAAAAACAATTAAATGGAAAAAGTGAGCTAATAGGAAACACTCTTATACAAAACATAGAAAATAATATCACATCTGAAGATAATAATATGTTAACCAAATTTCTAGTAGAAGAAGAAATTAAAGTAGCTATTTTCACTATGGACAAGGACAGTGCAGCAGGCCCTAATGGATGGAATAATTGCTTTTTTCCGGTATGCTGGGAGATAATTAAAAAAGATATAGAAAATGCAATAAATAGTATATTTTACGGAGCTGAAATAGGAAAGAAGTGGGGAAGTTTTCACATTATTCTCATTCCTAAAATAGAGAATCTGCAGACAGGAAAGATTTTAGCCAATAAGCCTTTGTAATTCGATATATAAAATTTTAGCTAAAATATACAAAATAGGTTAGCAGTAATTCTACCTAAAATTATTTCTAAAGAACAAATAGGTTTTATGAAGAATAGATTAATAATGGAAAATATTTGCTTAGCCAAAGAAATGTGTAGAGAAATAGGAAGCAAAACAAAAGGACATAATGTAATAATAAAATTATATTTATCCAAGGCATTTGATAGAGTGGAATGGGCACTCTTTGTTTTATTATGCGTAAAATGAGTTTTTCTGAAACATGGATAGATTTGATATATAGATGTATATCTAATACATGTGTTAAGATTATTACAAATGGAAAAGTAGGAGAAGAAATAAAACGATTAGAGGCTTAAGACAATGAGATCCACTTTCTCCTTTGTTATTCAATATTTATCTGGAAATTTTAATAGTTAATCTTAAAAATAGAATGGAGAAAGGTATTATAGGAACATTTAGACAACCAAAGAATACTCCATTAGTGAGTTCTTGGCATATGCAGATGACGTAATGATCTTTACTAACGGAGGTAGTAGATCATTACATAATCTAATGGATTTGTTAAAAGGTCTTGAAAACGTAACAGGTCAAAAATTAAATAAAAGAAAATGTCAATATATAATTTCTCATAAAGCACCGACTGCACTATCTCATAGAATTAAAAATATTAGGGTTCTCTCAGAAAAAAAGAGATATTATTTATTTGGGTGTCCGGTGTATGAAGGTAGGCTCAAGATTGAATATTTAGAATTTTTAATAAATAAATTAAAAAGAAAAATTTCGGGATGGAAGGAAGAATTTCTAAGTATGGAGGGAAGAATAACATTAATAAAACATGTTTTAGAAAGCACATTAATGCATAATATTATGATTACTCAACCCCCAATTAAATTTATTAAAAAAATTGAAAAAGAATTTTCAAATTTTTTGTGGGGTAAAAAAGAGGGCAAATATAAATTATATTGGAAAAAAATGAAAAGATTTATGTTATCTTGTTCAAGAGGCTGGTTTAGGCTTTGTTAATCTCATTGATTTAGCTAAAGCATGGGCAAGCAAAAAATGGTGGAGATTAAAAGAAAATGATAGCTTATGGTCAGAATTTATGAGAGCAAAGTACTGTATAAATGATGACACTAATAAGAAAAAAAGATAAGTAAGAGCTCACAAGTCTGGGTTCAAATGCTTAAACAAAGAAAATTGGTTGAGAAACATTCTAAACTCACAAATAAAAGATGGAGATGGACCTTGACGCCAAAAGGAACATTCTCACTTAATTCAGCCAAAAATACAATAAGGAAAAAACAAGAAGAGAAAATATTATTTAAATGGATCTGGAATAATGAAACCCACAAAAAATTAAAACCTTCTTATGGAAAGTCTTATCCAATATTATCCCAATTGATATTAATTTAAAAAAGAAGGGAATTCAGATTGTTTCTAGATGTGACTGCTTTCAAATGAGATGGAAACTCTTGACCATCTCTTCTCACAGGGTAAAATAGCAGCAAAAATATGGAAGAAACTAGAAATAGAAATGCAAATAAAGTATGAACAACTTACTCTCGATTGTAGACTTCAGAAATGGCTTAAATTGAAAGCTACAAGCTCTGCTCAAAATTGGATTAAAAATAATGTCCCTCAAATAGCCATCTGGTGTATCTGGAAGGCCAGAAATAAAAGTAGATTTGAGGGTCAAATCATGTCAATAGAGGATATCTAGAAGGATATAAAAGAGGAGACAAGAAAAATTTCGGAGTCATATCCATTAAATTCACAGGGCATGAGGCTAGATAAAGATACTTTAAATTACTAGAATTTAAAAGAAAAACTATTTAAACAGTTTAAAATAATAGGTATAAAATGGGAAAAACCATCGAAAGAAAGCTTTGCTTTAAAGACAGATGGCAGCTTTGATCGAGATATATGAGCAACAGGAGGAGGAGGCGTAATAAGAAACATTGAGGGTAAAGTGATCTTAGCCTTCACGAGGAAGTTTCAAGCATCAATCGGACAACTACATGCTGAAAATCTAGCCTTAAGAGAGGGTATAAGATATGCAAATATGGTATTAAAAAATAGATATTCAAATAGATTCTAAAATCGTTGTTACTTAATTAACAAAATGACATTATGTGGAGATATGAAGATGAAATAGAAGAAATTCTACAAGAAATAAATACATTAGATTTTACTATAAAACATATTTTTAGAGGAGGTAATGCCTTAGAAGATGTATTAGCGAAGGATGGAAGAAATGAAAGAGATAAGGAGTATAATGAATTGACCTCCCCAAAAAAGATATAGGCATAATAAAACTGGATAGTAAAGAGCTGCCTTACATTAGGAAGATTAGAGTATAACTTGTTAATTTTCACTTCTTTACTTATTTTTTTGGTTTCCCCTGTACACTAATCATATGTAGGTAAGGATCGCCTTTTATAATTAATCACCCTAGTCCTTGAGGGGTGTTTTGTATATGAGGTGCAGATTGTAAGTTTGTGTTTCTTAGATTGTGGTTAGGATTGGTTTTGTTCAAAAAGATATCAACTAATTCAGCTTTCGAAGGAAAGTTAAGCAGTAATAGCATACATTTATTAGGAAGGGTCAGTAAGATAAGAGATGGGGTAAACCTATAGGTAGGTAGTCTTTATTTTTCTATGCAGGCTTTCAGGTCTCAAGAATGGGATTTAAGCTGGACAAGAAATTCAGATGCGGCTAATTTGAGTCTTGTATTCCTATTTCGTAGTGTTGTTATTGTTGTGCCTTGGAGTCTGTTTTATCTATGTAATGCTATCAATGGAGTCTGTGTTATAATGCTATCATGGAGTCTTGATGTGTTAATTAAGTTCCTACCCGGAAGTCTATAATTTTTGGTCTGTCGTATTATCGGTCGATTTCATTCATGCAAATCCTAAATAGGAAAAGATGAATGAAGCATTCAAGGATCAACAAAAAAGGAAGAGATGAAAGTATGGTCGGTTTCGAGACTACTTCACACACAGAGATAGCGTTGATCAGGGGTTATATATTGTAAGGCTGGAATCATGGGCAATTGGAAGCCATAACACGAGTCAAGCAAGGAGGAGGAAGAAAATTTATATTTTAATATCTAATCTGAAATGTATAAGGGTAATGAGGGAATAGGGTTCTTTAATGATGAGGATATGATGTACTTGATCCTATGCAGATCAGCCAACGTACAGGATTGTAGCAGAACATATATGGATTTGTAAGATGGTGCAAGTAATGATTTCAAAACAAAGGAAGGAACAAAGAGCGTGAAGGAATTTTTCAAAGAAAGCTAGGGGAGGAACGTAAAAGCATAATATAGATTCCAAATACTTTCAATGAGAAAGGGAGAAAGAGTCCTCAAATCATTAAAGAATAATTAGAGGAGCACAAATGATCATATAAGCCATTATTGAGCTTGGACAATTCAATAAACAAATTGTATCATGTGTAATAAAATCATGCTATATAGTTTTCTTTTTACTAGATAGATATACATATATACATATAAAGAGATATATAGATAGCTAGAAATAAAATAGATAGATATATAGATAGATAGATATATTAATAGGCTAAAAAACCAATATATGGATATGGAGATAGAAATTTTGATAAATAAATTAACAAATTGATATACAGACATATAGATAGGTAAATAGATGAAATATGGACACATAAATATATAAACACATTGACAAAGAGACAAATGGACACATATATAGATAGATAGATTGACAATTATATATATAATTAGATAGATAGATTAATATATAGATAAGTATACATATAGATGAATAGATAGAAAATTAGATAGATAGATGGACAGATAGACAGATAGATATATATATATATATATACATAGATAAAGAGACAGATTGATTGATTGATTGAAAAATAGACAAATAGATATATATTCAGATAGATTGATAGATAGCTAGATAGACATATAAATAGATAAAGAGATAGAAAGATAGTTAAATAAATAGATATACATATAGAAAAATAAATAGATCAAAATATGTATAGATATATAGATAGACATATAGAAAAATAAATAGACCGATAGATACATTGACTTATACACTAATAAACTCATAGACTTATAGAAAGATAGACAGATAATCAAAGTGATAAATAGGAACATAAATAGATATATATATATATATATTATGCATAGATAATTAAACAATATATAGTTATATTGAAAGATTGGAGGAAAGATTGATATATAAATGAATAGATAGATAAATAGATAGATAGATAGTCAGATATTATATATATATATATATATATATATATATATATATATAATATATTGTCATATATATAGATACATAAAGAAACATAGAGATAGATAGATAAATAGATAGATTGAGAGATAGTGATATAGATTAATAGAAAGGCATATTTAGATAGATAGGTAGTGATACAAAAATTCTAATAGACTGATAAATAGATAGTGATATAGATTAATAGAAAGGCATATTTACAAATATAAAAATACATAGAGAGAAAGATAGATAGATAAAGAGATAGACATACAGATATATAAAGAGATAGAGAGTTAGATAGATAGACTGATAGATACATAAATAGATATATAGATTGAATAAAAAAAATAGATAGATATATAGATAAATAGTTATACAGATAAACATTTAAACATAAAGAAAAATATACAAATATATTGATAACGATAAATAGATATAGAGATAGATATATAAAAAGATTTACAAATAGAGAAATAGATAGATATACAAGTAGACAGATAGACAGAGACAGATAGACAGATAAATAGATAAACATATTACTAGATAGAGATATAGACATATAGATAGAGAGACAAATAATTAGATAGATAGACAGATATAGAATAGATAGATTGATAGAAATATATAAAATTAGAAAGATAGAGATATATATATAAAGAAATATAAATAGAAAGATATATAGATAAACAAATATATATATATATATATATATATATATATATATATACAGAAACACAATTAGATTGATAGGTACATAGGCATATACATAGATAGATATATAGGTAGTAAGATAGATAGATAGTCCATTTAGATTGATAAATGGATAGATAGATAGTTAGATAAACAGATATATAGATAGACAGATAGATAGTAAGATAAATAGATAGATAGGTAGATAGAATTACAGATAAAAAGATAGTTAGATTAAGAGATAAACAAATAGATAGATAAACAAGTAGACATAAAAAAATAGACAGATAGATAGATAGACTGACACATTCACAAATTGATAGATATATTGGTATACAAATAAATTGATATACTGATAGACAGATAGACAAATAGATAGATAGATAAATAGAAGATAAATAAATATGACTAATAGATTGATATACTAAAAGATAGATAGAGAAATAAATAGATAGATAAATAGACAAATAGTTATTTTGATAGATAGACAAATAGATATATAGATATTTAGACTAATAGACAAAAGATAGGCTGATAGATAGATAGATTGACAAATAGACAAATCAATAGAAATATAGATAGATAGATTGAAAAATAGATAGATATATAGACAAATATATAAATAGATCAAACAGATAGATAGACATGTAGATAAATAGACATATAAAAATAGATAATATGATAGATAGATAGAAAGATAGACAGATAGAAATATAGATAGAGAAATATATAGATAGATCATAAATAGATACATAGGCAGATAAATAGATAGGCATATAGACACATAAACTGATAGATAAATTAATAGATAGATAGATAAAAGATAAAAAAGATAAAAGATAAAAAGATAGAATAAAGATATAGATAAATATATTGATATAATATAATAGATTATCATATAGACACAGAATAATAAATATATAGACAAATAGATAGATAGATAGATAGATTAATAAACTTATTGACTGATAGACTTATAAAGAGATAAATAATATAGATTTGTAGAGATATATATATATATATATATACATACATAACATAATGACAGAAAGACAAATAGATAGATAGATAGATAGATATACAGATAGACTAATAGATAGATAAATGGATCGATAGATATATAGATAGACAAAGAGATAAATAGACACTGACAGATAGATAGTTTGATAGATATACTGATTATAATATATATATATATATAAACAATAGATAGATAATAGATAGATACATAGATAGATTAGATAGACATATAGATAGATAAACAAATAAACATATAGATAGACAGACAGACAGACAGATAGACTAATGGACAAATATACTCATAGACTAATAGATAGATAGATAGAAATGCATATTGATGAATAGAAATTGATAGATAAATAGATAGATAGACATATAGATAAATACATATATATATATATATATATATATATATATATATATATATATATATATATATATATGTATTTATCTATATGTCTATCTATCTATTTATCTATCAATTTCTATTCATCAATATGCATTTCTATCTATCTATCTATTAGTCTATGAGTATATTTGTCCATTAGTCTATCTGTCTGTCTGTCTGTCTATCTATATGTTTATTGTTTATCTATCTATATGTCTATCTAATCTATCTATGTATCTATCTATTTATCTATCTATTTGTTTATATATATATATATATTTATAAAATCAGTATATCTATCAAACTATCTATCTGTCAGTGTCTATTTATCTCTTGTCTATCTATATATCTATCGATCCATTTATCTATCTATTAGTCTATCTGTATATCTATCTATCTATCTATCTATTGTCTTTCTGTCATTATGTATGTATGTATATATATATATATATATATCTCTACAAATCTATATATTTATCTCTTTATAAGTCTATCAGTCAATAAGTTTATTAATCTATCTATCTATCTATCTATTTGTCTTATTTATTTATCTGTGTCTATATGATAATCTATTTATATTTATAATATATTTATCTATATCTTTATTCTATCTTTTTATCTTTTTATCTTTTTATCTATCTATCTATTAATTTATCTATCAGTTATGTGTCTATATGCCTATTTTTATCTGCATGTATCTATTATTGATCTATCATAATTTCTATCTATATTTTATCTGTCTATCTTTCTATCTATCTATCAATATTCTATTTTTTATATGTCTATTTATCACATGTCTATCTATCTGTGTCTATTTAGATATTTGTCTATATCTATCTATCTATCTATTTTCAATCTATCTATATTTCTATGATTTGTCTATTTGTCAATCTATCTATCTATCATCCTATCTTTTGTCTATTAGCTAAATACTATATATCTATTTGTCTATCTATCAAATAACTATTGTCTATTTATCTATCTATTTATTCTCTATCTTCTTTTATATCAATCTATTAGTCATATTTATTTATCTTCTATTTATCTATCTATCTATTGTCTATCTGTCTATCAGTATAGCAATTATTTGTATACCAATATATCTATCATTTGTGAATGTGTCAGTCTATCTATCTGTCTGTCTATTTTTTTTATGTCTACTTGTTTATCTATCTATTGTTTATCTCTTAATCTAACTATCTTTTATCTGTAATTCTATCTACTATCTATCTATTTATCTTACTATCTATTGTCTATCTATATATCTGTTTATCTAACTATCTATCTATCCATTTACAATCTAAATGGACTATCTATCTATCTTACTACCTATATATCTATCTATGTATATGCCTATGTACCTATCAATCTATTGTGTTTCTGTATCTATATATATAATATATATATATATATATATATATATTTGTTTATCTATATATCTGTCTATTTATATTTCTTTATATATATATCTCTATCTTTCTAATTTTATATATTTCTATCAATCTATCTATTCTATATCTGTCTATCTATCTAATTATTTGTCTCTCTATCTATATGTCTATATCTTATCTAGTAATATGTTTATCTATTTATCTGTCTATCTGTCTACTTGTATATCTATCTATTTCTCTATTTGTAAATCTTTTTATATATCTATCTCTAGTATCTATTTATCGTTATCAATATATTTGTATATTTTCTTTAGTTTAAATGTTTATCTGTATAACTATTTATCTATATATCTATCTATTTTTTTTATTCAATCTATATATCTATTTATGTATCTATCAGTCTATCTATCTAACTCTCTATCTCTTTATATATCTGTATGTCTATCTCTTTAATCTATCTATCTTCTCTCTATGTATTTTTATATTTGTAAATATGCCTTTCTATTAATCTATATCACTATCTATTTTATCAGTCTATTAGAATTTTTGTATCACTACCTATCTATCTAAATATGCCTTTCTATTAATCTATATCACTATCTCTCAATCTATCTATTATCTATCTATCTCTATGTTTCTTTATGTATCTATATATATGACATATATATATATATATATATATATATATATATATATATATATATATCTGACTATCTATCTATCTATTTATCTATCTATTCATTTATATCAATCTTTCCTCCAATCTTTCAATATAACTATATATTGTTTAATTATCTATGCATATATATATATATATATCTATTTATGTTCCTATTTATCACTTTGATTATCTGTCTATCTTTCTATAAGTCTATGAGTTTATTAGTGTATAAGTCAATGTATCTATCGGTCTATTTATTTTTCTATGTCTATCTATATATCTATACATTTTTTCTATATGTATATCTATTTATTTAACTATCTTTCTATCTCTTTATCTATTTATATGTCTATCTAGCTATCTATCAATCTATCTGAATATATATCTATTTGTCTATTTTTCAATCAATCAATCAATCAATCTGTCTATTTATCTATGTATATATATATCAATCTATCTGTCTATCTGTCCATCTATCTATCTATTTTCTATCTAGTCATCTATATGTATACTTATCTATAGATTAATCTATCTATCTAATTATATATATAATGTCAATCTATCTATCTATATATGTGTCCATTTGTCTCTTTGTCAATGTGGTGTATATATTTATGTGTCCATATTTCATCTATTTACATCTACTATGTCTGTATATCAATTTGTTAATTTATTTATCAAAATTTCTTATCTCCATATCCATATATTGTTTTTTAGCCTATTAATATATCATCTATCTATATATCTATCTATTTTATTTCTAGCTATCCTATATTCTCTTTATATGTATATATGTATATCTATCTAGTAAAAAAGAAAACTATATAGCATGATTTTATTACACATGATACAATTGTTTATTGAATGTCCAAAGATCAATAATGGCTTATATGATCATTTGTGTCCCTCTAATTATTCTTTAATGATTTGAGGACTCTTTCTCCCTTTCTCATTGAAAGTATTTGGAATCTATATTATGCTTTTAGGTTCCTCCCCTAGCTTTCTTTGAAAAATTTCTTCACGCTCTTTAGTTCCATCCTTTGTTTTGAAAAATTTCTTTGAAAAATTACTTGCACCATCTTACAAATCCATATATATTCTGCTACAATCCTGTACGTTGGCTGATCTGCATAGGATCAAGTACATCATATCCTCATCATTGAAGAACCCTATTCCCTCATTATCCTTATACATTTCAGATTAGATATTAAATATAAATTTTTCTTCCTCCTCCTTGCTTGACTCGTGTTATGGCTTCCAATTGCCCATGATTCCAGCCTTACAATATATAACCCCTGATCAACGCTATCTCTAGGTGTGAAGTAGTCTCGAAACCGACCATACTTTCATCTCTTCCTTTTTATGTTGATCCTTGAATGTTTCATTCATCTTTTCCTATTTAGGATTTGCATGAATGAAATCGACCGATAATACGACAGACCAAAAATTATAGACTTCCGGGTAGGAACTTAATTAACACATCAGACTCCATGATAGCATTAATAACACAGACTCGATGATAGCATTACATAGATAAAACAGACTCCAATGCAACAATAACAACACTACAGAAATAGGAATACAAGACTCAAATTAGCCGCATCTGAATTTCTTGTCCAGCTTAAATCCCATTCTTGAGACCTGAAAGCCTTCATAGAAAGAAAAGACTACCTACCTATGGTTTACCCCATCTCTTACCTTACTGACCCTTCCTAATAAATGTATAGCTATTACTGCTTAACTTTCCTTCGAAAGCTGAATTAGTTGATATCTTTTGAACAAAACCAATCCTAACCACAATCTAAGAAACACAAACTTACCAATCTAGCACCTCATATAGAAAACACCCCTCAGACTAGGGTGATTAATTATAAAAGGTGATCCTTACCTACATATGATTAGTGTACAGGGAAACCAAAAAAATAAGTAAAGAAGCGAAAATTAACAAGTTATACTCTAATCTTCCTAATGTAAGGCAGCTCTTTACTATCCAGTTTTATTATGCCTATATCTTTTTTTGGGAGGTCAATTCATTATACTCCTTATCTCTTTCATTTCTTCCATCCTTCGCTAATACATCTTCTAAGGCATTAGCCTCTCTAAAAATATGTTTTATAGTAAAATCTAATGTATTTATTTCATGTAGAATTTCTTCTATTTCATCTTCATATCTCCACAATAATGTCATTTTGTTAATTAAAGTAACACGATTTTAGAATCTATTTGAATATCTATTTTTTAATACCATTATTTTTGCATATTCTTATACCCTCTCTTAAGGCTAATATTTGCGCATGTAGTGCCGATGATGCTTGAAACTTCCTCGTGAAGGCTAGATCACTTTACCCTCAATGTTTCTTATTACGCCTCCTCCTCTTGTTGCTCATATATCTCGATCAAAAGCTGCCATCTAGTCTTTAAAGCAAAGCTTTCTTTCGATGGTTTTTTCCATTTTATACCTATTATTTTAAACTGTTTAAATAGTTTTTCTTTTAAATTCTAGTAATTTAAAGTATCTTTATCTAGCCTCATGCCCTGTGAATTTAATGGATATGACTCTGAAATTTTTCTTGTCTCCTCTTTTATATCCTTCCTAGATATCCTCTATTGACATGATTTGACCCTCAAATCTACTTTTATTTCTGGCCTTCAGATACACTAGATGGCTATTTGAGGACATTATTTTTAATCCAATTTTGAGCAGAGCTTGTAGCTTTCAATTTAAGCCATTTCGAAGTCTGCAATCGAGAGTAAGTTGGTTCATACTTTATTTGCATTTCTATTTCTAGTTTCTTCCATATTTTTGCTGCTATTTTACCCTGTGAGAACAGATGTTCAAGAGTTTCCATCTCATTTGAATAGCAGTCACATCTAGAAACAATCTGAATTCCCTTCTTTTTTAAATTAATATCAATTGGGATAATATTGCATAAGACTTTCCATAAGAAGGTTTTAATTTTTTTGTGGCTTCATTATTCCAGATCCATTTAAATAATATTTTCTCTTCTTGTTTTTTCCTTATTGTATTTTTGGCTGAATTAAGTGAGAATGTTCCTTTTGGCGTCAAGGTCCATCTCCATCTTTTATTTGTGAGTTTAGAATGTTTCTCAACCAATTTTCTTTGTTTAAGCATTTGAACCCAGACTTGTGAGCTCTTACTTATCTTTTTTCTGTATTAGTGTCATCATTTATACAGTACTTTGCTCTCATAAATTCTAACCATAAGCTATCAGTTTTCTTTTAATCTCCACCATTTTTTGCTTGCCCATGCTTTAGCTAAATCAATGAGATTAACAAAGCCTACACTAGCCTCTTGAACAAGATAACATTAATCTTTTCATTTATTTTCAATGTAATTTATATTTGCCCTCTTTTTTACCCCACAAAAAATTTGAAAATTCTTTTTTCAATTTTTTTAATAAATTTAATTGGGGGTTGAGTAATCATAATATTATGCATTAATGTGACTTTCTAAAACATGTTTTATTAATTTATTCTTCCCTCCATACTTAGAAATTCTTCCTTCCATCCCGAAATTTTTCTTTTTAATTTATTTATTAAAAATTCTAAATATTCGATCTTGAGCCTACCTTCATACACCGGACACCCAAATAAATAATATCTCTTTTTTTCTGAGAGAACCCTATAATATTTTTAATTCTATGAGATAGTGCAGTCGGTGCTTTATGAGAAATTATATATTGACATTTTCTTTTATTTAATTTTTGACCTTGTTACGTTTTCAAGACCTTTTAACAAATCCATTAGATTATGTAATGATCTACTACCTCCGATTAGTAAAGATCATTACTTCATCTGCATATGCCATGAAACTCACTAATGGAGTATTCTTTGGTTGTCTAAATGTTCCTATAATATCTTTCTCCATTCTATTTTTAAAGATTAACTATTAAAATTTCCAGATAAATATTGAATAACAAAGGAGAAAGTGGATCTCATTGTCTTAAGCCTCTAATCGGTTTTATTTCTTCTCATACTTTTCCATTTGTAATAATCTTAACACATGTATTAGATATACATATATATATCAAATCTATCCATGTTTCAGAAAAACTCATTTTAAGCATAATAAAACAAAGAGTGCCCCATTCCTACTCTATCAAATGCCTTGGATAAATATATTTATTATTACATTATGTCCTCTTGTTTTGGTTCCTATTTCTCTACACATTTATTTGGCTAAGCAAATATTTTCCATTATTAATCTATTCTTCATAAAACCTGTTTGTTCTTTAGAAATAATTTTAGGTAGAATTACTGCTAACCTATTTTGTATATTTTAGCTAAAATTTTATATATCGAATTACAAAGGCTTATTGTGCTAAATCTTCTCCTGTCTGCAGATTCCTATTTTAGGAATGAGAATAATGTGGAAAAACTTCCCCACTTCTTTCCTATTTCAGCTCCGTAAAATATACTATTTATTGCATTTTCTATATCTTTTTTAATTATCTCCCAGCATACCGGAAAAAAGCAATTATTCCATCCATTAGGGCCTGCTGCACTGTCCTTGTCCATAGTGAAAATAGCTACTTTAATTTCTTCTTCTACTAGAAATTTGGTTAGCATATTATTATCTTCAGATGTGATATTATTTTCTATATTTTGTATAAGAGTGTTTCCTATTAGCTCACTTTTTCCATTTAATTGTTTTTCAAAGAACTTTGCAAAATAATCCTGAATATCTGATATCCTTATCCATCCACATTCCCTCATTATCTTTTATGGCTCTATTTCTGTGCTTCTGGCATTTAATCTTAGCAACTCTTTGAAGGAAATTTGTATTCTTATCTCCTTCTTTAAGCCATTTAATTTATATTTTTGTTTCCAAAAAACTTCTTCCATTAATAATTTTAATTTTAATTCCGCTTGTGCCATACTCAAGCCCTTTCTATTATTTATATTTTGATCTAATTCAAATTCTAACTCTCTTTTTGAAACTAATTTTTCTGCATCTTTAACGTTCTTATTTATATCTCCAAAAGTTTCCTTATTCCATTTTTTTAAATCTACTTTTAATCTATACCACTTATTATTCAGAATTTGAATCGGGTTTCCTTGCTACATCTTTGTTCTAGGATTCCTTTACTCTATTCGAGAAGTCGTGATGTAAACACCAAGAATTCTAAAAGCTAAAGAATCCTCCTGTGGGGACTATATTTTTAATGGAAATTAAGAGCGGGTGTGATCAGAACAAGTTCTATTTAAGTGTTTCACTTCTGTGAACCCAACTTGTTCTATCATTTAAAGTTAAATAAAACTCTATCTAATCTCGCCCATATTATATCTTTCTTTTTCTAGTTATTATACCAAGTAAAAGGTGAGCCTAGAAATTTAGCCTCCATTAGGTTAGTTTTATTTATGGTATCATTAAAGTGAGCCATAGATATCTTATTAGGAGGTCTTCCACCCTTCTTTTTTTAAAAAAATTTCTCACCGTGTTAAAATCACCTCCTATAATCCATGGTTTCTTTTCTTTAAATATTTTTTGCATTTCCTCCCATAATTCTTTTCTCTCTTCTTTTTTATTTTTTTCATAAACTATCGTAATTATTTCTTTGACATCCTGACTTAAACTTAAATTAATTAATTGATCAGTTTCTTTTAGAATTTTATATTTAAATTATTTTTCCATAATATCCAGATTTTACCATTATTATTAGCATACCCTTGTTCAAAACCTAATAATTCTTTATAATCCTCTAGCTGAATTTTATCTACCATAGGCTCAACTAATACTATGAGATTAATCTTATACATATATACGAATTTTTTTATTCTATTTCTGAGGGGAGATTTGCAACTCCCCTTATATTCCAATAAATGTAATTAAACATTATTAATGTGTTTTGCATGCGCTCTAGTTGTGCATTAAGTTTCATATGTTCTATTTATATATTTTTTCATATTCCTTGGTTTTTTTTAAGGAGCTTAAGTCTCCTCCTTTCTCTCCTTTCCATTCCCTACCCATTTGATTTGCCATAATTTTTAATTCTTCAATTTCCCAATCCTTACTTCCCATTTTCTGTTTTAGTTTTTCTATGACTATATCATCTTTATTTGTTTGAGCTTTCTGCACATTTTCTTCCCCATCCGTGTAGAGAGGAGTCAAATCTTATCTCAAGTTCTTCATCCGAGTGATCTTCTATAGGGACTGCCCAACCTTTATTTTTATGTGTTTTATTTCTCATGTACGTTTTGGTTCTTTATTTAAGTCTGCATTTTCTTAAGCATTTATCTTCTCTTTGTTTCCTATATAACAAGTGCTGCCTTATTTTCTTCAACCTTATCCTTCTTATATTCAATTAATTTTAGTTCATCAACATTTCATTCTGTTCTTCTAAGTAAGCAGTTTGTGTAAGTTGAGTTTTTTTTTTGATATCTAACTATCTCTCCCCTCCTCCATGCTACAATCATTCTATTATCCATCCTTTGCCTATTTCTGGCCTTTTTTTCCTCACCAAGCAATCATCTATATTGTGGCCCAATTTTCTGCAGCATGCACAAAAAGATACGAGGTTTTCTAGAACAACTTGCTGCCAGAAACCTCCACCATTCATGTCTCCAATCCTAGATTCTAGAGGGTAATGGGTTGTTGTAAATCCACCTCCACGCATATTCTTGCTACACTTGGTCTGGAAAATGTGGCATGTGGCACCATCGAGTAGAAGAGGAGAGCCGAGAATACATGCAATATGGTATAGTGCGTATTTATCAAAGAAGTGTATCAGGAGCATGGGAACCATAAACCATACCGAGCTGCCGAAGATTCTTCGTTTGTAGAGAAATTAGGTCTCCATTTGAATGTTCTCATGGGATAACCCATGATATACCAGACTGCCTTTAAGCGATAATCGATGAAAATCTTTCTCCGAGTATAGTTGTAAGAACATGCTAATCGTCGATGAGCCAATTTAATCAACATTTTATGCTTCGATGAATCAAAGAAGGCACGAACATCATCAATCCGCGGTCGCCCTATGCAAAAATTTGCATACGAGAGTATATTTATGAGGCTCAGCGAGCTTCTGTGAGTCTTCGGCAGAAAAACAATATCGAGGGTTCCTTAAATTATTTTTTGCATTAATTTCTGAGGAAGAAGACACTATTTTTGCGGTCTTCTTAAAAAATTCAGAAAAGGATTTCTTATTGGTTAAGTAATCCATTTCCAACAAATTCAGCTTAAAATTGGCTTCTTCTCCTTCAAAAATTGCAGTTTCTCTCTCTAGAAATCAAATTTTCTCTCTCTAGAAGTTGAGAGCGTTTTTCAAAGAAAAACCCCCTTCTTCTCTTGTTCTACCTCTCTATTTATCTAACTATCTAACAATCATTCTATCTATGTATCTATATTAATGTCTATTTGTATATCAATCTATCTATCTATCATCTATCAATCTACCTGTCTATTTGTCTTTTTACCAATCTATAAATGAATCAATCTATCATTATATCTATCTTTCTATCTGTCTAAAAATCTATATGTCTATTTGTCTATCTCTCTACCTTTCTATCTATCTATCTATCCATCCATCTATCTATTTATCCATCTATCTATCAATCTATATATCTATCTATCAATCTATCTATCTATATTTTTATTTATCAATCAATCAATCTATGTATATGTTTATCAATATATCAATCTATCTGTCTATCTACAAAACATTCTATCTATTTATCTATCTATCTAATTATCTATCTATCTATCATTATATGAATCAATCAATCAATCTATCTATCTACCTATCTACCAATCTACCTATTTGGCTATATTTTAATCTATCTATCAAACAATCAATCTATATATTTGTATATCTATCTATTTCTCTATTTTTCTATCTATCTATTTTTATCTGTTTATCAATATTTTTAGCTCTTTATCTATATATTGTCTATCTGTCTATCTATCTTTCTAACTATCTATCTATGTATCTTTCTTTCTTTATGTTTATCTATTTTATATATCTACCATCTATCTTTCTATCTATCTATTTGTCTATATCTCTATCTCTCTATCTATCTAATTGCCTATATATATATCTGTCTATTTGTCTATCTATCTATTAATCAACAATATATATGTGTGTTTGTCTATCTATCTATTTATCTATCTATATATATATATCTATCTATCTATTATATGTCTTTCTAGCAATATACCTATCTACATATCTATCTATCTATCTATTTATCTGAATAACTATCTATCAACCTATCTACCTATCTATCTTTCTATTGTTAATTTTTCTATCTCTCTATTTGGCTATCCATATATCATTCAATTTGTCTAACTATCTATCTATCAATCTATAAGTCTATTTGTCTATTTGTATATCTATCTATCATATATATGTTTATATGTCTATCTACCTATATGACTAGCTACCTATATATCTATCTTACTATTGTATATCTACCAATCTGTTTATCTATCTATCTTTCAATATATCTAACTTTCTATCTGACTATCTATCCATCTATCTACCTCTCTATCTGTTTATTTATCTATTTGTCAATCTATCTATTTATTATATCTATCTATCTATTTTTTTGTCTACCAAACTATATATGTCTATCTATTATCTATTTATATAAGTGGTTTGTCTTTCTATCTATATGTCTATCTGAATATCTGTCTATTAAAATATCCATCTATCTGAATATCTGTGTATCTATATAGTTTCTTATATGGCTATCTACATATCAATCTTTTTGTTTATATATCAATTTTTTTATCTATCTATCTTTCTATAGGTCTATCTAACTAATTATCTATCTGTATATCTATGGATATATTTATTTTTCTTTCTGTCAATTTATATATCTATCTATCTATTTATATTCTATCTGTCTATCGGACTATCTGTCTATTTTTTATCGATATATTTCTTTATCTATCTATATTTCTATATGTATTTCTATCAATATGCCTATCTAACTATTATCTATATGACTAACTATCTATTTGTCTATATGTCTATCAATCTATCAATCTATCAATCAATCTATCTATCTATCTATCTATTTATCAATATATCTATCTATCTATCTCTCTCTCTCTGAATAATCTATATATCTATATATAGCTATACTATAATATTCATATATATACTATATATATCTATCTATCTTCTCTATCACATCTATTTGTCTGGATATATCTATCAATTTATTAGTCGATATAACTATGTGTCAATTATCTATCTATCTTCTTTCTTTCGAGGTAGTTGTCTATTATTTTCCTAACTCTTCCTTTCTATCTATCTATCTATCTTTAATCTGTTTATCTGTCTATTTTTTACTATTTATCTAATCTTTCTACCTATATATCTATTTGGCTATATGTCTATCTATCCATATGTCTATCCATCCTATCTATTAGTATATATGACTATCTTTATTTCTTTCTATTTACTTGTCTATTTATCGTTCTATCAATTTGTATTTTTTTCTATTTGCTATTGTCTATATGGTCTATCTGGTATCTATCTATTTGTCTATCTATCATTTTTGTTATCTATCTATCTATTTATTTGATAATCTAACTACCTTTCTATATGTCTATTTTTTTAATTTGTCTATGTCTATATGTATATCTATTTATATGCCTATAAGTCTCTCGATCTATCTATCTATTAGTCAATCTGTCAATCTATCAATCAATTAATCTATCTATCAATCTCTATATGAATCTATCTGTTTATCTATCTATCGGGCAATTTATTTATCTATCTATTTATATATATATCTATCAATTTTTCTATATGCCTATATATATATATATCTATCTATCTAAAAGTCAATCAATCTATGTGTCTATTTATCTATCTAGGTATCTATCCATCTAGGTATCTATTTATCAATTACTTGCCTTTCTCTCTATTTTTCTATCTATCTCTCTTATCTATATGTCTATCTATCTATCTATTTGTGTATCTATATATGTGCTTATCTAGCTATTAATCTATTTATATATCTACTCTATCAAAATAACAATTTGGTCTATCAGAATATCTATCTATATAATATTTATCTCTATATCTATCTGTTCAATATTCTATATATCTATCTAACATTTTTGTGTCTATTTTTCTATTTAACCTATATGTATATTTTTCTATTGCCTATTGTACATCTCTCATCTTACTATATATCTTTCTATCCATGAGTCTATTAGTCTATCTATCTATCTATTATACTATCAAATCTAGTCGATCTATCTATCTATCTATGTGTATATATATCTAATTATCTATTTATATTTCAGTCTATATATCTATTTTTATATCTATTTATATACATATCTATTTATCAATCCTTTCTATCTGTCTATATATCTGTCTGTCTCGTTTATTTGTTTACTTGTCTTTATGTCAATCTTAAATCTATCTATATGTTGATTATCTATATGTCTATTTATCTATATATCTATCTATTTATCTGTCTATCTTTCTATTTGTCTATCTTTCTATCTAACTATGTATCTATCTGTATATTTTACTATTTGTTAAAATGGCTATCTATCTATTATTCTATTAATTAATTTGTCTATATATCTATCTATTTATCTATTTATTTCTTTATCTATAAATTAGTCTATTAATCTATTAGATGATCTATCTATTATCTTTGTTTATTTCATTATTTAATTCTTTCTGTCTATCTTTATATCTATATATAAGTCTATTAGTCAATCTGTCTATATGTGTATCTAATCTATCTATCTATCTATTTGTCTATCTAGTATATCTATATTTCTATATATCTGTATATTTATCTATATGTATATTTCTAGTCTATCTCTATCTATCTATCTTTCTATTTATCTATCTATTTGTCTATCTATTTATTTGTCGATATGTTAATATTTCTATCTTTCTATCTATCTATATGTCTATCTGTCTATCGATGTATTTTTATTACTCTAAATGTTTATTCTCAATATATCTTTTCGACTATCATTTATCTATCTATAACTCTCTATTTATCTATCTATAAATATGGTCTATATATCTATTTATCTAATTATATATTTGTCTATTTGTCTATCTATCTCTATGTATTTATGTATCTATTTTTTAATATGTATAGTAGTATAAAAAATCTATCTATCTATCTAGCTATTTATCCATCAAATTCTTTAATAAGTCTAGAAATCATTTAGTCTATCATTCATATGCCTCTTTATCTATTAGTCTATCTTTGTGTCTATCTTTTATGTGTCTATTTGTCTATCTAAATATTTATCAATCAATTAATCTATCTATATATATGTTTATATGTATATTTGTATATCTATCTATTTCACTATTTCTCAAAATGTCAAACAATCTATATGTGTATCTATCTATTTGTATATATATTTATCTATTTACCTTTCTATTAGTGGATTAGTCAATCTATCTATCAGTCAATATATCTATCTATCAGTCAATATATCTATCTATCTATCTATTTCTTGATCTATTAATCTCACTATCAATCAATCTAACTATCTATCTAACTATCTAATTATCTCTCTATCATTATTGTTGGGAAATCGTGCTTCCACGGGTAGTGAGATTAAGAACAGAAAACACAGAAACAACACAGAAATGAGCAATATATATATCCCAATCCACAAACATTCACGACAGAATCAAAACGAGGAAAAACAACACAGCAAATAACGTGGTTCGCTAGTCGCTCAGTACGACTAGCTACCTCCACCAGAAAATGCTTATGCATTACAGATTAAAACCAAGAAATGTATGTCTTACAGTATACAGCACGATAGTCGCGAAAAATCGTGGAGAGAGAGAGGAGAAGAGACGATGAATAGTTCAACCGGGTCAAAAAAAACAGCCACCCGAAAAATAAATACAAATGTTTTTATACAGAAAATAAACAGCCGGTTCATTTAACCGAAGCGGGACCTCCATTATTGTGCTACTGCTGCATCCCCGAGCTTTTAATATTTCATTTCCTACACTTACATAAAAATATTAAAACAGATTATTAAGTTAAAACAAATTACATATACAATAATTATGTCTATTTATATATCTCTCTATCTGACTATAAGTCTATCACACTATTAGTCTATTAGTTTATCTATCTATCTTTTTATCTAAATATCCCTCTATCTATCTGTCGATATCTTTATATTACTATCTTTTTATATGATTATCTATCTATCAATTTATTTGTCTGTCTATCTATTTCTCTACCTATTTATCTATATATCTGACTATCTATCAATATATCTATCTATCTATCTATCTTTATATCTATGTATCTATGTATTTATTTATCTCTATCAATATTTATCTATGTATCTATCTATCAATTTGTCTATCAGTCTCTCTGTCTATATTTCTAACTGCCTATCTATCTATTTGTCTATCTATATATTTTTCTATTTGTCAATTTGAATGTTTGTTTATATCTCTATTTGTCTTTCAGTCTATTGTCTATTAGTCTATCCATAATTCTATCAATTTTTTTATATGTCAATCTATCTATCTGTTTGTCTGTCTTTATATCTAACTTTATATCTATCTATCTATATAAATAATTGTCTATCTATCTATCTATCTTTCTATTTGTTTATCTTTTAAATAAGTTATATGTCTATTTGTGATCAATCAATCTGACTATCTATCAATCTTTTTATCTATCTATGTACCTATATCACTATCTGCTTATCTATCTATTTGTTTTTCTATCTATCTATCTATCTATCTATCTATTTGTCTATCTATTGATATCTCTATCTGTCTATCTATCTATCTTTTTGACTATATGTCTATATTTCTATCTATCTATTTATCAATTAGTCTTTCTGTCTATATGTCTACTTATCTATCTGTCTATCTATCTATCTATCTGTCTATTTGTCTTCTTTCTGTCTATTTATCTTTCTTTCTTTTTTCTATCTATATCTATTTTTCTATATATCTATCTATCAATTAGGCTTTCTATTTTTTTGACTATATGTCTATATGGGTATCTATTTATCTATCCATCTCTATGTCTATATATCTATTTTTCTATCTATCTATTTGTCTGATTTTCTATTTGTTCATCTGTCTATCTGTATATCTATTTATCTCCTATTTGTCTGTCTATTTTTCAAAGTATATATTTATCTAAGTATCTATATGTCTATCTATCTATTTGTCTATATGTCTATCTATTTATCTATCATCTATCTAATTGTGTATTTCTTAATATGTCAATCAATCTTTCTATTTATCAGTCAATCTCTATATCTATCAATCAGTATATCAGTCTATTAGTCTATCAGTTTATCTATCTATCAATCTAACTATCTTTCTATCTATTTATTTGTCTATCTTTCTATAAGCCTGTCTATCTATGAATCTATCTTTCTATCTCTCTATTTTTCTATCTATATACTGGTCTATATCTCTATCTATTTGTATAGCTATTTATCTCTATTTATTTGGTCTATTTTTATATATGTATAATTGTCTTTCTGTATAACTATTTATTTGTCTATATGCCTGTCTATCTCTTTGTCAATCTATATATATGTATATATATGTCTTTCTATCACCTATTATTTTAATAATCTATCTATTTAATTATCTAACTATGCATCTTTCTATATGTCTCTTTATCTATCTATGTATATGTCTATCTTTCAATTTGTCTGTTTATCTATCTATATATCTTTATATCTCTTTCTATATCTATCTGTTTATATATTTATTTTTCTATCTATCTATTTAACTCTCTATCTATCTATCTTTCTTTATTTATATCTATCTATCTATCTATATATCTATCTATTTTCCAATCTATCTATCTATCCATATATCAATCAATCTATCTATATGTCTAATTGTTTATCTGTCTATCAAATTATTTATCTATCTATCTATATATCTATCTATCTATATATTTATATATCTATTTATTTATCTATATATCTATCAATCTATTTGTTTGTTTGTCTATTTGTCAATAAATCAATTAATCTATCTATTTATCTATATCTCTATGTGTCTTTCTATCTATATGTGTATCTATGTATATATTTATCTATCTTTATGTCTGTCTATCTATCTATTATTATTTTTTTCTATCAGCTTATCTTTATATATATATATATATATATCTCTACCTGTCTATCTATCTATTTGGTTATTTATCGATCTATCTACCTACCTATCTATCTATCTATTTGTCTGTCTGTCAAAAAATCAATTATTTTATCTATCTATCTATTTATCTATCTATCTCTCTATGTATCTTTCTATTACTATGTTTATCTATCTATCTATCTATCTATCTATCTTTCTGTCTATTTACCTATCTGTCTATCTTTTTGTCTATCTACCTATCTGTCTATCTTTTTGTCTATCTACCTATCTGTCTATCTTTTTGTCTATCTACCTATCTATCTATCTTTTTGTCTATCTACCTATCTATCTATCTTTTTGTCTATCTACCTATCTCTCTATCTTTCTATCTATCTATTAGTCAATAAATCTATTTGTCTATCTATCTATCTATTTGTCTATCTTTCTATCTATCTATTTGTCTGTCTATCTGTCTATCAACATATTTATCTATTTATTTATCTACCTATCTATCTCTATCTATGTATATGTCTATCTTCTTTCTACCTACCTATCTATCTAATTATTTGTCTATCTTCTTTCTCAATATCTATAAATCTATCAATCTATATATTTGCCTATCTTTTTATTTATCTATCAATATATTGTTTATTTTTCTTTATATATATCTATAAACCTATATATTTGCCTTTCTTTTTAGTTGTCTATCAATATATTTGTTTATTTTTTATCTATATTTAGATTTTTTTGTCAATCTATCTATCTGACGATCTGTCTATATATCTATTATCTATATGTAAATCTATCTTTGGTATGTTTGTCTTTCTATATATATCTATCTATCTATATATTCTTCTATCTATTTATCTATCTATCTAAAGATCTAAAAATTTGTCTATCTATCTCTCTGCATATCTATCTATTAGTCTAAATATCTGTCTATCTATCTTTTTTATATTAATCTATCTCTTTATCTATAAATCTATCAATTTGGCTGTCTATATGCCTATTGTGTTTGACTATTTATGTGTCTTTTAGTCTAAATATCTATCTATCTTTTTCTTTCTAACTATCTGTCTATATGTCTATCTTTCTATCTATATACAGTCTATCAATCTATTTATCTATCTATCAATCTTTATATCTATCAATTTATCTATCTTTGAGACAATATATCTATCCATCTATTTATCTATCTTTCTTTCTTTTTATCTGTCAATCTATCAATCTATCTATTTGTATATCTATTTATTTGCATATTTGTTTATTTGCCTATATTTCTATATATTTATCTATATATATATGTTTATTTATCTATTTTTTATATAATTATTTATCTATCGATCTATCAGTTTATCTATGTATTAGTCAATCTGTCTTATCTGTATATATATATATATATCTGTCTCTCTCTCTCTCTATTAATCTATCAATTTGTTTATTTATCTATTTGTATATCTATCTTTCAATCTATCTATCAATATGTCTATGTATTTATTAGTCTATCAATCATTCTATGTATCTATTTTGCTGACTATCAGTTTATCTATCTATTTGTCCATCTATATATGTGATTATAAGCTATTTATTAGAATGTTTATCTATTTAACTATCTATCTCTCTATTTATTGATCAATCTATCAGTCTATCAGTCTATCTTATTTTATGTTTATCTATCTATATGTTTATCTACCTATATATATATCAATAAATCTTTCTATCTATATATCTCTTTATCTCTTTATATGTCTATATGTATATATATCGATCTATCTCTCTGTCTTTCTATTTTTCTATCTGACTATTTTTCTATCTATTTATCTAACTATCTACCTTTATATATATTTATATCTATCTGTCTATCTATCTGTCTATCTATCTACATGTCTATGAGTCTAATCTCTATCTTCCTAATTATCTATATATCAATATATCTATCTATATATCTCCCTATCTATATGTCTGTCTATCTCTCTATCATCTATAATTCTCTC
>JAREIK010002757.1:0-177295 GCA_029783825.1 Sapria himalayana
AGATAGACAAATAGATAGATAATTAGATATATAGATAGACAGACAAATAGATAGATAGATCAATAAATAGATTAATAGACAGACAGACAGATATATAGATAGATAGATATACAGATAGATAGATTAATAGGTAGATAGATAGATAGATAATTAGATAGATAGATATATAGACTAATTGATAGTAAGATAGAAAGTTAGATAGATAGAGAGATACATAGCTAGATATATAGACAGATAGATATACATATAGTTATATTGAGAAATAAATAGATAGGTAGATAGCTAGATAAACAATAGATAGATAAATAGATAGATAGATTAATATACAATTTGAAAGATATTTTGATAGGCAGATTGATAGAGGGATTGATAGAGAGGTTGATAGATATATAGATAGATTTATAAATAGATTGATTGTTTGATAAACAAATAGATAGATTTATAGATATATAGATAAACAGATTGATTGATTGATTGATTGATCGATAAACAAATATATAGACAGAAAGATATACATATAGATGTATTGATAGATCGATATATTATAACATAGATAGATATACATATAGATAGATAGATATATAGATAGATTTATTGATAGATATATAGACATATAGATAGATAAATAGAAAGACAGATAGAAATAAAGATATATAGACATATAAATAAACAAATATATAAATAGATAATAGACTGATAAACTGATAGATTGATAGATACACACATAGATAGATAGATAGATAAAAAAATAGATAGACAAAGATATAGATAGATAGAATGGCAGATAGATAGATAGATAGATAAGTAGATAGATAGATAGATAGATAGATAGGTAGACAGATATACAGACAGATAGATAGATAGATATATATATATATATATATGGAGAGAGATATATAAATAGATAGATAGATAAACAAATAGAAAGATAGATAGATAGGCAGAAAGATATAAAGATAAATAGATAGACATATAGATATATAGATAGATAGATATACAGGAAGATAGATAGAATGATTGATAGATAGACAAATAGATAAACAAATAGATATACAAATGGAATAATAGTTAGATAGAAAAATAGATATATATAGAAATAGATAGACAAATAGATATACATAAATATACATAGATATTGATAGGCTGATAGAAAGAAAGAAAGTTAGATAGATAGATAGATAGATTAATAGATTGACAAATATATAGATAAAAATATAGACAGATAAATAGACATATAAATAGGCAAACAAACACATAGACATATAGACAGATATATAGATAAACAGATGAACAAACAGACAAATAAACATATAGATATATTGAGAGATACATAGATAGATAGTTAGATAAATAGATAGAAAGTTAGATATATAGATAGACAAATAGATAGATAGAAAGATAGATTTTTAGATATACAAACAGACAAATAGATAGACAAACAGACAAACAGATAGACAGATAGATAGATATTTAGATAGATAAATAGATAGACATAAAAATAGACAAATTAATATACAGGCAGACAAATAAATATATATCAATCAATTTATTTATCTATCTATTTATCAATATATCTATCTATCTATAGAAAGATAGGTTGATTATATACTGAATATAAAATTGATAGATATACATATAGATAGACAAATATAAAATTGATAGATATACATAAAATTGATAGGTTGATTATATAGATCTACATATAGATATATTGATATATAGATAGATCAATCGATAAATATAAAGGTATACTGAAAGAAAGATGGACAGATATATAGAAAAATAGATTGATAGAAAGATAAACAAATAGACCGATAGATAAACTTATAAATATATATATATATATAGACAGATAGACAGATAAATATATATATTGACTGACAGATTGCGATATAGAAAGAAAGATACACACATAGAAAGAAAGACATATTATATATATATATATATATATATAGACAAATTGATTGATAGATTGATATATAGATATATATATATATATTGATAGTCAGATTAGTAAATAGATTGATAGACAATTTGATAGATAGATTGATAGATAGATAGATAGATATATGGATAAACAAATATTTTGATTGATAGATAGTCAGATAAATAGATAAACAGCTAGATAGATTTTTAGACAGATAGATAGCTAGACAGATAGATAGACAGCCAGACAGACAGACAGATAGATACACACACACACACACAAATAAATTTATTGTTTTATAAAAAGATAAGTAGATATATAGATTGATTATTCAATTGATAGATATACATATTATAGACAAATAAAAAAGTAAGATATATATATATATATAGATATAAGATATATAAATGAATAGATAGATAGACAAAAAGAAAGATCGATAGATTGATAGAAAAAATATTGACAAATAGATAAAAAAATAGACAAATAGACAGACGAATAGATAGACAGATAGATATACATATAGAATGAAAGATAGAGAGACAAAAACATAGATAGAAACACATAAAGAAGGTTAGATAAATAGAAAGATAATTTAGTTGATTGATTTATACAAAGACATATATATATATATATAGACAGATTGATAGACAAATTAATATATAGATTGATATAAAATTTGATATATAGATTGATATATAGAATGATAAACTATTTGATTGATAGATGATAGATAGATAGACAGACCGACAGACAGACAGATAGATAGATAGATAGATAAAAATATAGATAGATAGATCGATTGATAGATTGATAGATAGATATATAGACAAATAAATAGATAGATAGATTGCCAGATTGATAGATAAAGTGAAAGATAGATAGATAGACACATAGATTTATTGATTGATAGCTTGATTTATAAATATATTGATAAATAGATTGATAGATAGTTTGATAGACATATTTATAGATAGATTGATAGACTGATTAATAAACATATTTATAGACTTATTGATACACAGATTGATAGACACTTAAATATACAAATTGATAAGGATATTAATAGATAGTGTGATAAATTTTTAGAGAGATAAAGAAAATAATAGATTGATAGATGGATAGATAGATTAGCAGATAGATCGACAGATAGATAGGTAGATAGATAAATAGATAGTTCGATATATTTTTTAGACAAATAGATAGATTAACAGATAAATAGGAAGATAGATAAACATATCGATAGTTAGATAGATAGTTTGAAAGGCAGATAGATGGATAGTTTAATAGACAAATAGATATACAGATTCATAGATATATTATTAGATAGATTCATAGAGAAATTGATAAATAGATGGAGATATAAAAAGATAGCTGTATCGATATATTGATAGATTAACACACATATATATAGATACATAGATAGACAAAAAGTAAGATAGATAGTTAAAAAGATGGATAGGTTGATTGAATGATAGATAGATAAATAGATAATAAAATAGATAGATAGATAGACAGACTATTAGACAGACTCATAGTCTTATAGACATAATGATAAATAGTTTTTAGATAGATAGATAGACAAAATAAAAAACAAACAGATAGACAGGTAGCTAGTTAGATATATAGATATATAGTTTGATAGACATATTATATATAGATTGGTAGCTTAAATAACAGACATATTGATAGACTTATTGATAGACAGATTGATAAACATTTAGATAGAAAAATTGATAGACATATTAATTGATAGAGTTATAAATTTGATAGATAGATAAACAACATAATATATTGATAGAAATATGGATAGATAGATTGCTAGATAGATCGACATATAGATAGGTAGATAGATAAACACATAGTTTGATAAATTATTAGACAAATAAATAGATTGAAAGATAGATAGGAAGATAGATAAACATATAGATAGATAGATATATAGTTAAAAAGATAGATGGATAGCTTAATAGATAAATAGATAGAAAGAATAATAGATATATTATTAGATAGATTCATAGACAAACTAATAAATAGATGGATAGATAGAAAGATAGTTGTATCATTTATTGATAGATAACCATACATATAGATAGATACATAGATAGACAAAAAGTAATATATATATATATAAATAGATAGATAGGTTGATTGAATGATTGATAGATAGATAGATTGTAAAATAGACAAATAGATAGACCGACTATTAAATAGACAATAGACTTATAGATAGATTGATAAATAGTTTTTAGACAGACAAATAAACAGACAGACAAAATAAAAAATAAACAAACACAGAGACAGGCAGTTAGATAGATATATAGATAGATAGATAGTTTGATTGACAAATTTATAGATAGATTAATAGATATAAAGATAGATAAAATATTGTTAGACAAATAGATAGACAGATATATAGATAGATAAATAGATAGAAAGATAGATTGATTGATGGAAAAATAGATAGAAAGATGGATAAACAAATAGATGGATAGATAGATAGACAGATAGATAGAAAAATAAATAGATAGATTGATACATAAAATGATGCATAGATTGATAGGCATATTGATAAATAAATTGATAGATTGATTTATAGATAGATTAATAAATAGAATGATAGATAAAATGATATATAAAATGATAAATAGAATGATACACAGATTGATAAATAAATAGATAGTTATATAGATACCTAGATAGATAGATTGACAGATATATAGATAGATAAAGAGTTATAGATAAAGAGATAGATTAATAAAGAGATATAGATATACATAGATTATTAGATAGACATATAGAAAGATAAAGAGATAGGTAGATAAATAGATAGACATATATATAGAAAAATAGATAGATAAACATATAGATTATTAGAAAAATAGATAGATAGATAGATAAACAGATTATTATATAGACATATAGATATATACACATATAGATAGATAATTAGATAGGTAGATAGATAATTAGATAGGTAGATAGAAAAAAAATAAATAGACATATAGATAATTAGAAAACTAGACATATTGATTGATTTATTGATAAATATATAGATAGATAGATAGATAGATAAACAGATAGAAATATAAATAAATAGATAGATAGATAGATAGAAAAAAAGAAAGATGATAGATAGACAAATATTCATATAAATAGATAAACAGATATACAAATAGACATATTTAGAGATAAAAAGATATACAAATAGATAGTTAGACAAAAGATAGATAGATAAAGAGAAAGAAAGAGTGATAGATTGATAGATAGATAAACATATATATAGATACATTGATTGTAGATAGATGATAGACAGATTGATAATAAGATATATTGACTGATAGATAGTTAGATTAATAAATAAATTAATAGATAGAAAGATAGATAGATTAATAGACAACTGAATATAGAGATTGATAGATTGATTGATATATAGATTGATAGACAGATTTAAAGAAAGATAGATATACAAATTGATAGACTATTAGATACATAGATTGATAGATAGAGTGAAAGAGTGATTGAGAGATCGATATAAAGATAAACAAATTATTTGACTAATAGATAGATAGATATAAAGACAGATAGACAAACAGATAGATATATAGATAAATAGATCAATAGATTATTAGACAAATAGATAGACACATAGATATATATATAAATAGATAGATAGATAGATACATAGAGCGATAGATAGATAGACATATAGATAGATAGACAGATATGTGTGTATATATATATAGATATATAGATCAAAATTTAATTTGATAGATATACATATAGCCATATAAATAAGATAGATAGATAGATAAACAGACACATAGATAGACAAACAGGTAGATATATAGATATACATAAACATAATTAGATTGATAGTTTGATTAATTTATAGATAGATAGATAGATAGATATATAGACTAAAATATAGACTATTACACAATTTAATAGATAGATTGATAGATAGATTCAAAGATAGATTGATAAATAGATTTATAGACTGATATATAGATAGATTGATAGACTGATAGATAGGTTGATTAATAGATAATTGATAGACTTAATAAAAGATATATATATATATATATATATATATATATATATATATATATATTGATAGATTAATTCATAGACATTTAGATAGACTGATAAATAGACAAATAGATAGACAGATAGATAGATATAGATAGATAGAAAAATAGATTGTCTAATTTTAGACAAATAGATAGAAAAATATATAGACATATTGATAGTTAGATAGAAAGATAGATACATAGAAAGAAAAATAGATAGATAGACAGATAGAAGATAGATAGATAGATAGGCTGACAACATATAGATAGATAGATAGATAGATAAATAATAGATAGCCAAATAGATAAAAAGATAGATATATAGATAGATTGATAGATAGAAAGATTAATAGGTAGAAATAAATATATATAAATATATAGACAAATAGATAGACTTATATATAGATAGATAAATAAATAAAAAGATAGACAAATGGATAGATATAAAAATAGATTATAGTTAGATAGATCGATAGATAGATAAAAAGATAGATAGATAGATATATAGATAGAAAGATATACAAGTAGAAAGTCAAATAGATAGACATATAGATAGACAAATAAATAGATAGATAGAAAAATTGATAGACAAGTAGATAGGTAGAGAAAAAGAAAGAAAAATTTATAGATAGATAGGCAAACAGACAGATATTTATACACACATATACATAGATAGTTTAATGGTTAGATTGATAGACAAAGTGATAGACATAATGATTAATAGATTGAAAGATAGATTGATAGTTTTATAGATAGATTGAAATATAGATTGATAGATTGATAGATTGATGGGTAGATAAATAAATAGATAATTACATAGATAAATAGATAAATACACAAATTGATAGGTAGATAGGTAGACAAATTAATAGACATATAGATATATAAATATATAGATAGATTATTAGATAAATAGATAGATAGATAAATAGATAGATTGATAGATTGATAGTTAGATAGATATATATAAAGATAAATGATAGGATGAAAGCCATAGAGAAAGATATACAGATACATAGATAGATAGATAGATAGACAGGTAGATAGATATATAGATAGATATATAGATAAGTAGATAGACATCGAGATAGACAAATAGACAGACAGATATATATATATATATATATATATATATATATATAGAAAAATAGATAGATAAACAAATAGATAGAGAGACAAATAGATACATAGACACATAGATAGACATACTGATAGATATAAAGGTAGGTAGCCAGGTAGGTAGATAGTCAGGCAAGTAGATAGATCAAGAGACAAACAAATTGATAGACAAACATATATTTATATAGACTGTTATACAAACAAACAAATATAAAGACAGACAGAGTGGTAAAAGTAAGACAAATAAACATATAAATAGATAGTTTAATAGAAAAATTGATTGATAGATTAATAAACAAATAGATAAATAGATTGATATATAGATAGATAGATTGATTGACAAATAGAAAGACAGATTGATAGATATATTGATATACATAATGAAAGATATTAGAAATATTGATTGGTAGACAATTTGATAAAAAGATTGATAGACAGTTTGATAGATAGATTGAGAGGCAGTTTGATAGAAAGATTAATAAATAGATGGATAGATAGATATAAGATAGATAGACATATAGATAGATCGATATATAGATAGATTGATTGATTGAAAAATAGATAGACATAGAGATAGACAAATAGATAGATAGATTATTAGACAAATAGACAAATAGATATATAGATAGATATATAGATAGATAGTTAGATAGAAAGATAGAAAGATAGATAGATAGGTAGGTAGGTAGGTAGAAAGATAGAATTATATATAGATAGATAGACAAATAGATAGATAGATATATAGACAAATAGATAGATTGATATAGATAGATAAATAGATAGCTAGATAGATAGATAAATATACATGTGGTAGACATATAGATATATAAATAGATAGATAGATAGACAGATAGATAGATAGATAGATAACATGATAGATAGATAGATAGACAAATATATATATATATATATATATATATATATATATATATGGATAGATAGACATATAGATAGATAGATAGATAGATAGTTAGACAAATAGATAGATAGAAAGATAGGTAGACAAATAGATAGATAGATAGACAGATAGATTTATTAATGGATTGATAGATTGATAGATTGATAGAGGGATTGATAGATAGTTTGATAGATAAGTTAAAAACAAATTGAAAGGCAAATTGATAGACAATTAGATAGAAAGATTGATAGATGGATAGATAGACAAACAAATAGATAGATAGATATATAGATAGATATATCGATATATAGAGAGTTTGATAGATATATAGATATATAGATAGTCATATTATTTGACAGATACTTGTTGATAATATTTTGATAATTAAAAAAAATATGAGTCTTTATGTTTTTTATATTATTATTGTTTAATTAATGTTTTGATAATTAAAAATTAAAATATTTTGTTATTTTTTAAAATTGCAAAAACACTCGTCTTGTTGTCCAGAGAGCAAGACAACCCTAACTAGCTCTTCTGCCTCTCTCTTTGACACGTATACATCATATACTAATATTAGAGTAAGAAAGATTTTTTTTAGCCGTGAGATTCTTATTGATTTTTGGATTGCTTTCTATCCTTTCTATTGTTCATCAATTATCTTAATGCAGGATTGTGTGTTTTGATTCTGGTGTTTGTTTTTTCTAAATTCATATCTTGCCCAGCTTATGTATATTCTTTCTTTAGACCTGGTTTACAAATTTCACCAAAAGCTTCAAGGATGGTCATGGTAATGCTAGTGGTTGGAAGGATACCCCATTAGATCTAGCCCCAAGAGCAAAGAAAATGTGAGATATTTTTTGATTCACCAATGTGCAAGAACCACTAGTGGTTGGAATTGCATGAATTTGTTCCTCCAATTTGAATTGTTTCCTACTATGGATGTGTATGATGATGAACTATACTATAGTTATATTGACTCATACAATGAAGCAACGGTGTTTGCTTCGAACCAAGAGAGGAACCATAAGGTAGTAGAAGCTACAAGGTTGATGGACGGATACAATGAAGCTAAGCGATCAAAATCATTGGTGTAAGCACACGGAGAGGAGAATAAATATTCTAAGAAGGCTGCACGAGAGTATGGTTTTGCCGAGGGTGGTGGAGCAAAGCATCCCTTTTATAAGCCTTGGGACCGAGAGAGAGTTCTGGTCGCAGGGAGGCAAGGTGTGAACTTTGATGCGCAAGCCTGGCTAATGCCTTGTCTTCCAAGTTTTCCTCTAAGAGTTTTTAGAGATATTTTCTTAGATTTAAATAACATTCGCAATTCTTATTTATGTTGATAGTGAAGTTTTGTGCCATCTGTCAAGTATAAATGGGATAATAATAATTTGTCGCAGTAATGAAATTAAAAGGCAAAAGATATAATATCAACAATATGTAATCACATAGAAAAACATATATCAGGCTTATATATGAGCCTCTGTATGACAAGATATAATATATGATAGGTTTGTAGAGAAGCAAATTTTTTACTTTCTTTTATGTAATTCTTCACACAAACACTACACTCTCTTTCTGTCTCTCTCTCTCCCTCTCTCATTCTTTCTGTGTCACACTCTCTCCCTCTCATTCTTTCAATGCCACTCTCTCTTTCTCTAACTATTTTCTTTGCTCTTTACTTTCTTGCTTGCTATCTTTCTCTCTCTCTATCCCTTTCTCTCTCTCCCCCCCCCTCTCTCCCCCCTCTCTCTCCCGCTCTCTCCCTCTCTCTCCCTCTCTCTCTCTCCCCTCCCTCTCCCTCTCTCCCTCCCTCTCTCTCTCCCTATCTCTCTCTCCCCCTCCTCCCTCTCTCTCTCTCTCTCTCTCTCCTCTCTCTCTCTCTCTCCCTCTCTCTCCCCATCCTCCCCCTCTCTCTCTTTCTCTCTCTCTCCCCCCTCCCCCCCTCTCCCCCCCTCTTCCACCTCTCTCCCCCCTCTCTCCCCCTCTCTTCCTCCCTCTCCCCCCCACTCTTTTCCTCTCCCTCTCTCTCTCTCTTCATGTCTCTCTCTTTCTCTCTCTCTCTCTCTCTCTATCTCTCTCTCCTCACTCTCTCTCTCTTTCTCTCACTTTAATGATCTTCTTGCTTTAAGTAATTTTTGGAATTTTATAAATTATAAATTATATCAAATAATATGGTTTATGCCTTTAAAATTATTTCATATTATATTCATAAAAAATAATATGAATTCTTAAAAAATTATAACCAATTATATATATATATCAAATACTATTTTATAATATCATATTATTTTTTTTATTTATGAAATAATATTATAAATTTATCCATATTTTATAAATTTATCCATATATTATAAATTTATCCATATATTATAAATAATATGAAATGTTATAAATTTTGTATGGATATACATTTATATAATTTATTCATAGTTATATTAAATAATATGTTTTTTAATAAATCAAATAATATGAAAATTTGATTATCAATTTTTAGTTTTCATGGTTATTAGTATTATTATTATTTTTTCTTCATTTTTATAATCATTAGTAAATTTTTTTATTTTAGAAATTCATTTCATTAATTTATAAATAATATTACAAAAAATAACCATTAAAATTTCATAAACTATTAACCATAAATTTATTTATTTATGAAATAATTTCATTTATGGTTAAATAAAAATTTATTTAATATATTAAATTTAAATAAATAAATTTTTATAATTTTATTTTTCTTTTTTATTTTTCTTTTTTTTTATATTTATAACCTTTTTTTTTTAATTTTAGTTTCCTTGAAATATACAAATGCTAGGGCATTCAAGCAATAAATCTATATTTCTGATATTTGCAAAGAGAGGAGAAGAAAAACGAGAGCAATTTACAATTCTATCTCTTCTTATAACCAGGTAAAATTATCAATGTTCTTCTCCTTCAGAATACTATTTACATTTCTCTCTCTCTCTCAATTTTATTTTCTCTGGTGGAGTTTGGTTTATAAAGATTAATCAGTTTTTATGCTTTTTTTCATTTTCCCTCAAGTTTTCTTCTTCTTTCTCCTATTTTCACATTACTTATATAATTTTGACTCTCAACCATGAGTGAAACAACAATTGGGTAGTGTAAACTTTGTCCATTTAATGATTAATTTTTTATGGTTTTATGTATTTCAAATAAAAAAATGAAGAGCAAGGTACTATAATTGTTTATTAGTAAAAAATTAATAGAGGTATTGTAATTTTTAATATTAAAAGAAATTCATCCTATTTTAATAGTAAAATAGGATGATAAAAAGAATAAAAAGACTAGTTTAAGAGTAAGGTACTATAATTTTTTAAATTCAAGTTTTATCATATCTTTGTCCTATATAAAAAGTCTGCTTATTATTTCCTGCTTCTATAATAAAAGAATAAAAACACAATGTTTATGGTTTTTGTTTTGATTGTCTCTGAAAATTTATGTCATTATTATTTTTTCTTCATGCTCAATTTGATAGACGTAGCCCCCAAATAATATTATTAAAATAGGAATTTTCTTTGTTTCTATACATAGTTTTATTTAAAATTGGTTGTGAATAATTATTTGATAATGATATTCTGGTCTATCATGCTTCTCAACTGTAAAAAGAATAGAAAACTAAAAAATTATAATAACTAAAAATTAAAATATATAGAATTCAAATAATAATTATATATTACTATTTTTAAATTAAAACAAATGAATCCAAAATTAAAACCAAATAAACTAGATATACCCAACTATTGGCAGTCTTAACTATAATATCCTAAAAAAGTCAAGTAACTGGAAATTCATAATTTAACTAGGCCTATTTTCTATTAATAGTTTGATTTTTTTTAATAGATCCCTAACATATCTATTTTCATTAGTGATCTAACTTTTAAGTGATTTAATTAAGTTGAATATTAAAAACTATTTAAAAGTTAGCCTTCATGACAATTATAAATATATGATGCTGATTATAGCCACAATATATCATGTATAAGTGTGACAAAATTCATTAAAATTAGAAATTTGACTTAGCTATTTAGATTATAGTCAAAAGTTAAAATGATTAACTAAAAGTGAAATCCATTAATAATTAAAATTTAATTATTATTAACTATGTATGTGCATCCATATGAATCAATAGTCAATTGGTTATGAGTGTTTCATAAAGAGTCAAATGACGATAATTTAAAATGATGATAGACTTAATTTATTTTGTGCTAAGCTAAATTTTGGCAAAATGCCATCTAGAAATAATTAGAAATGAATTTCTTTTGAGTGTTACATAAAGATATTATTACTAGCAACTTAAAATGATATTTAAACTAGTTTTTTAAAAACTTACTTGAAACTTGCAAAGACACGCTTTCATATCTAATAATAGTAAATTAATAACTATTTTTGTAATATTATGGTAGAAGAAAAATTGAAGACTACTAAGTGTGAGTGTGTATAGATTGAATACACCAAACAAATACACACACTCACAGATAGACTAAGGCAAATCCTTCTGATTTTTAAGCCAAAATAAATAACATTAGTGTTAATCATGTATGAAAACTACTTGAGTGAGAGTTAGCCAAATTAATTATCCAAGGTAAATTCTTATGATTTTTTTAAATACACACTTACACATAGATGATTAACACAATTGTTGTTAAAAGTAAGAGTGTATAGATTGAATGCATGTTTAGCTTCAAATTATAATAGATGATTAGCATTGCTTGTGTATTCACTGCACCAATTTTTCTTCATTAGTTTCATTAGGAAACTTTTATTTTAACCAATGATTGTGTATTCACTACACTAATTTATTCTAGAACAATTTAATTAAAAGAAAATCATATATTTTTTGGTGTATGATTCAAAAGGGTTTACAAATGATGGAAGTTTTGACTCTTTATTGTGCTTGTGTTAGAGATAATATTTTGGGTTAAGCCAAAATATTTATTATTTTAATTGGAAATTAAGTTAGGTAAAACTAATATCTCAGAGAGTTTGGTTGCTCACATTGATATAGTAGGCTAAAAATACTCAACCTAGATCTTTGTTGCTCATTTAATTGGCTATTAAATGAGCAATGATATTAGTGACTAGAATCATACATGTTGAAGAATGAGCTTGGAATTTTAGAATTCATACATCTTTTGGTCAAAACAATGGATCATCATTTTGATAATGTGGTAGGGTTGAACTACAACATGATGAACTTATCTGCCTCATCTTTAAATTCTTCACGTGAAGTAATTTAACTAAGTTTTTTTTGATTTGTGATTTCATAATGGTCAGTGTGAGCTCGACATTATGTTCCATTTGGAAAAGGCACATTTTATGTAGGATTAGATGGTCATGAATGGTGCATCGTGGAGACGAATAAGTCTAATATCATCATCCCAATCCAACTGTTGAAGAAATCATCGTGATAATATTTTAAATGTTTTATGCAAACTAATGTACTATTTCTATTCATTTTCATGCATATAATGGATGAATTTCATGTGTTCATGGACTTAATGTTTATGTGTCATTCTACTTTAATTTATAATAAATGATAAAAATAGAATATGAATTATGATTTTTCTTTCTCTCAAATTTCATAATATTTTCCTTAGCAAATCTTCCATGGAATAAGTTTATATCTTTGATAATTCTCTTGTTTTTTATAGCTTTCACCCTTAGGCTCTTTTATGGTTCAAACAACAAGTTGAACAATGACTCTTCTTAACCAACATTTCACTGTTTCTTTCTCTAAGAAAAATTATTCTTTTTTTTATTTTTTTAAAGTTCTAATGGTCAGGGTCTATGATATCACGTTAGAAAGTAAAAATGAAATAATATGACTTTATTAACCATGATTCGGGATTAAATATAACCCATGAGATTGGAGCACACAAAACACTATGAGTAGCTCATTGAATGAACTATATACAAACTAGAGATATATCTCAACAAAAAAAACATAATCACGCATTTTATTTTTTTATCCGTGACAACTACTAGATTAATGCACATTGCAAAAATTTCTTCTTTCTTATTAATAAAAAATTGTAGCTACTAATTGTTGTTTGGACCATTTAAATATCTCTTATAGATGACTTTACTTTCAAGGATACATCACAGAAACTTAGTGCAATTCATTGGATATTGTCAAGAGGGAGGCAATATGCTTGTTTATGAGTTCGTGCATAATGGAACATTGAAGGAGCATATTTATGGTAACTAAAATCTTATATAAAATTCAATCGATATCAACTGAGGTATTCATTAATGCATGTAACATTGATAGGCCAGTTCACAAATGGAGAAAGTATTAATTGGATCAAGCCGCTCGAGATTGCAGAAGATGCTACAAAAGGATGTTTTTTAAAATTCTTATCAGTGTTTGATTTATTTTTCAAGCATATGTTGTTAGAGAAATGATATTATTTACCTTTTCAATGATTGAGTTTATTCATATGGTCCATGTTCATGCAATTATTCACAAGGATTTAAAAACAAGAAATACTCTTCTTGATAACGATATGAAAGACATTGCAAATGTGCTGCTGCATTTCTTGCTGGTAAGCCAAATATTCGTGATTCCATTTAACTAGTAAAAGCCTATTTTTTTAAGTAGCAGCTAGTTGTGAGGATGAAACCTTCTTTTTTAATGTCACATCTTAAAAGGAATAATAATCATAGAATGTTGATTTATTCTTATCCCATTGCAAATGTGATGAGTAAAAAAATATAGAATGTTCATAAAATAAACAAGTATTGCTTTTAAAAATTATTTTTGTTCCCATTAATTGTATTTTACTAATGATTTATTTTTTGATAATCAGTCTCACTTCCATGGTCATTATATGACCATGGAAAATTGAACCAACGTGGGAGACAAAAAGGCCGATTCAACTCCATCACAATCAAAACCTTTGATACTACTATTATCCTTCTTGAATAAATGGCAAAAAAAAATATGTACTTTGCAAATGAATGAAAGAAAAAAAATATGGTTAAGAATGTTCTAACTATTTTCCAGCATGTGGCTTAGTGTTAGTGGATGCATGGTCCAGCTGGCAACGATGCCATGAGATGTGGTGCCGTGGAAACACAGCCATGGTGCATAACTACCTGGAAGTGCACAGTGTGTGCGTGGTGCAGTGAACGTGCATGTGTTCTTCATGTATTGGACATGCACTATGTGTATGTTTGATGCAGCCATGGTGCAGTGTGTGAAACATGTGGATTGTGTTCGTTGTGTTCTTTTTTTATATGTATCAAAGAGAGTGATTTTCCATGTAGAATCAAGTGAGTAAAAACTATATCGTTGTTATGAAAGTGGCCACTTCTTTCATGGTTCCATCACTATTTGACTACTACAGTAAATGTTAAAAGTTAAGTGTGTAATGAAAAATATTATATTTAATTTATTTATATCTAGCATAGTTTTTTATTTTCTATTTATCACATGAACTTGTGGAGGAGGATGTGTTGTTGGATTGTTGTTGCTCTATGAAAACTCTTGATTGATGCTAATCTCGATTGTTTATAATGGAAAGAGAGAGAGGGAGATTAATTGCTCACTACATGTTTATGATGGAGAGGGAAGTGCTTGAGATACGAGTTGTATATTAGGAAGAAGCGACAGGGCTAGAATCTAATACGTGTAATGACCATGGTGCTTGTGAAATCCCAAAAAAAATGAAAAATAAATAATATGATTTTGTTTCTAGAAAAAAATGGGCAAAGTAGTAATTTTGCAATAATAAATAAGCTGAAAATTTTAGAACACTGATGATAAAATGGGTTTCATTATTCAATTCAGTTTAGAAAATATAGCTACAGTGACAAATTTCATCAAATTTTGAGGAAGGCTGAATTTAATTTTTTTTTATATATTTAAATAATTATTGGAATAAATAAATAAATTAAAACATAAAAATAAAATAGAAACAGAAGACCGCGTGACGACGTCATCATGTGGCTGCACCTTGCGCGATCATGTGTAAAAAGAATTAAAAAATTTTATAATAATAATAGCTTTTTTAAAAAAATAAAATAAAATAAATGTCAGGAATCTAGAAAACGGGATGATGCTTGACGAGGAAAGAAAAATAGAAATATTCTTCTGGAGAGAGAGATATATATATATCACTGTGCAAAGGGAAAAAATATAAATAATCCATTGATTTTATTTTGATCATAACAGATTATTATGGACTTGGAATAGAATAGTCCAAGAACTAAAATTACTCTGTGCGACAAGATCTTCAGTTTGATATGAAATTTATAAAGTTTCCATGAAATTTTACATAAAGTAGTTGTTTTCTCCTATCAGAATTTCTTTCTATTTAAAGCCTATAAATGATCATGTTTTATATTATTTCAATTCGAATTATTAAAAATATCATTGAAAATGGTAAATTGATGAAAAGTTTCTGTATTTTGTTTAGTAAAATTTAGCGTAGGTGAATTGGGTTTGCATTGTTATAGTTGTGTCTGAAATATGATTTAATTATAAATGACATAATTATATTTCATATGCACAGAAACATTCCATATAAATGAGTGGGTGCATTATATATGCATATATAGGTATATGAATTGTATTTGGCGAAATCAAATTAGGATAATGCTGATATTGAGTTACGCGGTATTTTTCTAGAGCATGACTAATATAAATTTGCAAATTCCAATTGAGATATCGTCTAAGCTGAGTTACATGGTGGTTTTTTGAAAATATTCAAGGAAAAAATATTTTGTCAAAAAATATCCAATATATTTTTTGGTGGAGGTCCATATTTCTCGGAGTAAATCTAAGAAAAGTATATTTTGTTCGGAGAAATTTCCAATATGTTTTTCGGAGGAGGTCCATATTTTTTGGAATAATTTCAAAAATAAATATTTTTATAGATATATGCTTATATATATATATACCTATATATATATAATATGTCACACTTGGCTTCGGCATGTATGAGGGAGTCAATGGGACTCAGGAATATGAGCATATAAATATTTCATCAATAATTGCATTCATATAAACATTATACTTGAGTGAGTATTGATATATATCCATGATGTTTTACATGCAATTAGAAAGGGAGTAGCCTTGTAAAAGTTTACTTCTACTGAGCTTTGCTCACTCCGTTGTGTGAGCTCTTTCAGGTACAAGTCCAAGATAGATGATAGATCCATATGAGAGATCACACAAGTGAAGAGAATCTGGTTGTGGCTTGAATAATAGAGTATGTATTTTAATTATATTGAGCAAATAAAATGAAAAAAAAAAGTATGGTACACTGAGAAATTTTTATTTTATTACACATTATATTAGATGATGGAATGGAATGGGACCCCATTGGATGGGGTGTCATAGTGCCGCCTTCAAAAAGTGCTCGTTTGAAATGACACATGCATGGTTATTCACAGGAGGTGCACTCGCTGTGTCATCTCTCTTTCTTTTGCTTTTCTTATGTTTGTTTTTCCTAGTTATTTAGCTTTTTTTTGTAGTGGATGCTGGTGTTGGTTGCTCAATTGCAACAACAAGGGTGCATGATGCACCGGCAAAGCTCCCTTCTCTTTCTTCCATTTTCCTCCATTTGTTCGCCCAACTGATTCTCATTTGATTTTGCTGCTTCCCTTTGTATTTCACCTTACATTGGGTGTCTATTATTTCCATGTGTTAGTATTCTTGTTTAAAAAAATAAGTTGATAATTGGGTTGTGTATCATTTTATGTATCTATTCAATTGATGGCATCATCTCATTTTGCTAGGTTTGAGTTGTTGGATATGGTGAATAAATATTCATCTTCGTTGGGGAAACATTGGACACACAAGTGTGGTATCTCGGAATTATAAATAGAGTCAGCTATTGGGGTCAGAGTCAGATGCTTGGAGGCTCCAACGAGTGTCTTGATCCTTAATACTAAAGGAAACAACATGGTGTTGGACTCAGACGTGGGAACCCATCCCCAGAAAATACTGCATGAATCAATTTCTCATCGAATGCTGGTTCTTATTTTTGTATTTGTTTCTAATTACTTCTTCTAGTACATTATATTATTTAATTAGTTTTTTGGTTTGTAATTTTGTTGATTAGTTTTCTCTCTTGTTTTTTGTTTCATAATTCTACTTCATCTTCTCAGTAAAAAATGCAAGCCTCTATTTGCATTTGTAGATGAAGCATCGATTAAGGACTAGAACATGCTCGATGATAATTAATCTTTAGTATATGCAGCCCCTAAAAAGAATGAAAAAGGTAATGATAAAGTGCTTGAAATTGAGAGATAAATTTGTTGTGGAAAGAGGTGTCAAAAAAGGTCCGGCCGTGTTGGCCCGATCTAGGGTTTTTGGGCACAATCAAGTTAGCATGCTGTGCTAGGCACAACACGGGCCCATGGCCCAAAATTTGCCTAGGTTTGGGTTGGTTCGACTTTGTTTGGGTCGGCTAGTTCAAATATGGGTGGCAATTTTTTGGCACACGACACCCTCGCTCGTCGGGCCTCACCAAGCCTCACCAAGCCTCACCCGTCTGCTGTCAGCTCATCATCCCTCCCATAATGACCATGCTCAGTGCATGGTTATTGGTGCCATGCTTGGCACAACACGTAGGCCAAATCCCTCGGCCCAACATGACACAATTAGTGCCTAGGATGTGCCCAGCATGGGCCTTGGCATGATATTATAGCGTGTCATGCCGACCTAGGCACAGCTATACCATGCTGGGCCCGAGCCAGGACCGGGCCGGCCCGATCCATTTGACACCTATAGTTGTAGATGCTTTAGCTAATGGATCTGGTCAACCAGCCCATCTAAACATTAAGTAATATTTTCCTTCAGATCTGTTTGCTTTTGTTATGTGTTTAGAGTGCGCCTTTCATCAGTTTATTATATTGTGGCTTTAATTCGTGATTTCAATGTTGATAATAATGTTGTCGAGGAAGTTCATAAAAATTTTTCTGAGCAGTCCCAGATGCAATACAATAGTAGATGTCCTATATTGAGTTATAGTTAGCAACCTTGATGAGATAGATAGCACACAGAGTCCCAGTAGAGAAACCACACATGAGAGCCTAACACAAATGCATCCGCTAATGATAAAGATGATGATTTTATTTTAAAAGATTATATACCATTGTTATATTTTTGTTTTAAGTATAAATTATTGATTCATAATAATGTTTGAAGTATTTTTGGGTTTTATTAATTATAAAAAATGGGTTATAATATATATTTTTTATTCAATTAAATATAACATTTTAAAATAAGTAATAAAATTTTTTATAAAAAAATAAAATTGTGAAAATAGTTTTGGAATGAAAATAGATAGGGATTTTGTTGTACATATTTCATGGAAAAATATTAATTACTATTCTTAATTATGATTAAAAATAGGAAGGGAAAAATTATAATAAGCTAGGGAATTTCCGTAATTAAAAAATTTGCTTGAAAATATTTTTTCTCGTAAATATTTTATGACGAACACTTTAGCTTGAAATAATTTACTTCGTTAATCCGTCATTAATCCATCGTTATTGTATTTTAGCGATGGAATAGCCCATAAAGCTAGCGAAATATCACAAGCAATTTGAGCTTTTTCTTCTAGTGAGACAAATAGATAGGCAGATAGATAGACAAGTAGATAGATAGATTAATAGGCAAACATATAGATAGATAGATAGATAGATAAATAGATAAATATATAGATAGATAGTCAGGTAGATACAAAAATAGATAGACAGATAGAAGGATAGATAGACATATAGAAAGAAAGAAGGATAGATAGATAAAAAGATAGATAGACAGATATATAATCATATTAATAGATTAGTTGATAGATAGTTAGATAGATAGGCATATAGATAGATAATAAGAAAGATAAACCTATAGATAGATAGATCGATAGAAATATTGATAGGAAAATATATAGAAAGGTAGAATGACAGATAAACATATAGATAGACATATAGATTAATAGATAGATAGACAAATGGTAAACAAATAGATAGGCAGATAAATAGATATAATGAAGATAGATAGATAGATATAGAGATAGACAGATACACAAATAGATTGATAGACAGACATACATACAAATAAACATATATACAGATAGTCAAATAGATATATAGATAGACAAATAAAAAGTTTGGTAGATAGATATACAAATAGATATATAGATAGATAGACAGATAGATTAATATACAGATTGATTGATAGATTGATTGATAGACTGATAGACAAATTGATAGACATCTAGATAGATTGATTGATATGCAAATTGAAAGACAGATAGGATGATTGATTGATATACATATAGATAGACAAAAAGATAGATAGATATACAAATAGATAGATAGATTAGATAGCCAGACAGACAAACAGATAGATAGATAGATAGATAGATAGATAGACAGAAAGATAGATAGATAAAAAAATTATTAGACATATAGACAAATAGATAGAAAGATAGTTAGATAGATAGAAAAATAGATAGATAGATAGATAGATAAATAGATAGATAGATAAATAGATAGATAGAAAGTTTGACAAATAGATACACAGATAGATAGACAAATAGATATCGACAAAAATAGATAGAAAGATAGATAGATAGATAGATAGATAGATAGATATATATATAGATAGACAAATAGATATACAAATTTATATACAAATTTATATACGAAAATATAGATATATAAATAGATAGATAGATAGATATATAGATAGATAGATAGATAGACAGACAGATAGAGAGACAGATAGATAGAGAGATATATAGACTAATAGATAGACAGATAGATAGAGAGTTGATAGATGGATAGATGGATAGATATATAGATAGATAGATAGAAAGATAAAGAAAATGTTCGACAGATAGATAAACAGATAGATAGACAAATTATTAGACCAATAGATAGATAGAAAGATAGATAGACAAAAAGATGCAAAGAATGATAAATAGAAAGATATACAGACAGATAGATAAATAAATATATTGATTGATTGACATATAGATAGACAAATAGATAGATAGATAGATAAACAGATAAAAATTAATAGATTGATAGAAAGATAGATATACAAATAGATAGATAAATAGATATATAGATAGATAGATAGATATATAGATAGATAGACATATTGATATACTAGTCGATAAAAAGATAGTTTGATCGATAGATATACATATAGATAGATAATAAGAAAGCTAAACCTATAGATAGATAGATAGATTAATTGATTGATAGACAAATAGATAGAAATGTAGATTGACAGATAGATAGATATATAGATTAATAGATAAATAGATAGATTAAAAAATAGATAGAAAGATAGATAGATATATAGATAGACAGACAAATAAATAGACAAATAGATAGATATAATGATAGACAAATAGATAGACATAGAGACAGACAGATAGATTGATAGATTGATAGATAGACATACGTACAGAAAGATAAATATACAGACAGATAGAGAGGTATATAGATAGATATGTAAATAGTTTAGTTGATAGATATATAGATAAATAGATATGCAAATAGATAGATAGATAGATTGATAGATTAATTTGATTAACAGATCCATAGATAGGCAGATAGATAGGTAGATTAATAGATAGTTTAATAAATAGATTGATACATAGATTGATACAAAAATTGATAGATAACTAGATAGATTTATTGATATGAAGATTGGCAGACAGATAGATTGATTGATTGATAAACATATATATAGATAAAAACATAGATAGCTAGATCAAATAGACATATAGATATAGAAATATATAGACAAATAGATAGACAGATAGAAAGATAGATTATTAGATAGATAGATAGATAGATAGACAAATAGACAGACAAATAGATAGATAGATAGATAGATTATTTGACATACAGACAGAAAGATAGATTGATTAATTAATGAAAGATAATTAGTTAGAAAAATTCACAAATCGATATATAGAAAGATAGATATAAAGAAAAAAAGATAGATATATTGATTGACAAATAGATATATATATATATATATATATTTATATATTTATATATATATTTATATTTATATAAAAAAAGATAGATAGATATAAAGATATATAGATAGCCAGATATATAGACTAATACATGTCGAGATAGATTGATTAATAGATAGATAGACAATTAGATAGACTAATAGATAGATAGATAGATAGACTAATAGATAGATAGATAAATAGTTATTAAATAGATAAATAGATAGATAGACAGAAAGATAGAGAAATAGTTATACAGATAGACGATAGATAGAAAGATAAATAGATTAATAGACTAATAGATATATAGAAAGATAGATAAAAAAATAGATACACAAAATGATAGTGAAATAGATAGACAAATTGATATATAGATAGATTGATAGATTGATTGACAAATAGATAGACAAATAGATAGATTGATCAAAAGACAAATTAATTATGATAGTGTGATAGAAAGATAGATATACACATAGATAGAAAGATTGATAGACATATAAATAAACAAATATATATATATATATATATATATATATATATATATATATATAGAATTAAGATACACATATAGATATAGATATAGATAAACAAATAGATAGATAGATAGATTAATAGAAAGATAGATAGCATAGACAGATAGACAATTTACCAGATAGATAGATAGATAAAATGATAAATAGACATATATATATATATATATGTCTATTTATCATTTTATCTATCTATCTATCTGGTAAATTGTCTATCTGTCTATGCTATCTATCTTTCTATTAATCTATCTATCTATCTATTTGTTTATCTATATCTATATCTATCTGTCTATCTTAATTCTATATATATATATATATATATATATATATATATATATCTATATATATATATCTATATCTATATATCTATCAATATATCTATCTGTCTATCTATCTATATAACTATTTATCTATGTATCTATTGATATATATATATATATATATATATATATATATATATATATATATATATCAATAGATAGATAGATAAATAGTTATATAGATAGATAGACAGATAGATATATTGATAGATTTATAGATATATATATATATATATATATATAAATTGAATGACAGAGAGATTAAAAGATATATAGATTATAGATAGACAAATAGATTCATAGATAGATAGATATATAGATAAATAGATAAATATACTAATAGATAAAAATATAGATAAATAGACACGAAGTTAGATAGATAAATAGACAAATGGATAGACAAATAGATAACCAGATAAATGGACAAATAGATAGACTAATTGACATATAGATAGATAGATTGATTGATAGATAGACATATAGAAAGAATTATAGATAGCTAGATCGATAAATAGTTATATAGATATATAGATAGTTAGATAGAAAGATAGACACATAGATAGACATATTAATAGACAAGTCGATAGATATATAGTTAGATGGATATATAAATAGATAGTTTGAAATATAATTTTATAGATAGACAGATAGATAGACAAATTGATAGATAGATAAATAGATAAATAGATAGATAGATAGTTAGTTAGTTATATAGATAGATGGATAGAAAGATTATTTTATGGATAGATAGATAATCAAATAGAAAGATAAATAGATAGATAGATAATAGAAAGATTAATAGAAATATATACAGATAGAATGATAGATAGATTAATAAAGTTATATATAAACAAATTGATAGATTGATTGATAGACAAATTGATAGATAAATTGATAGACACATAGATAGATGGATTTATAGGTAGATTGATAGACTTATAGATAGATTGATTGATTGTGTGTAGACATATAGATAGACAAATAGATATATTGATAGATAGATAGATAATTAAATAGATAGATAGATTTATAGATAAATATATATATTATTAGATAGTTTGATAAAGAGATAGATAGACATATAGATAGACAGATAGATAGATAGATAGACAGAAAGTTAGACATATAGATAGTCAGATAGATAGTCAGATAGATAGACATAAAGATAGATAGAAAGATATATAGATAGATAGATAGATAGATAGAAATAATGATAGACAGATAGATAGATAGAAAGATTGATAGACAGATAGATAGAGAAATAGATTGACAGACAGACAAACATATAGATAGTTAGATTGATAGATAGATATAAAGATAGAATGATTGATAAATAGATAGATAGACTTATAAATATATATATATATATATATAGACATATAGATAGATAGATTATTAGACAGATAGAAAGATAGGTAGATTTAAAAATAGATAAATAGATAAATAGATGGATAAATAGATAGACAAGTAGAAAGGTATAGTGACAGAAATATAGATATACAAATACACAGACAAATAGTTAGACACAGATTGGGAAGGTTCCGTCTCTAAATTTTTTCATCACTAAAATTAGACAGGGATTCAAAATTTTGATCCCTATCTATATATGTATATCTATCTATGTGTCTTTCTATAAGTATGTGCCTGTGTTTAATTATATGTATCAAAAATATCTATTAATTTAGCTAGCGAATTCCCTTTGCTAAACTTTTTTGCTAAGGACTATTTCCATTGTTAATTGTTAGCAACGATCACTTTACATTGAAAAATGTTTTTTCTTGTAGTGCAATATGTCTTTCTATCTATCTATCTATTGGTCTATCTCTCTATTTTTCTATCTTTCTATCGAAATACATAGCTATCTATCTATATATCTCTTTATTTGTCTATCTCTATGTATATCTAGTTATTTATCTATCTGGCTTTCTATATCTATCTATTTGTATATCTATCTATGCATATATGTATTTATCTTTCTATTTGTAGATCTATTTTTCTAAGAATATATATTAATATATATGTCTATATGTTTATATGTCTATTTGTATATTTATTTCTCTATCTATCTGAGTAGTTCTCTATTAGTCTATCTTTCAATATCTCTATTTATTTATTTGTCCATCTCTCACGTGTCTCTCTATCTATCTATCTATGTATCTGTCTATCAATAAATTTGTCTATCTATGTATCAATCTATGTGTTTATTTATGTATCTATCTATTTATATCTCTATTTGTCCTTTTTCTATTTGTCTATTTACCTATCTTTATCTATCTATTATTTATCAATCTATCAATTTATCTATCTTTAAATCTAACTCTCCATCTATCTATCTATTTGTCTATTTGTCTATTTGTTTATCTTTCTATTTGTCTATCTATATATCTATCAATCTATCTATATATCTATCTATTTATCTATCTATCTATTTATTTGTGTGTGTGTGTGTCTATCTTTTTATCTATCTATTTATCTATCTATTTGATTATGTGTGTATCTATCTATCAATTAAATCAATCTATATGTCTATCTATCAAAAGGTCTCTCTATCTTTCCAGTGATCTATCTATCTGTCAATCTTTCTATATGTATATCTATTTATCTCTTTATCTATATTTCTAACTATCTATCTAACTATCAATATATATGTCTATCTGTATATCTATCTATTTATCAATTTATCTATTTTTCTATTAGTCAATCTATATCTCTAACTATATATCAATCTATCTATCTCTCTATCTATATATCTATCTAACTTAATTCTCTTTATCTATGTATCTATTTATCTATTTGTTTATCATTCAATCTATTTATCTATTTATCTATATAAATGTCTATCAATTTATTTATATGTATATCTATCTATCTATCTATCTTTCTATCTATTTATCTATCTGACTATTTATCTATCTGTTTATATATCTATTTTACTATCTATTTATCTATCTATCTATCACATATGTCTATTTGTGCATCTTTCTATCATTTTATCTATCTATATGTGTATACGTCAATCTGTCTATCTATTTATTAATTTATCTATCAATATTTCTATCTATCAGTCTATCTATATTTATATATATCTATCAATTTGTCTATCTAGCTACCTATATATCATTTATCTATATTTTTATCTATCTATCTATCTATCCATCTGTCTGTCTCTCTATATGTATTTTTGTTTATCAGTCTATCAGTATATGTGTCTATCTATCTTTTAGTCAGTTAGTCTATTATTCAATGTGTCTATGTGTACATCTATCTATCTCTATGTCTATCTATTTATCTATCAAATTGTATATCTATCTATTGATCTGTCTATCAGTTTATCTTTCTTTCTTTCTATCTGTCAATATGTGTATCTGTATAACTATCTATATTTCTTTCTATCTATCTTTTTATATTTTTATATTTCTATGTGCCTATCTATCTATCTATCTACCATTATATCTATCTACCTTTCTAATTGTCTTACTATCTTTTTGTCTATCAGTTTATTTATCTATATATATATATATGTCCATCTGTCCATCTATCTATTTATCAATCTATATGTCTATGTGTCTTTCTATCTATATGTCTATCTATCTAATTATCATTCTATGTATCTTCCTACCTATTTATTTGTCTCTCTATATGTTTATATGACTACCTGTCAATTTATATATCAATCAATCAGTCTATCTATCTATCTATTTATCTGTCTATGTATAAGTGTATTTACGTATTTTTCTATCTCTCTATCTTTCAATCTATTAATCTGTCATTATGTGAATCTACCTATATGTCTATCTATCTATTTTTCTATCCATCTAATTATCTAACTATCTATCTATATATCTATATGTTTGTCTGTCTATCTATCTATCTATCTAAATACCAAACTTTCTAACTATCTATTACTATACTAGAATATTTGTCTGTCTATCTATTTATCAGTCTATCTATTTATTAAAGTCTATGTGTCTATCTATCTATCTATATATTTATGTGTCTATGTGTCTATCTATCTTTCTATCCATATATTTATGTGTCTTTGTGTCTATCTATCTTTTTATCTATCTATTTATCTATCTATCTGTCTATCTATCAATCTTTATATCTATTTATCTTTCTTTCTTTCATTCTCTATATCTTTATATCTGATTATCAATTTATTTCTTATCTATCTATCTCTCTATCTTTATAGCGATCTATTAATCTATATATCTACCTATATTTCTATCTATTTGCTTATCTATCTGTCTATCTATATATCTATTTTTCTATCTATGTATATATGTCTATATATTTATCTACCTATATGCATATCTATATTTCTTTTTGTCAATCTATCTATCTATCTATCTATCTATCTATTTTTCTATCTATCTACCTATCTACCTATATGTCTTTCTATATATCTAGTATCACCTACTCATGTAATATCATACATAACATCTCATACATGCATATAATTAATATGTCACAGTATGGCCTTAATCTAGATTGATCTCCACAAGCCAATATTTAGATCAATAGTAATTAATCCTATGTAGTAATTAGCAGCTCCATGAAGTTGATTTGACCACCAACTTGTGCATAGACACCTAGTTCCTTCATCATCATGGTTGGATTGCATGACTTCCAATGGCTTGCATTTTCTCTCTTGTTTTATTACAATAATTAAAAAAATTACAATAAAACAAAAATGGCATGCTAGCCATATTTAATAATGACAACCCTTGAGAAAAAAAAATAATACTCTACCAAACACATTTGTTAAAAAGGTCATATTGTGCACCATGTGAAGCAACATAACATGCAAAATTTTTAATGGTATCATATAGCTTAAAAAAGTTGCATTAAAATAAATAAAGTATAATAGTCGTGTATTTAAAAACAATTAAATCTATAAGGTGTAATGTAGAGTTATTATGGTGGTTCCACTAGCTAGTTAGCGGATGGAGTCAAGGGGGCCACCCTCGTGGGGTTGGGGGCAGTACCCTAGGGAAAAAAAATTTAATTTCTATTGATCTCATCAATAATTTTTTATTGATTTCATCAATAAATTTTCATTGATCTCATTATTAAATTTTCATTGATCTCATCAATAAATTTTCATTGATATTATCAATAAATTTTCATTAATCTCATTAATAAATTTTTATAGATCTTATCAATAAATTTTTATTAATTTTATCAATAATTTTTCATTGATTTTATCAATAAATTTTTATTAATATCATCAATTCATTTTTTATTAGTCTTATCAATAAATTTAAAATAAGCCGAAAGCTATTAAAATCACATTAAAACAACATATTATGTAATCTCATTACACATAGGGCTTATTTTAGTACCACCATAAACAATCCCTGATAAATCAAAATTGATTTATGAATTTAGTCCATATATTAATCTGATTAAGACAAAACTAGGATCTTATATCATGCTATTAAACACTTTAATGTCAATATCTCATTCAGATTTTCGATCATACTAATGAATCCTTTTAAGTTTGGGATTTGATCAATTAATACTCTAACAAAACCTATTACTTATGTTGATCACACAAACCAAAATATCACATATATTCAAAAATGTGAATTATGCCATAATCATATACATCACATTAGAGGTGTCAAACGGGCCGGGCCGGCCCGGCCCGGCACGAGGCACGGCACGGTTTGGCCGTGCCTGGGCCGGCCCGGCACGTTAAAAAACCGTGCCCGGGCCCGTGCCGTGCCCGGTCGAAGCAAGGCACGAAACGTGCCGTGCATGGCACGAGCCGTGCCGTGCCTGGCCCGGCACGGGTCGTGCCTAGGCACGGCACGCCGGCACGGGTCCATCCCGTGCCGGTCCCGCAGGCACGCGTGGCACGCCGCCAGTGCCACGCGTGCCGTGGCGTGACCGCGTGACCACTGAGCACTGAGTCGTGACTCGTGCTGACTGCTGAGAGCCTGAGACGTGCTCGAAGTCTCGAACCACCCAGCACCAGCACCATGGCCCCCCCGGAAAAAAGACCGCGGGTCGGGTCCAAACAGACCCGACCCGCGGTCTTTTCCGCCGAAAACCGAGATAAATGAAAAAAATAACGGTAAAAAAAAAAAAAAATTCAAACTTAGATCGATTTTCAGCCGTTGGATTCGACGCCAACGGCTAGGGGGCAGAATCCGACGGTCCTCGTGATTCTGCCCATTAAATTTAATAAAAAAATTCAAAAAAATAATAAAAAAATAATTTTTTTTTTAAACAAAAACTTTTTTTAGGCTATATAATCTACCCCCCTCCCTATAGAATTTATGTTTTTCAAAAACATTAATCCTCTCAATTTTTTCTCTCTCTCACATAAACCGTGCTTTTCTCGCTCGGCCCTCGTTTTATTGATTTCGGCTTGAATTTTCGTGAAACTCAATTTGAGTTTTGAACTTCAAAGCTTCCTGCGGGCTTCGGTGCATCTTTCACGTGAGAGACCTCTTTGCTTTTACCGGGTAATATAATTTACTTTTTGTTTTATTTTCTCTCTCTAAATCTTCTCTCTCTAGAAAAACGTACGAAAAAAAAAATGCCGAATTCACCTAACACATATTTAAATTTGGAAAATGAAAATGTTAGTGTTACACAAACGTCCGTGGCTCCTGAAACTTTGGTTTCTCCTGTCATGTCAGCCCAAAGTTCTAAAAAACAAAAAACTAGGAGGACTTCTGTAGTTTGGACACATTTTAAAATCATAACACAATTAGATGTTAGGGGTGAGGAACATGAAATGGCACAGTGCAAATATTGTATGCGACTTTTAACATGCAAGAGTACATGTGGGACTGGGCACCTAAAGAGGCATTCTGAAATATGCTCCAAAAAACATGGACCGTTAGATCCTAGGCAAACCCAACTTGGCACTACATTTTTTGAGACTGGATCGAGTTCAGTCTCAAAGTTTAGTCCCTTCGTATACTCCAACGAGTTGGGTAGGGACGGCATGGCCAGGCTCATCACATTGATGGGTCTTCCGATCAGATTTTCGGAAGATCCGAGGGTAGTCCGCATCATGCAGACTTATTTTCAGCCATCCTATCGTAGGATTCCTAGGTCCACATCTAGGAGTGACATACTAAAGATATATAAGTTAGAAAAACAAAAAATAATTAATGAATTTTTGGCATTTAGTGGAGTGGTGTCCGTGACGTCCGATATATGGACATGTCACGATGATTCTTCTTATGCATGTATCACGAGTCATTATGTCGATTCAAACTGGACAATAAATAAAAAAATATTAGGATTCACTGAGATTCTTCATCCTCATGATGGCCCGGCCATTTTTGAGTGTATGATGAAAATATTTAGGGAATATAAAATTCAAAATAAAATTTTTAGTGTCACTTTCGATAATGCTGCGAATAATGGAGTAGCGATCAATATGTTTGTTAGGAATATTAGAGACGCACCTTTAGGAGAGATATTTCATGTCAGATGCATGTGTCATGTTATTAACCTTATAGTTCAAGCGGGTATGAAGGTGTGTTCCACCGCGTTGGAACATATACGCAATGCACTCAAGTATATTCGCACTCCTCGCAGACTACAAGAGTTTGGTAATCTCTGTTTGTCTGCGAATCTTAAGAAGAAGAAATTCCAATCTGATGTGAGACATCGTTGGAATTACACGTACCTGATGTTGGAATCATGTGTTGGATACGAACACGTGATATCCGACTACGTCAATAGTAAGAGTGGCGAACTTATTATTGACGACACTGACTGGGCTTCAGGAATTTCATTTATGAAATTCCTGAAGATATTTTATGACACGACGAACATGTGTTCGTCGGTTTATACACCCACCACTTGCATTGCACTCCGTTGCATATGCAACATTAGTAGCATGTTTAGGATGTATCGAGCGGACCCGACGCTCAGCCTTATGGTTGCAGAGATGGAGACCAAGTACCTGAAGTACTGGTCCACCATTCCATCTCTTTATTGCCTCGCAGCATGCATGGACCCTAGGGCTAAGGTGGAAGGGGTTGAAAACACCCTGACTTTCATTTCCTCGTGCATGAACCTGGAAGATCCACCTCAAGGGTTCATTTACGAGAAGTTGACAGACCTGTTCACATACTACGATACTAGGTATGGTGGTGGTGGTGTTGAGACTGTGAGTACGGACTCTGATACCTTGTTCGGAGATGACCCATATTCCATTAACCTAGCGAGGGGGAAACGTAGGGGTGGACCTTCACATAGGAGCGAGCTGTCTCGGTACTTAGATACCGATTACTGCTCAATCCTATCACCATCTGACAATAAGAATCTTGATTTATTACAGTGGTGGAAATCATATGAGTCCGCCTATCCCGTGCTATCTAGGATGGCACGGGATCTACTGACTCCTCCGGTGTCGAGCGTAGCATCGGAGTCTGCTTTTTCTGTTGCAGTGAACGTGATTTCGGATAGGAGATCGAGATTACGTCCAGATATGGTTGAGGCCTTGGCATGTTTGAAGGATTGGGAGGATTCGAGATTTAGCATCAGTGATCGTGCTGAAGCTGGGACTGTGACAGACACTGCAGTCGCATCCACATCCACTACGATGGCGGAGGAGCTGATTGCCGATGATGATGACCCATATGATACTGATCTTGATGTTGCGGCTGATGATTCTCATTATATGCCGCTTGACGATTGATGCTCATCTGCTCTTTTTTTTCGATATATTTATTTTTTATACGCTTTGTTTGTACTTTGTATTATACGTTGTGTTGAAGTTGAAACTTATACTTTTTTTTTTCGGAGTTTTGGTTTCAAAAGCATGAATGGTAATTTTTATTTGCGTAGTTTAAATTTTTTTTCATTAAAATTTTTACTAACTTAATGTATTTAATTATTAATTTAAGATTTAAATATTATTTTAAAATTTATTAACTTTAAATCTTAATATTTAATTAATACATTATAATATTAAAAAATGCTAAACTTATTTGAAAAAAAAAATAAATTTTCTAATTTTTTTTTTACATACTTACATTTTATTTTAAATGTAATATTTTTAAACAAAAAATTTTATTTTTTTTTTATTACATAAACTTAAATAAAGATAAACAGAAAAATAATAAAAAAATTTAAAAAAAAAATTTTTTTCAAAGTGCCAAGCCAAGTAGCCAACTGCCAAGTGCCAAGCACGGGCCGTGCGCCCGTGCCCGTGCTTGGCTGTTGCAACACGCAACCGGCAACAGTGTTGCCGGTTGCGTCGTGCTTGGCTCCCGGGACCCGGACCCCGGTTGAGCAAACGTGCCCGAGCGGGCCGGGTACGGCACGGCACGTCCGAACCGTGCCCACGGGCCGTGCCGTGCCCGTGGGATAAAATACCGTGCCGTGCCGGGCACGGCACGGAACAGTGACCGTGCCGTGCCCTGCACGGCACGGTAGCACGGCGGGGCACGGGAAAAACGGGCCGTGCCGTGCTGGGCCGGCCCGTTTGACACCTCTACATCACATACATATGATCAAATATGGCATTATCAGTTTTTATGAAAACACAAGTTCCTCTGATACCACTATTTGGGTTTCGGACAGAATATCTAATCTGTTTCAAATATAGACGTAGTGGAATTTATAATTTTTATTCCTTAACCCACCAAGGATCACATGCAATTCATAAAAACACGAATGAAGGGTAAACGAAACTTACCTTTTGTAGATCAATTTGTCAAGCCTTCAAAGTGTGCGTCATGGTTTATTCAGATCTTCACAGGTACTACCTTTCTAAAAAATGACAACCCTCTATAAGTATTCATACACAAAGAAATAATGAATGATTTTATTGAATACTTGTTTAGATCCATCTTTTCAAAATGAAATGGTTTCTTTTTATTTCATAAAATATGATTGCTAGCATCAAATATGTCTCACATATATATATATATACATATACACACACACACAAGTCTGCTAGGGTTTTAGTCATAAATGAATTTAATTATATATTTAAAACTTTTTTAAATAATAACAACTAAAATTCAAATCCTTATAACCCCCTATAAAATGAATATATTCATTAAAAATCAAGTTCATAAATTATTTATTTATTAAATCACGACTTTAAATTTTCTCAAAATTAAATTCAAATTTAAATAATAACTAATTGTTATTTATGATTTAAAATAATCTAATCATTTAAAATTTTTACAGAGAGTGAAAAATCATAACCTTTATTATTTTTCTTAATATGAAATTCTATATGTTTAATTAATAATAATAGTAGGCCTAAACCACATTTTTGATCCTACAAGTCAACACTACAAGAAAATATTCATTTAGCTAGGGAATTTTAGCAAGGGATCAATCCCTAGCTAAATTGCGATGGATTAGCTAGGGAATAACAAGGGATTTATGTTTTTTCATTAAAATAAAAATGTGCAACGAATTTATGATAGATTACAAATTGGAGTATTTTCGCAAATTCTGCTCACAAAATATAAGAAATTTAGCTGTAGATTTAATGATGGAATTTCCCGAGCTAATAAAATCTAGAATATAGCGATTGATTTTCCCAAGCTAATTACATTCTAAACATAGCGACAAATTTAGCGACACAATTTCTCTAGCTAATTATATCTAAAACAAATCACTGAATTTAGCGACGGAATTTCTCTAGTAAATTACATCCATGATATAGCGATGGATTTAGCGATGGAATTTTCCTAGCAAATTACATCTGGAATATAAATGGATTTTAGTGACGAAATTTTTCTAGCTAATTACATCCGAAATATAGTGACAGATTTAGCGACATAATTTTACTAGCTAATTACATCCTAAATATAGCGATGGATTTCGAGATAGAACTTCCCTAGCTAATTAAATTTGAAATATAGCGACGGATTTAGCGACGGAACTTCCCTAGCTAATTAAATCTAGAATATAGCAATGGGTTTAGTGATAGTATTTCCCTAGCCTATCTTTAATTATTTAATTTATTATTAGTTTTAATATTTTATTTAATTTTATTTATTAAATTATGTTAAATTTCTATAGAAGAGCAATCCTTGAAAGATACATTCTCCTCGTAAATTTATAACAAAGAATAGTCTAAATAAATAAGTTAAAAAATATAAAAATACTAAAAAAATTTTATTAATAATGACTAAAATAACTATTTTTATGATGTATAAATTTTTTTAAAAAAATATACAAAAATTTTTTATAAAATTTTTAATTAAGAAACTTAAAAAATTTGTATTAAAGTAATACTAAATAATTAATTCTATAAGTATAATAATTTTTTAAGATATTTTAAAAATTAAATTAATATATATTAAAATTTCTACTAATATAAATGTAAAATAATTAATCGCATTATTAAATAGAAAATATATTCAAAAATATCTAAATTGATGAATAACTAGTAAATATTAATATTATTATAAGTATAAAAAAAATGTTATGATTATAGGAAACTCTTAAAAAAATAATTAATACAAAATTTGAAAATTTTTCATTAAATTTAAAAGAAAATAAATTATTATTTAAAAATAAATACATAGATGTATGACACTAATAAAATTTATAAGAATTAAATAATTGAGTAATATTTTTACTAATTGCTTTTAACATTTAGTCTTTATTAAAATAAAAAATATAACTTTTTTTTAATTATCTTCTCACTTTAAGTAATTTTTTAAATTTTAAAAATTATAAATGATATCAAATAATATGATATTTTATGCCTTAAAAATTATTTCATATTATCTTCATAAAAATTAATATGAATTCTTAAAAATTGATAACCATAAAATATATATATTTATATATTTTTTAACATTAAGAGTATTTTTATAACTCATAGGAGAGTGGCAAGAACAAAAATCATCTTTTCATGTATGTCTTATTATATAAATTTTGTAAATTTTGTAGCTATTTGATATAAAATCTTTTTGTTATAAGGCTAAACATATATTTTTTTAAATTATTTATATATTTATTGTTTAATTAATTTAATAATAAAAAATTGTTAGGTGTTTGTTTTTCATGTGTACCTTGCTACATGCACATTAATTTTGTTAAAAAAATTTGGATGGTAAATTAAAATAAATGAGACTTTTTTTATTTTATATCTATATATTGTTTATTTAATATTTTTATAATTAAAATTTTAAATATTTTGGTAATATATATAATTACTTGTTGTCGAGACTTGAGAGATAACTCTAACAAGCACCTAAGTGCTCTGCTGTCTGCCTCTATCTCTCGATATCGATGCATTAAAACCTAATCAAAGTGTAAGCGAGAATTTCATATTGATTTTAGGTATGTTTTCTACATTAATTCTTCATCGATTATCTTAATGCAAGAGTGTGAGTTTTGATTGTGTTATTTTTTATTCCGAAATTCTTCTTCATTAATCACCATGGTATGCTTGAATTGCTTATATAAACTTATTTCTATACATTCTTCATGTATTTGAGATATAATGTGTTCTCATTATGCGGATGTTGATGGTGCACAGTAGATATGCCAACTTTATTTCCATTTTTTTCCAGTCGACCCTCTTGTGTTTTTCTTAGTTAATCACAAATTAGGCGTTGGTGTGTGTGGTGAGCAGTGTGCATATAACAGCATATTTAATATTTAAAAAATAAATTATGTAAATATGATGATCCCAAGAGTAATAAAACAGAAATATATAAGTGTATTTTACTATATCTATTACTATAAAAATAGTATTCATAAACATAATATATATAAATATAACAACATATATTTAATATACTTATATATATATATATAACTATATATAAATGTATTTAAGAATATTTATATCAACATTTTACTATATATATATCATATATGTATTTATCTACATCAATATCTGTGCATAGTCATATGTCTAAATATATATAATTACATGAAAAACTATATATAACTATATCTACTACATGTATAACTACATGCTTCTGAAACTTAATATCCATTCATATCATTCATCTCATTCAAACATGTTTTATTTGGATATTATATAGGTCTTTATCATTTTTTCCCATATATTTTAGGAACTTAAAATTAATTTTTTCAACCTAAAATGTATTTTTATTGTATTTTTATTTGGTTGTATAAATCATTATGATTTAATATGTTTAGGGTTTGTATTTTTGTTTCACTTAATATCATTTTACTAAAATTGATTTCTAATAAAATGTTCATTTGTTAAAATTCATGTTGTAAATTTCAAAACAAATAACAATATGTTTGTGTAATAAATATTATAAAAATTTCTAAAATATATATGTGAAGTAGTTTCAATTTACAAAGATAAAACTTTAAAAATAAAATTTATTTACAAAATAAAATTTGCACCTCATAATATGCAATATGTTATATTTATTATAAATAAACAATTTTAAAATGTATCTATTAATTACAAAAAAAAATTGTAATGTATAAAATTTGAAAAACAAAATTAAAAATAATTATTTAAAAAAACAAATTCATATATTTATATGGTCATTTATATATTTTGAATATAATAAAAAAAATAATTACTTGTAACAAAAGTTACTCATGTATTTATATGGTAATGTGTTTTGTTTGAAAAGAATTAAAAAAATAATTAATTTTTTACAAAACATTAAAGGCATGCATTTATATGCACTAGATTATATTTGTTTGAATTTTAAAGTTTCTAAAAGTTTATTAATAACAATAAATAATAGGTAGAAATGTATCATAGACATTAATATTTTAATAAAAAAATTATATAGAAAAATAAAAACTATATTATCTATTTATGAACTATATTTTCTTTTATAACATAATTATAAAAACAAAATAATTTACAAATATGCCAACTTCATTTATTTATATGAGTATAATGATAGTTATTTTAATATAAATATTAAAAAAACAACTATTTGAATAAAATAGAAGCTCATATATTTAATTCATAATTTCATTTTATGCATTAATATGCTTCACGCACACGCGCACACACACACACATCCACACACACATACATCCACACACACACACATGCACACACACACACACACACAAATATTTGTTTTAAATATAAAGAATTTACCATATTTTATAAATTGTGTACAATATATAATATTTTATTTTAAATATATTTACACACACAGACACAGACACACACACACATATATATATAATAGTTTCATGTGTAACTTTAAAAAAACATTACGTATATAAGTATATATGTGTGTTTGTGTAGGTGTACAGTAGTATATGCATGCATACAAGTGCATACACACTACTTTGAAAATGTAGATACATGTGTAAATATATAAAAAAGTACAAAAATGTGTATGCTGATATATAATGTATAGTAATGTATATGGATGTATAAATGTGTGTGTATGTGTAGGGAAATGTATATGAACATATATATTAATGCATATATATATATGTAATTATCAACATTAATTTTGAAAAAAAAATTAATTGAGCACATAAATATTAACATGTTCCACAAATTCATGAGAGTAGGAGGAAAAAGTCACATTATTGCAAGATACTGCTAATCTCCCATCTATAACACTTTGCCTCAAATTTTGATCAGAGAACTATATGCAATGATAAGGTTCATTCAAAACTAGATACAATGGAATTACATTTCCATTCAATGCTATAATTAGTTCAACTAAAAAAATCGATCTAATTTCTTCTTCAAATACTCTACTATCTTGTTTTCTAGTCATGATAAGCTATTTTCAATTTTGATTATATGTACATTTCTTATCTAATATCTCTAGTTAAACTATTGTAATAGTAAAATCCATCAAATCAATCTAGGCCTGGCATCTTTCTTTTCTATGAGATATTTGATTATAGAATAATTAGTATATACTATGACTTTAGTTCCCACTAAATATTATATTAACTTACCAAAAGAAAGATTGTTCATACAAGTTCTTTCTCTATAGTGGTAAAATTTAATTGGGCAATTGAGAGTGTGTTGTTATCTTAATATATGATAACTATTTATAAATATTTGTATAACAATATAAAACTTTTCATAATAATATTTAACTATATTTGTAAGATGTAAACTATTTTTATAACTATATTAATAACTATATATAACTATTTTTTAACTATATAATATTTTATAACTATGTGAGTAATTCTATATAACTATATTTTTAACAAAATATATCATATGTATAATTATATATAACTATATATATTTGTATTTTACTATATGTATAAGTATATATAACTATATCTTTAACTACATTCAAATTTATAACTATATGTGTATAACTATATATAAATATTTGTATAACTATGTAATACTCTATATAATTAAATATAAATATATTTGTGTCTATGTATACATATATGTATTCATTTAATTAAATCTATATATTTATTTATAACTTTGTATATATTTATATATAACTACTTATAACTACTTGTATGAATATATCTATATATAATTATATGTTTAAGTATATATAACCTTTTTTTATTTTTATATACAATAGGTATAAGAACATATAGAGGTTGACCTCCCTCTCTAGTGACTATCTCTTGAGGTCTATTGATTCTGTTTCATTTTCTCATTAGATCTTTTTACTTCCATATGACAAAGGGATTGAGATTTAGTGGAAGAAATGGAGTTTACGTTCACAAAGCTGTTCAGCAAGTTGTTTGCCAACAAGGAGATGAGGATTTTGATGCTAGGTCATGATGATGGCGGTTAGAAACCCATTCTGTATAAATTGAAACTTGGTGAAATTTTCACCACAATCCTACTATTGTGGTGGACACCAATGATAGTGATCAAGTTGATGAAGCCAAAGATGATTTGCATATGATGCTAAAGGAGGAAAAGCTTCGCGATGCAGTTTTGCTCGTGTTCGCCAATAAGCAAGATCATCCCAATGCGATGAATGCAGCTGAAATTACTAACAAGCTAGGACATCACTCTCTTTGCCAATTCCATTGGCACATCCAGAGCACCTGTGTTACCTCTGGCGAGGGCCTCTACGAGGGTCTTGATTAGCTTTCCAATTATATTGCCAGCAAGTCATAAACAATTTTTAGTAGGATGAGACAAACTTTGCTGACATATCTAGGTGTGGACTAAATCTTTACCTATTTTTCTTGAGTTTTGTTCTGTTATGTGGATGACATAATCGGTTTCTATGGGGATTAAAATTGTATATTTATATTTTACATGCCTGAAATATAAGACCGCGTTTACTTTGTTCTGATCTATTATAAGTCAAACTTGTTTTTTTTCTTTTTTGCTATTGGATCCCAAAGGTATAAGAACATATAACTATAAATAATTGTCTTTGACTATATGTATAACTATAAAATATTATACATAACTATATTTAAAAATATAATTAACAACATATATTTAATATACATTTTTATATATTAACATATATAATATGTATTTTACCATATATAAAATTATATAAAAATAGGTATTTTACCATATACAAGACCGCATTTACGATATTTAAAAATGTATTTTACCATATATATACCTAAAGATAACTATATGTATACATATATAAAATTATATAAAAATATATATATACCTACATGTATAAATATAAGTATAAATATATGTGTAACTATATGTATAACCATAATAAATTTTATTTTTAATTGTATGTATAATAACTTACAAAATTATGTTTAACTACATGTGTATAACTATATATAAATATATGTATTACTATGTAACACTATATAATTAAATATAACTATATTTCTAACTATGAATACATATATGTAAATCATATATTTATTTATAACTTTATATATTTATGTATAACTATTTGTATGAATATATCTATATATAACTATATGTTTAACTATGTAAAAATATTTATAGCAATATATACTATATGTATAATAACATATAACTATAAATAATTATATCTTATTATATGTATAATTGTTAATCTTTATACATAACTATATTTAAATATATAATTTGTAGCTTATATTTAAAATATATTTGTATATATTAGTATATAAAAATGTATTTTACTATATCTATACCTATACATAACTATATGTATAAATATATAAAATTATATGAATAGATATATATACCTACATATATAAATATAAGTATAACTATATGTGTAACTATATGTATAACCACATGTAACTATATTTATAATTACATGTATAACAACATACAACATAATGTTTAATTTTATGTGTATAACTCTATATAAATATTAGTAAAACTAAATAAAACTTTATATAATTAAATATTACTATATTTTTAACTATTTATACATATATGTATACATATATCTAAATCTATATATTTGTTTATAACTTAGTATAAATTTATGGATAACAAAATATAACTACTCATATGAATATATATATATATATATATATAATTTTTTACAACTATAAATATTATATTTATAATAAAATATAACTATAAATAATTCTATCTTACTATATGTATAACTATAAAAACTTTATACATAACTATATTTAAATATATAATTAATAACATATATTTAATATACATGTTTATATATTAGTATAGAAAATGTATTTTAGTATATTCATACCTATACATAACTATATGTATAAATATATGAAATTATATCAAAAAATATATATACATGTATAAATATAAATTTAACTATACCTATAACTATATGCATAACCACATGTAATTATATTTATAATTATATGTATAAAAACATACAACATAATGTTTAACTATATGTGTATAACTATATACAAATATTTGTATAACTATAAATAACTCTATATATATAAATATAACTTTATTTTTAATTATGTATACATATATGTAAATCTATATAATTTTTTATAACTACTTTGTATACATTCTTTTTAATTATGTATACATATATGTCTATATAATGTTTGTAACTTTGTATACATTTATGCATATATACTTATAACTACTTGTATGCATATAATTATATATAACTATATGTTTAACTATATGTAACTATTTATAACTACATTTACTATATGTAACTATTTATAACTACATTTACTATATGTATACTAACATATAAATATATATGGGATAATACTAATTTGTTGCATTAACTTGAAATTAAATAGTAAAAGATATAATATCAACAATTTGTAAGCACATAGCATGAGAGTATCCGTTGGTCAGGCTCATATATGGTATAATACAAAAAATGGGTCATACTCTTACATAATCTCACCCCTTGGGCCATAGGCTCATATATGAACTTATGTAAGACAAAAGATGTAATATTTGATAGGTTTGTGCAGAAGAAATTTTTTTTTCTTTTATGTAATTTCTCATTCTAACACTGCATTTTGTCTGTCTCTCTCTCCCTCTCTAATTCTTTCTGTGTCACTCCTTCCGCTTTTTCTTTTTGTGTCACACACTCTCTCTTGTTATTTTCTTTCTCGCTCTCCTTTCTTGCTTGTTCTCTCTCTCTCTCTCTCTCCCTCTCTCTCCCTCTCTTCTCTCTCTCTCTCCCTCTCTCTCTCTCCCTCTTTCTCTCTCTCTCCTCTCTCTCTCTCTCCTCTCTCTCTCTCTCTCCCTCTCTCCCTTTTGCCATTTCTCACTCCCTGTTTCTCCCCCTTTCTCTCTCTCTTTCTCTCCTCTCCCCTTTCTCTCTCTCTCTCTCTCCCCATCTCTCCATTTCTCTGCCCCTCTCTCCCATTCCACCTTCTCGCTCTCTCTCCCCCTCTCCTCCTTCAAACTTTAAATGTCTTTCTTTTTTGCTTTCCTTTCTTGTGCATTATCGTATTTTGCTACTTTTATCTAGTATTACCATGATCTCTATTAATCTTTATCGTGCTAAAAATTGCTTTTTCTATTCATGTAGATTCTACAAACATATTGTCTTTATATTCACAATATTTAATTTTTAAATATTCATCTATAAGTAATTTTATTTAATTATTACTATATTTTGAAGTAATAAAATGTTTAATTCAAAATAATGATTGAGCATTATTTTTTATAAATAAAACAGGGCAAAATGAGTTTAGATCGTCAGTGGATGTAGACTAAGTTTATGAATAGAATTTTGAATAAATATTTTTTGAGTGGATGGAGAAAAAATTAAGTGTCCATGTAATCATCACAAGTGACAGAATATCCCTTTTAGTGATACAAACACTTTAAGATACCATTTGGCTATATAAGGCTTTGTGCCAAATTATTTTGTTTGGATTTATCATGGAGAAAGTACAATGGCTCTGAACATTGACCAAAATGAGGTTACTGAATCATTTGCTTGTGGTGAATAATCATCAAACACATACCATAGAATGATCATGGAAGCTACCGATGATGACTTCAATATGGATTACATAAATGAACTACCTAATCTTGAAGCTCAGAAATTTTATTAAATGCTTAATGCTGTAGATAAATAGTTGTGGCCTGATTGTGAAACACATTCGCAATTATCACTTGTGGCTCAACTTATGAGCATTAAGTCAAAAAATCATATGTTTAAGGAATAATTTGATCACAGTGATAGAATTGATGAAAAAGATTATTCCGGATAATAATTTTATCACCAATAACTTTTATAACACTAAGAAGTTACCACGAGGAATGGGTCTGCCAGTGGAAAAAATTGATTGTTGTTTCAATGGATGTATGTTATATTGGGGTGGTGATAGTGATTTAATTAGCTATAAGGTTTGTGATCATCTTCGATTTTAGAAGGTATCTCGTGTCGTACATACACGACAAAAATTGAAAGTTGCATTTAAAATGTATTATTTTTTATTAATTTCTCGATTACACAGATTATATGCATCAAATGCTACATCAAATGATATGAGGTGGCATTTTGAGCATGAGGTGGAAGAAGGGGTAATGCATCATCCATCAGATTCACTTGCTTGGAAGCATTTTAATCATATACATCAAGATTTTCCAGCTGAAAGTCGAAATATGAGATTGGATCTCTACACTGATAGATTTTAGACATTTGGGCAATCTGGACAATAGTATTCAATATGACCAGTGATCGTGCCATATTATAACTTGCCTCCGTGGTTGTGTATGAAGGAGCAATATATATTTTTGTCAATCTTGGTTCCAAGGCCAAAAAAAAGACATGCTGGATGTTTTCTTACAGCCTCTTATTGCAGAGTTAAATCATTTGTGGCATGTTGGTGTGAATACATATGATATCTCAAAGAAGAAAAATTTTATTATGCTGGCGGCCCTTATGTTTACGGTAAGTGACTTTCCTGCTTATTCAATGTTGTCTGGGTAGAGTACTGTAGGACGATTCACATGCCCATATTGCATGACAAATTCTGATGCATTTACCCTCAAATTTAGCGGTAAACAGTCATGGTTTGATAACCATCATAAGTTTCTACCTACGAATCATCCATTTCGAAGAAATAAAACTGTATTTTGAAAAAATAAAACTATGATGATAGTTCTACTAGCAGTTCATTCATAAGATGATATTATGATAAAGATTCAAAGTTTGGGTTTGAAGAAGATAACTGAAAAGGATGCTACTAGAAGTAATGGACCAATAGGCAAAATATTTGCCTGGAGAAAATGTAGTATATTTTGGGATTTGTCCTATTGGAAGTCCAATTTAATTCATCATAACATAGATGTAATGTATATTGAAAAAAAAAGTGTTTGACAATGTTTTAAACACTATCCTTAATGTAGACGGAAAAACAAAAAATACTTTAAGTTCAAGACATGAGCTGAATGATTAATATCGATGTCCTGAATTGAACCTAAATGATTACTATCGGCATCCTGAATTGAAACTGAATGATGCAACAAGAAAAGTTTCTAAAGCTTGCTACACACTTGATAAGAAGGCAATACAGATATTATGTGTAGATGCGTCATGTATTTGAAATTCCATGATGGATGTGTGTCAAATATGGGTAGATGCGTGGATATGAAGAATCTTAAGTTATTTGAAATGAAAAGTCATGACAGTCATGTATTTATGCATAGATTAATACTAATTGTATTCCATGAATTACTTCCCCTAAGTATTTGGAAGGTCCTTACAGATCATAGTTTGTTTTTCAAATAGCTATCTGCAACCACAATTAAAATAGACGACATGGTGAGGCTGAAGAATGACATTCCACTTATTATTTGTAAGCTTGAATGGATATTCCCACTGGGTTTTTTTTGCCTCAATAGAGTATTTACCGGTCCATTTGGTATATTAAGCAAGAATAGTAGGGCCAGTGCAATACAGGTGGATGTATCCTTTTAAAAGGTAAATACATATAATTTGATTGTTTTATTATTTCATACGTAAAGTAATATTGTAATTTAATATAATTGAAACCTAATATTATGGTTGTAGGTATCTTCGTTAGTTGAAATTGAATGTTAGAAACAAAGAAAATTTGAAGATTCAATTTGCAATGCATATTTAGTAGAAAAAACATCATCATTTTGTTCTTATTATTTTGAGGATCATGTCAATACAAAGAATAGAAATGTAGCTCGGAATGATGAAGGTCATGTGATGGTAAAAGATGATTCTGTTGTCAAACTATCTATCTTCAAGCACCCTAGAAGAGCATTTGGAAGAGTAATGAAAAGATGTATGACAGATGAAGAGTACAAAGCAACCCAGAGTTATGTTTTACTATATTATGAAGAGATTGCACCATATATTGAGTATGTGTTCCTAGAATTGTTGAAGTTTTAATCATATGTTAATTTTAACTTTTAAAAAAATTATTAAATTTTAATATACTTTTTTCTCTATTTTTATATTTGTGTTGTATTTATGTTGAGTAGTTAAAACATAGGTAACTAGAAATTTCTAGCAATGATGTCGATTATAACCTAGAAGCTAAATTTATGAATTGGTTCAAAAATTATGTGAGAATTATTAAGTTTAAAATTTTTGAATTATTTAATTAATTAATATCTTTTATTTGTTAATATCATTTTTTTAATTTATGTCATGAGAAATTGATCCTTCAAATGAAGATTCAAATATTTTCATTCAGAATCTATGTAATGGCCCATTAGATATGTGACAACCTATCCTTGGTATTTTGTCAATGGATATTATTTTCATACAATCGAGCATGGTTCTTCTAAAACAACAATGAATAGTGGTGGATGCAGTAAAGGCTCTGGTTATAGTGCAGATGAGATAGATTATTATGATCAACTCAAAGAAATTATTGAGTTGGAGTATTCTTGACTCGAAAAAAATATGATTATATTATTAAAGTATGAGAGGTTTGATCCTACATGAAATGTAGGCACTAAGATTCATTCGGATTATAAGCTAGTTGATGGTAACCTTAAATGTAGATATAATTGATATGAGCCATTTATTATGGTAGTTCACGCTGCTCAAGTATATTATTTTACATATCCGAGTTTATCTCGTGATAAGAGTAATTGGTGGGTGATTTGCTAAATCAAAGCACGATCAAATTTTGAAGTACCAACATCTAAACAAAGAAGTGCAGACTTACATATTACACCAACATTCAAGGAAGATGACATGAATAATATTGAGCCTGTGCATGTAGATGAAGAACCAGAAAATTTATGTGACTCAAATGATGGCCTAATAAAAATTGAAGATGATCAATTTCTATCTGAAGATGACTTCAAACTTCTATCAGAATCAGACGAAATATCAAAAGATCTATTGGAGGATGATAGTAATGCCGATAATTAAACTATTATAATATTAAACTACCAAAGACTACTATATTTTGTTGAAATCTATTGGTGTGTTTTATTCTAAAATGCATGCTTGTTCATCATATCTGTATTATTTGTTCTGTCTTATTTTGTACAGTAGATGGCGCCTAAATGACTCGGTCGTGCTGGAGGTAGATGTGTACGTAGAAATGAACCAAATTCATCTAGTATGTTAAATTATGTTGCAAAATCAGTATCATCTCATACCCACCATATCAATGCTTCAACATAACAATCAACATCTCTATTTATATCACCATCACCATCATTTAGACCTCTATTATCACCTTTATCAGATATAGGCCCACCACCCATTGTGGTTCCTTCACCCACTTCTGATCCATCTCAATCTTTTACACCACATTTTACTCCTATAGTTCTCCCATTTACAAAACCAACGACATCATCAAATGTCGTGTATTCCTCTGCTGTCAGTGTAAAGTTAGTAATTAAGATTGTGGATTGTAGGTAAAAGAAATATGTAAATATAACTTGAAAAAAAATTTTGATGTTACTGTTAGTGGTTTTTTTATATTTTTATGATTTACTTGTTTTCAATATTATTTATTTGATTGTATAGTTTTATTCCATCTCATAAGCGTTCGACTATAATTACAAAGTCTTTCAAGAAAAAGGCTGATTCTAAAGCATTCTCTTGGAAGAAAGTTTCCGAATCGACAAAAGAGTCCTATTTTAATGACTTTCAGGTAAAAATAACAAAACAAATGCATTGAAAATTAATTATCTAATACTTAACTATTATGTTGATTATTATTCAAGCAATAAATAATTATGTTCTTGTTATTAATATAAATTCTTTTGTGATTTTTCTATATATAGAATCAGTGCAAATGGGCACTCAAATTTGATAGAAAGATAAAGTTAATTATTGGAGAGCAAAGATGCTCAATGGTATTCTGATTTTGTCCATAAATTAAAGAATATAAAAGAAAGGAATGATTTTATATCCGAGGATGATTAGCCCGAGTGGCTTAAGTTTTAGGAGGAGCCACATGTGAATAAAAAATCAGATATTGCTAGCAAAAATTGACGAAAAGAGGTAGCTGGACTAGGTACACAAATCTGTCGACACACATGAGGGCAAATTCGAGCATTGAGCACGTTTGAGATTTGGTACAATTTTAAAATTTTAAACATTTATATATTTAGTCATGGTCCTAATTGTAAAATAAATCAAATCTCTGCATAGTTTTATTTATTTTGTTAAATTGTTTGATCATTTGTTTTTTATGACTTAATAAAAATATATTCTAGGCTGGAGAATTGGGTGGAGATCCCAATTTTTATGAAAATTTCAGGAAGATGCATGTGAAGAAAGTAGATGGTCAGTTTTTTGACAACAAGTCTCAGATTATTACTATAAGAATTTGTTATATTAATAAAATTTCATAATACTATAGGACATTTTGAAAATTGTTTGGAATGCAAAATATTTATTTTATTTTATGTATATTTAGAATAGAATTTTTCTTTATTTTATCTCAGTAACTAATGGAGGAACGTATGATAGCTGCTCATCAACAAGTTGAGGGTTCAATGGATCTTCAACTAATTGGCTATGATCCTATTTATTTGGAGGCCATAGGAGATCGTAAGAAGTAGTGAGAGTATGGCATCGGCTCAAAGGGAGTGGCATTTTGTTGTAGTAGTCGTGCTTCTAATTCATCTGTCTCAGCAATGGTGGATGAGGCAGTCGAACAATAAGCAATAGAAACAAATGAACATATTGTAATTATGGAGACCGAAATGATAAAGAAGGATTAATAGAAATCTCATTTGAAAAAAGAAATATATTAAATTAAAGAATAGAAGGATGTGTAGTATACTAATTTGATGGAAGAAATGCAAGAAATTAAAAAATGAATGATGATATGAAAGAAATTAAGAATGCAACGCAACAACAGATGTCCTATATTGAGTCACAATTAGTGGAATTGACGCAACTGATAGCATTCTGAGATCCAACTATGAAACCTCCCAGGAGAGGCTAGTATTCCCTACTAATTATGAGGATGATTTCGTATGAGAATTATTTTTGAATTGTTATTGATTTTTGTCTATGTGCAGCAAATAATTATGATATTTTTTTTCTCGGTTTCACTTTTTTTTATTTTGGTTTTGTTCTTTGCTTTGCCAATTAACCTAATAACGAATCTCTGCAGGACACATTATGTGAGACTCACGAAAAAATTATGATTTAAAGTATTCAGACATTGCAACAGACCTTCTAATGCATGGGTCTCATATTTACCGATTACAACTTGATCAAAAGGAGGCTTAGCTTTTATTATCTTCAATATTCCTAAAACAATTTATTTTTGCACTTTCTTTCTATCTAAACAATATTGCTGGACATCTTTTAGATTTTTGTTGAAGCTGTATGACTGTGAACTTTAATTTGTGTTAGTTCATGTCTATAATAACTATTTTTATATATCTGTGAATATGTTTGTGTGTCCCCAAATTTTTTGGGTAAAGTTTTAGCCTATTATAGGTATGTAAAAGCCTTGGTTAGTCCTCCATGGTGTTAAGAACAACACCTTAGCTTCTGAAGCTGTGAATGAACCAAAAAATTAATTCCACACAAACGCAAGTTTTTCTTGACACTCTTATTTTGTGCAGATATGCGTCATCGCAGTTCAGATCTGAGACTACTTGTTATCGGTTATTGGGTTGTAAATGTAATATGTTATGCTCCATGTGCAGGTGTAAAAATGTTCTATATCTACGTGGAGTGCCGGAGAAAAAAGAACTAGAAATGCTGACCATGCCTGAGAGACCTATATGCGTGTTTTTTAAATTCTAGATTATTTTCTTCTGTTGTCTTTGATGGTATGTATATTTGCATTAAAGTACAAGTGTGTGTGTCATCCAAGGCTATGTGAGTATATATACGTACATAAAATATTGTAGTATATACGTACATATATACTTGGTATAAATGTACGTAATTACCAAGTATATATCTATGTATATACTGAGTATATAAGTACATATATAACGAGTATATATGTTCGTATATACTGAATATATTTGTACGTATATACTTGGTAGATACGTACATATATACTGTAGTATATATGTACGTATATACTCAGTATATACGTACTTTTATACTATAGTATATATGTAGGTATATACCGAGTATATTTGTACATATATACTTAGTATATTTGTACTCTGTATATATGTACACATAATATTGTAGTTTTTATTTACATATATTTCAATAATATATCTACAAGTAAAATGCTAGTATATATTTACATATATACTGTAGTATAATATATATTTCAAAACATAACTTTTTTTTTATTTTGATTTGATTGAGCAGTTAAAATTTCTTACAAATATGGTACCACATTGTTCCCCATACAAAGCTTGTATAAGTGAAGGGATTTTTAACTAGACATGTGTCATGACTCGGGCAGCTTTGTCGCAATAGAAAAATGATGATCGGAGGAGCAGAGGGAGAGAAATCAATGTCAATGCATGGATATATTATACTTTATACATTGTCAGTAGATACATTGAAAAATAAGATGTAATATGATTTTTGTTATTTTTTATTTTAATTATGTAAAATATTGTATTAGAATAAGTTATTAAATGATTTAATTTTTCGTTAATTATTAATTATCATTTATAGTTTATATTTTTATTCAATTTAATATAAAAATATTAAATTATTTAATTAAAAAATTTTAAAATAAATTAAATTCCGAAAATAGTTTTGAAATTAAAATAGCTAGATAAAATTCCATACCTACTTTAGCAAATTTCCCGAGCTAATTTAGCAAATTGCCCTATCTAATTTAGCAAGGGATATCTTTATTTTAGAAAGAAATTTTTTCGTCTCTAAATTTATTTTGCTAGGGACTATTTCCATCACTAATATTTATAGATGAGCACTTTAAATTGAGAAATCATTCATCATTATATTTGTTTAGTGATGGAAACTCTCATTTAGCTTGCTAATTTAGCTAGAGAAAATAATTTTTTAGCTAGGGATTTTTCCGTCACTAAATTATTTGCTAGGGACACTTTCATCACTATATTTAAGCGACGAGCACTTTAGATTGAGAATGGGTCCGTTGTTAATTTGTTGCTATATCCCATTTAGCGATGGAAAATACCCATTTAGCTAGGGAATTTTCAATAGCTATAAGAGATTTTTCTTGTAGTGTATCTATCTATATGTATATTTATCTATCTATTTATTAATCTTTCTTTCTATCTATCTATCTATCTATAACTCTTTCTATCTATTTATCTTTCTATTTATCTCTTGTTCAATCAATTTATCTGTAAATGAATCAATCAATCTATATATTTATCTATTTGTCTATCTATTTATTTATCTATCTACGTATCTTACTATTAATCTTTTAGTCTTCTATCTATCTATCTATGTGTCTATCTATCTAACTTACTATCTATCTAAATATCTATTTTTATATCTATTTAGCTATTTATCTATTTATATATCTATCTATCTATTTATTGATTTGTCTTTCTATTTGTCTATTTATCTATAAAATAATCTATCAATCACTATGTCTATCTATGTGGATATCAATATGTCTATATATCAGTATATCAATCTATCTATTATTCTATCTATCAATATTTCTATCAATATGTCTATCAATTAGTCTATCAATCAATCAATCTATTTATCTATCATTCTATCTAACTATCAAAATATCTATCATTCCTTCAATCAATCATTAATCTGTCTATCTTTGTATATATCTATTTTTCTGTCTATCTGTGTATCTGTCTATCTATCTATTTTTCAATCTGTATATCTATCATTCTATCTATTTGTGAATTTGTTTGTTTGTTTGTATTTCTGTGTATCTATTTATTTGTCTATCTATTATTCTATCAATCTATAAATATGTATATCAATCTGTCTATTAATTTGTCTATCAATTTATCTATCAATCTGTCTATGACTCTATCAATATATTTGTTAATATCTATCAATATCTATCAATATCTATCAATCTGTCTATCTATATGTATATCTATATATCTATCAATCTATCTATCTATCTCTTTATTAATAAATCAATATATTTGTCTATCTATTAGTATATCTACCTATCTATCTATATATGTGGTCTTTCTATATGTCTAGCTATTTGTCTATCTATCTATATATCTATCTATCTATCTTTTATCTTTGTAAGTACCAATATATATATCTATCTATCTATCTAACTATCTCTCTATCTTTGTAAGAATCTATATGTCTATCTATCTATTTATCTCTCTATTTATCTTTCTATCGATCTATTTGTCTATCTATCTATTTATCTTTATGTTCATCTTTCTATCGATCTATCTGTCTATCTATCTATTTACTATTTAACTTTTTGTCTATATACTTGTCTATCTATCTGTCTGTCTATTTGTCTATCTATCTATCTTTTAATCTAACTTAGTGTGTATTTATCTATCTTTCTTTATATCTATCTAACTATTTAACTGTCAATTATTTGTCTAGGTATCTATATATTTATCTATCTATCTATCTATCTTTTTATCTATCATTTATCCATCTAACTAAATTTGGGTATATCTATCTATCTATCTATATGTCTATCTATTTTAATATCTATCTATATGTATATCAATCTTTCTATCTATTTGACTTTCTATATATCTTTTTATCTATCTATCTAACTATTAATAAATTAATCTATCTATGTATTTATCTGTCTAATAATCTATCCAACTATGTATCGATCTCTCTGCCTTTCTATTTGTCTATCAATCTATATGTTAATCTGCCTATCAATCTATCTAGCAATCTATAAATAAATATTTCTTTTAAAATGTCTATCAATTTTTTTATCAATCAATCATTCTATTAATCTATATATATCTCTCTCTATCAATGTGTCAATAAATCTTTTTATAAATCTATCTCTTTATATATCTATCTATTTATTTATCTATATTTATATTTATCATTATGTCTGTCTATCTATCTATCTATCTGTGTGTCTCTCTATCTGTCATTTTATCTATCTATCTTTAAATCAATTTGTCTATCTATTTGTGTATTTTTTTTGTTTATCTATCTATCTATCTATCTATTAATCTATCTAATTGTCTATATATCTGTCTATTTATATGTCTATCTATCTGTCAATCTATTTGTCAATCAATCAATCTATCTATCTATCTATCAATCAATCTATTTATCTGTCTATCAGTCTGTCTAAATATTTATCCAACTATCTATCAACATATCTATTTGTCTATCAATCTATCTATCTATCTATCTATTTTTCTATCTATCTATCCGGGTCACTATTCTATCTATCTGTCTATCTAATTGTCTATCCTTTTTATCTATCTATCTATGTATGTATCTTTCAATCTGTCTATCTTTTTGCCTATATTTCTATCTATCTACCTACCTATCTATCAATCTGCCTATCTATCTATCTATATGCATATCTATCTATCTATCTATCTCTCTATCTATCTATTTATCTATCTAAATATCATTCTATTGATCTATCTGTCTATTTTTATTTCTATCTATCTGTCTATCTATCCATCTATCTATCTATCTGCCTATCTATTTGTCTATCTATATTTTTATCTATCTATTTATCTATTTCTCTATCTATATATCTATTTATCTATCTGTCTGTCTGTATATCTATCTATCTGACTATATATCAGTTTTCATTCTATCTATCTATCTGTCTTTTTATCTATCTATCTATCTATCTATCTTTTCATCTTTCTGACTATCTTTCTATCTATCTATATATCTATTTATCTTTTAATGTATATCTATCTATCTATCTATATATCTATTTGTCTATCGATTCATCCATCCATCGATCTATCTATCTATTTATCTGTATTTTAATTTGCCTTATTATTTATCTAAAAATCTATTGATCTATCAATCTTTCTGTCTATCTATCTATCTATAATTTTATCAATTTGTTGATTTATCTATCTTTCAATATGTTAAAAAATCTATTAATCAATCTGTCTATCTATGAGTCTATCTATCAATCTATATATAAGTCTATCTATCTGTATATTAATTTGTCTATCAATTTGTATAAAAATTTGTATTTCAACTTGTTTATCAACCTATCTATCAAAATTTGTTTCAATATGTCTATCAATCTATATTTCAATCTATCAATCTATCTATATATATATTTGTCTTTTTATTTATCTTTTAATCAATCAATCATTCATTCTATCTATTCATCTATCTAACTTTCTGTTTATCAGTGTTTCTATTTATTTTTTATATATCTGTCAATCTATCTATCTATCTATCTTTCTATTTGTCTATTTATTTATTTATTTATTTATCTATCTATCTATTTATATATCAATTAATCTATCTATCTATCTATCTATCGAACTATATGTCTATCTGTTTGTCTATTTATCTATCAATCAATATATCTATCTATGTGTATATCTTTCTATATATATATATCAGTCTATATATCTCTCTATCTAATTATCTATCTATCTATATGTTTATCTATCTATCTATCTCTATATCTATCTATCTATCTATCTATTTGTCTATCTATGTATCTTTTAATCTATCTATTAATCTTCCTATCAATTTGTCCATCCATTTGTATATCAATATTTCTATCAATATGTTTATCAATTCATCTATCAAATTATTTTTCTATCTATCTATCTATTTATCTCTCTCTCAATCAATCCATCAATCAATCTCTATATAAATGTATCTATCTATCTATCTATCTGTTTGCTTTATTTATGTATGTCTATTTGTCTATTTTTTTAATATGTATGTCTATCTATCTATCTGTCTATTTGTCTATCTATCTATCTATCTATCTTCCTATCTTTCTATCTATCGATTTGTCTATCTATCTATTTGTCTATCTATCTTTCTATCTATCTATTTGTCTATTATTTTGGTTGTCAATCTATCTATCACCTATTTATATGTCTATATATCTTTATATTTATCTTATCTGTTTATCTATATGTCTATTTATCTGTCTATCTATATGTCTATTTATCTGTCTATCTATCTATCTTTCTTTCAATCAATCAATCAATCTATTTATCTATCTTTCTATCTACCTATATATTAACTAACTATATGTGTATCTTTCTATCTGTTTATCAGTCTATCTATTTATCTATTAATCTATCTATCTATCTATCTATCTTTTTGTCTATCTATTTGTTTATCAATCTATCTATCTATCTGTTTATCTATTTATCTATCTATTAATTAATCTATCTATCTATATATCTACCTACCTACCTACCTATATATCTATCTATCTCTCTATCTATCTAGGGGTGTAACTGAGCCAAACTGAGCCGTATTAACAAAGGCTTAGGTTCAGCTCAAAATATTTTGGAAGGAGTTGGATTCTGCTTGAGTTCCTTTATTTTTTAAAATTCAAGCTCGAGTTTGAGTTTAGCTCGAGCTCATCAAGTTCGAGCTCGACTCGGGTTCATTAGTTTAAACCTCGTTTGGTTATAGCTCATGCTCATTCATATGTGAGCTTGATTATAAGCTTATTTGTAAGCTCGATAAGGAGTTCATTTGTGAGCTCATTTGCGAGTTCGGTAAGGAGTTTGTTTGTGAGCTCATTTGAGTTCATCTGTGAGCTCATTTGAGTTCATCTGTGAGCTTGTTTATGATCTTTAACAAAAATTAATAGTTTAGCATCATATACTATATCTAAAAAAATACTAAAAACTTAATACAAGTTATTAATAATAACTAACATATCCAAACCAACTAAACGTTACAACACCAATGAAATAAAAAAACTTACAATCATCCTTAAAATTAAAAAATAATGTTTAAATCTAACATATAAAAACTTCAAAATAATCTTTCTCTTCATCTTTCACCGTGATCTCTTCCATGTCTTGGCCTCTGAAGCTTTCAAATAAAATAACACCTTGATAGTTTATATATGTAAAATAAACTTCGAATAAAAATATAATAAAAGCTCAAAATACTACACCTCAAATAATAAGATAAATAATAAGTAACTTTGAATATTTTTTAATCAACAAATAATAATATACCTATGTAACCCAACTTCAACTATATGCCAAAAATTAAAGAATATACAAGAAATGAAATCAGCTCCACATTATGCCATAAAAGCAACTTTCAAGTGTGAGGTATTTGAATCTCTTTGAAGTCCTCTTCATACTATAAAAATTGTAACAATTTATAAAAAATAAAATAAAATATTAACATTGTAAAACTAGCACCTAAACATGTACATAAACAACAATATAAAAGCTTAAAATATTAAACTTTAATAATGGCACAAAATCAAATTTAAACTTAAAATATAATAAAAATTTTGATTTGCTTTTCTTTTTCACTTTATCCCATAAAAAGCACACCAATCTTCACCTCATAATAATACTTTAACCATGTCTACTTCTAAAGATGCATGATGTGGTTCAACAACTCTCCCCCCAGCACTGAATGCAGACTTTGAAGCTACAGTTGTGATTGGAATTGATAAAACATCACATGCCATCTTTAATAACACTCAAAACATTAGAGACTTCATCTTCCACCAATATAAGACATCAAAATTTAAATTTTCACAAAGATGAACACCTTCTTCTAGATATTTATTTAAATCAGATTTAACTTGTTCTATTGATGATCCAAGATGCCTTATATAACTAAAAAATTAAGCCCTCACTCCACTTATTCCCATCATCACAGCACAAGATGATTCATTTTGATTCTCACTTTCACCGTCTTTTTCACTACCATTTGCTTTATCAGTTTCAACATAATCTCTATAAAGCATGCACAAATTCTCACGAATAGTTATAATATGTTCAATGATATCTGATCTTGAGTAAAACATAGGAAAATGCCACTCAATCAATTGTAATTTATTTCTTGGATCTAAAATGTCTGCCATAGAGATCAACAAATTGCACTCACCCCAATACATGTCAAACCCATCTTTCATCTTCATAATCATTGAATGCATAAACTCATTTTCATCAAGATATTTTTCATCCAACAAACTCTTGATATTATAAAGCTTTGGAAAAAAAAATTTGATGTTTGATATTTAGAACCTACAATAACATGTATGATATTACCCAATTGAAATAAATAATTTTTAAAGCATGTAAATCACAAAATTAATTAAGATTAGTCAAATAAAATAATAATACCTAAAATGATTTTTGTAAGTTCATTAAATGCTGCAATAAATGAGGAAATCTTAGCAACTTTCATCCAATCATCCTCACTAGGCAAGAACAAGCAACTTGCTTCTCTTTGTGGATATCTAGGAAAAACAACTTTGAACTCCAAGATAGTCAACAACATAAATAATGTTGCATTCCACCTGTGCAACAATCAAAAATAAGTTTCTTTGAAGGCAATTTCAATTGCTTCACAATTTCTCCAAAAATATTCAGATGTCTCGCTAACTGTGTCACATGTTTAACACTTTCTTGTACATTCTTAATTATATCTCCAATCTCTAATAACCCATCTTGTACAAGAAGATTTAGATTATGTGCACAACACCTTACATGAAACAACTTGCCACAAAGATCATGTTGATTTTTATTTTTATAGGAAAGGTATCTTTTGACATGCGAATAACAACATCAGTGTAAGAGACACTACCAACTTTCGCACTCCAAAGTTTATCATCAATTTCTCATTCAATCAAACACTTCCTTAAGGCATCACAAATGACAACTCTGGAATGAGGTGGTAGTACATCACAAAAACTGAACGTACACTTTTGCGATTTCTAATTAGAATCTATAAAATTGAAAGTAATAACCATATAATAAACCTTTCGATTTGTTGACTTCTAGATATCAGTTGTCATAATTACTTAATTTTCATATTTCAGAAGAGAGGAAACTTTTTTCTTTTCCACCTCATAACTTGAAAAGCAATCTTTTATTATAGTTGCATGACTAACCTTTTGATAATATGGAGTTATAGTCTCCATCAACAAATTAAGCACTTCATACTCCACAAAAGAAAATGGTAGCTCATGGACCATGATCAAATGTGATAATATATCTCTAATCTTAGTTTGGTCATATTTAAAATTTTGTATTAAAGCTACCATTACATACTCTATTATAGAGGAATTGAGTGTTAGTTCTTTTTGTCCAAACAACTTTATTTTCTTTCTAATACAATTTTCTTTAATATGCCCAAGTAAGTGAGATGAAGTTCCATCCTTAAGATGTGTAAATCACCACTTGCAATGGATACATTCAGCCTTTTCTATTTATCAGGAAGGGTGACTATTTTAAATTTAGACCTTACTTGGGAGGTGCACTTTCTTTTCTTTGCGCAATCGCCCCCACCCTCTTCATTATCTTCAACATTTCAACCCCATCAACACCCATAGTTGTAGATGATGAGTTTTCCTTATTCAAATTCACATTTACTACAACAACATCTATAGCATTTTCATTATATGACTTTTTTTGTGAATTTTCACGGGATAACATACTGGCAACATGGTATGACATCTTGTACAACATAACAAAACAAATTGGAAAATAAATAAGGTAGATTTCATATAATTTCAACATGGAAATTGTATATGAAAATTTGGAAAATATTAAACACCCCAATTCAGCAACACAGAATTCAATCAAAAATAGTAGAATACATTTGATTCACACTATCATTAAAACATTCACTTTGGGGTCTATCATAACAAGTTTATTTGATGTTTTTTCTTTCATTTGGTATTCATTCTACTAGAGAAAGAGGTGAAAGAGACAAAGGTCAAAAGAGCTGAAAGAATTGTAGCATGCAGAGATGAGATTTTCCCTCTGTGATGCAAAGATCGGTAGTCTAAGTAAATTGAGTCATTAAAATCTAAGTTGGTGCATTGGCCATGCTTTCGTTGCAGCAAAATATAACCTTCCACTCAATGCTTTAATTTGTAGAAGTTAATGGGAGATGGAGCAATGCTATTTCCAGTAATATTTCAACTTTCCCATTATAGAGACCAAGACATAGAGAACAAGACCAAAGCTATAAGTTGTAAAGAGATTGGCCATAAAGAGATAACAAATTAACAATGGAATAAAGGAAAAGAAAAAGAGAACAGGGGAGAGTGCGGCATGGCAGGCGTCGGATGGTGGCAGAGAATGGGAGAGCCGAGAAAGTAATATCTAATATGGTCTTTAAGGTTTTTTAATGGGGATGGGGAAGAAAATATCAGAAATTTGGAAGTCAGAACATCGAAGTGATTGAATATCTGTCAAACTTTTCGTGAGCCTATTCACGAGCCTGTTCAGGAACATATTGCAAGCCTGTTCGTGAGCATGTTCATGAGCTGGTAAATGAGCCTATTCACAAACTTTTGCAAGGCAAACTTAAGGAAGCTTGGGTTCAGCTCGTTTAACTTACTAACCAAAATGGAGTTTGGGCTCGGCTCATTTAACTTAAGAAACGAATTCAAATGAGGTTTTACCGAGCCGAGCTTCGAATGAATCATGAATCAATTGGTTCGGTTACACACCTATATCTATCTATCTATCTATTTATTATATATATATATATTTATATCATTCTGTCTATCTACCTATCTATCTATATTTTTATCAATCAATCTATCTGTCTATCTATTTATCTATCTATCAATTTATTTGTATATCTATTTATCTATCTATTTGTCTACCTATTTGTTTATCAATCTATCTATATATCTAAATTTCTTTCTATTTATCTTTCTATCTATCTATTTATCTGTCTCTCAATCAATCAATCTATCTATCTATATATCTATCTATATATTTGTTAATCAATCTATCTATCTATCTATCTATTTGTCTATCTATCTATCTATCTAATTATCAATTAATCTATATATCTATCTATCTATATGTGTATCTATTATCTGTCTATCTATCTATCTATCTGTCAATCAAATAATCTATCAATATGTCTATCAATCTATCAATTTATCTATCTATATTCTGTCTATAAATTTATCTTTTTATTTGTCTATCTATTTGTCTATCTATCTATCTATCTATTAGTCTATCTATTTGTATATATATTTGTCTATCTATTTATCTATCTAACTATTGGTCTATCAATTTATCTATCAATATGTCTATCAATCTATCTATCAATTTGTCTATCAATAAATTAATCTATCTATCTATAAATCTATTTATCAATTTGTATATCAAATTGCCTATCTTTCTATCTATCTGTCTATTTGTCTATATGTTTGTTTATTTTTCAGTCTATCTATTTTTCCATGTATCTGTATGTCTACATGTCTGCCTCATTGTCTGCCTGCCTGAATATGTGTCTATCTATATATCTTTCTATCTAATAGTTTGTCTATCTATTTTTATATATGTTTATATGTCTATATATCTGTATGTCTATATGTTTATTTGTCTATCACTACAAAAAAGCCCAAGTGGTTAAAAAATGTTCTCTAGTATTTGGGCTTAGTTTGTCCCTAAAATAGAATAATGATGGATTAATGATGGAAATTATCTCATGCTAAAGTGCTTATTTTAAAATTTTAATGATAAAATTTCGTAGCAAATTTTTGAACGATGAAATTTCCCTAGATAATTATATTTTTTCTCTTGCTAATTCTGTTCATAATTAAGAGTAGTAATTAATATTTTTCAACTGAATTTATATAGAAAATTCCCTAGCTAAATTAGCGATGAAAAAATTTCTAGCTATTTTCATTCCAAAACTATTTTGACAATTTTATTTTTTTACAAAAAAATTGATTACATTTTATAAAATTTTTATTTTAAATTGAAAAACAACATATACTATAAACCATTATTTTTAATTAACAAAACATAGGTATATAATCATTTAGAACTATATCATCATCCTCATCATTAGATGGTTCATTTGTGCTATGCTCTTTTATCTGGGTACTCTACTAGAACTCGTTATGCTATTTGTCTCGCCTAGAGGTGTCAAACAGGCCGGTCCGGCACGGCACGGCCCATTTTTCACGAGCACGGTCGTGCTACCGTGCCGTGCCCTGCAAGGCACGGTTTAAAAAAACCGGGCCCGGCACGGCCCGTAGGCACGACGGGCCACGGCCCGTAGGCACGACGGGCCGTGCCGTGCCTCGCCTGGCCCGCTCTGGCAAACCTGCCCGAGCTGGTTCGGGAAACGGGGAACCGCGGGTCGGGTCGAATTTGACCCGACCCGCGGTCTTTTTTTGAGGGAGGGGAGGCATGCGGTCGGTTTCACGGGGCTCCCGGCACGGGATAAACCAGTGCCGGTTTGCCGTGCCACGTGCCGAACCGTGCCTGGCCAGGCACGGACACGGCATGGCACGGCATCGGTTCCGCGCACGGCACGGCACGGGCCCGGGCACGGATTTTTTCCGTGCCGGGCCGGCCCAGGCACGGCTGAACCGTGCCGTGCCTCATGCCGGGCCGGGCCGGCCCGGCACGGTTGACACCTCTAGTCTCGCCAAGGCCAGTAACTATGACTCCATATAGGTCATATGCTATTGCATAGCATTTTTCATTTATTTCATCACATCATTCACTTCTTTCATTTCCTACATTTATTCCTTCAAACGAGTTATCTAATGGTCCTTGAAAACCCTCAACTAGCTTAGAAGCAGTTGTCATATGTTTCTACAAGAGTTCCCGTGATAAAATAAAATATAAAAAAGTTGTGCTAGATATAAATAATTTAAATATTATATTTTCCATTACACACTTAATTTGTAACATTCACTATAGTAGTCAAATAGTTATGGAACCACCAAAGTAGTGGCCACTTTCATAACAACTATATAGTTTTTACTCACTTGATTCTACTTAGAAAATCACTCTCTTTGATACATATAAAAAAAGAATGAAATGAACACAACCCACTTGCTGCACACACTACACCATGGCTACATCAAACATACATATGGTGCACGTCCAGTTCATCAAGCACACATGCACGTTCACTGCACCACACACGCACTATGCACTTCTAGGCAGTAATGCCCCACAGCTACATGTCGACAGGACCACATCTCATGGCATCTCTACCCATTGGATCATGCACCCATTAATAGCATATGCTTTCCAAATAAATCAAACAATAATAAGAACTTAAAAAAAGCACCTTTTGCAGCATCTTCTGCAATATCGAGCCACATGATCCAATTGCTAATTTCTATATTTGTGAACTAGTTGATCAATGTTACATGCATTAATGACTGCCTCGGTTGATATCGATCTAACTATATATACGATATGAGTTACTATAAATATGCTCCTTCAATGTTCCATTGGGCATGAACTCATAAACAAGCATACAACCTCCACCTTGACAATATCCAATGAATTGTACTAAGTTTCTGTGATGTATTCTTGAAAGTAGAGTCATCTAAAAAAGATATAGAAATGGTCCAAACAATAATTAGCAGCTAAAATTTTTCGATAAGTAGAAAGAAGACATTTTAGCATTGTGCATTAACCTAGTAGTTATCATAGATTTAAAAAAATATAATGTTTCATTATGTTAATAAAGTCATGTTAATTATGAAATTTAAAAATTTGTAATAAAAAAACATTAAATAATGAATTTTATAATTAAAATCATTTTTAAAGATATTTTAATAAATAAATGAATATATATATATATATATATATATATATATATATATATATATATATATATATATTTCTACTAATAAAAAGCTAAAATAATTAATTGTTCGATAAAATAAAATATATTTACAAAAATATTTTAATTAATGAATAAACAAGTAAATTTTCATATTATTTAAAGTTAAAAAATATATTTTTATGATTATAGGAAACTTTTAAAGAAATAATTACTAAAAGAATTGAAATTTTTGAATTATAAAAAAAATTGCAAATTTTTCATTAAATTAAAAAAAATTGAAACTTAAAGATAAATACATAGATATTTTAATTAAATCAAAAAAAGTTGGTGATTTAAAAAATAATATCTCTGTGTTGTAATTATTAGAACACTTCAAGTGTTTTAAGGGTTTAGAAAGAATTATTTAAAATATTACTAATGATATTTTTTTGTTCTAAAAAAAATTAAAATTTTTCCTAAGTTGATTTGAAATCAAGTTTTATTTTTTGAACCTACTGAAATTTATAAGAATTAAAGAATTGAGTAGGATTTGTACTATTAGCTTTTAATATTCCATTTTTCTTAAAATAATAAATATAACTTTTTTTAATGATTTTATCACATTAAATAATATTTGGAATTTTATAAATTATAAATTAAATCAAATAATTTAAAATTTTATGCCTTTAAAATTATATCATATTATATTCAAAAAAAATAATATGAATTCTTAAAAATTAATCACCATAATATATATATATATATGAAATACTTTTTTATAATCTCATATTATTTTTTTATTTATGAAATAATATTAAAAATTTATCCATAAATAATAAATAAAATGAAATGTAATAATTTTTGTATAGTTATACATTTTTACAATTTATTTATGGTTATATTATAAATATGTTTTTTTAATTAATGAAATAATATAAAAATTTTATTACCAATTATTAGTTTTCAAGGTTATTAGTGATATTTTTTTCTTCTTCATTTTTATAGAGATTAATAAATTTTTTTATTTCTAAAATTAATTTCAATAATTAATAAATAATATTACAATAAATACCCATTAAAATTTCATTACCTATTAACCATAAATTTTTTTATCAGTGAAATAATTTAATTTATGATAAAATAAAAATGTATTTATTTTTTTTATTTAAATTAATAAATTATTATAATTTTATTTTGCTTTTTAATTTTTGTCTCTTTTTTTTTCTATATATTTATATACATTTTTTTTGAGTTTTCTTGAAATATAAAAAAGCTAGGGCAAGACATTCAAGTACTTAAACAATTTTTCTTATCTTTGCAAATGAATAATCTCAAGTGTATCAAATCAATACCCATTTCAAAAAAATGTGATAGTTATGCTTGTTAAATGCTTAGATCTTCATGGTAGTTTGGCAGACATTATAAATTTTACCAGAAATTAATTGTGTCTTCTTTTCGGATTCATGCCTTCATAGTTTTTGTTGCATTTTTATTTCGTTAACATGGCTAATCAAAGCATCATATTAGGAACCAGTTAAAAGCACAATAATAGACTCGTGCATCCGTGTCATTTGTAATGGTAGAGTAATTGTTAATACAAAATAAGCACATGCAAGTACTGATTCATCTCTCTCCAAACTCCTTGAAAGTTTTTTTCCTATTTGATGATTCTCATCCTCATCTTCTATTAACAGGTATTCTTCATTTTCATGCTATATAGCACTTTAAATCATCATGATCAACTTAAGGTATGAATCATTATTATGCTATACAAGTCTTCTTCATCCATAAAAGATCTATAAAATGTTTCACGAGATTTCACACAGAAGCAGTGACATTCGATGTGATTGCACCCTCTCCTTTGAAAATATTTGGTTGTTAGAGGGGTAATATCTAGCCTTTTTTTCATACTCCTTAGCATGTTTTAAATGTGGCTGTGAATTTAATTTATGCTAAGTATTAGCACCAAATATTATAGGGTTGCAACTTTTCAAGGAAGCAAAGGATTGTGGCAGTCATGGCAAAGTAAGTTTAAGTTCTGAGAACTGTGGCTTGTAGCTTGTTTTCTTTTATCTTTCAAAGCTAGAAATTTTGCTTCCAGCATTGAGATGATCATTCTGCTATAATGGTTGTTGGTGTTTTTGATGGGACTTGGATATCCATTTTCCAAACTCTCATTTCTTTAGGTTCTTCAAGATATGGGTAAGGTTCTTTTGTATAATTTCTCGTATTCCTAAAATTTTCTAAACCTCTTGATAAAAAACTAATCTGTATTTTTTCGGTAGATGGGACTTCTATTTCTACAGAGGTAGCATGGTTGAGGAGCTTGATAGGCACACTGATATTCTTCACAAGTGGTTGTACAATGAATGGCTTCCTTGGTAAGATGAACAATTGTTGCTTGATGAGTTGTGGAGTTTAAAAAAATAAACTATATCTCTACCAACATAATTTTGCTTGATAGAATCACCATAAAATTTATAGAGTTATTTACTTAGTATATTTACATTCATAAGTTATAATGATAATAAATAAAAATATTTTTTTTATTTATTAATTCAAGTAATTTACCAAACATTCTTTAAATGTGTTAATTATCCTTTTGGTTTAATTTAACTTAATTGCTAAGTGGTCTTTTAGTTTGCATTTAATTTGTTATTTTAGCTATAACTCAAACCATAATGTACTATGTGTATATGTTTTTGGGTTTTCTTAATCTCAAGTTTGGTTTGTATAATGTGTGATTTGCATTAGTTAATTAACTAGACCCTCCAATTGTAGGGGTATAAAACCAAGAGATCTATTGATGCGGTGATATTGGCGAAGGGAAGAGAGGGAATTGATGGTATAGTAATGCATAAATGAAATTTTGATTTTTCATGAAAATTTTTAACATTTATTTTGTGAATTTGATATCTTTAATTTGGTTGTCTTGGCAGTTATTCTATATCATTCGGTGATTCACAAGAAATGTGCTCCAAAATAGGGCTACATTAGAGTACGCCTTAAAAGTAACATAGGCTACCCTTTTTTGTAACTTTAGCTCTAAATGTTGTTTGTTTAGAGCAATCTCAACCTAATGTTTTACTTTCACCTTAATTCACAAGAAAATGCTAATGAACTATGATATAAAGATGATTGAATCTACATTGGATGTTAGCTTAAACTAATATTTATTAATCTTTGGGTGGTAGGATTAGAATGATGAGGGGTTGCATATAGGTATTTTGGTATATTATTTTCATTGCTTATATTATCTTTTACAAATGTGTTGTGTAATTATATAAATACTAATATTGGTTTTCATAATAACTTTGAAGTTATATTTTTTTATGAGAGACAAATATATTAAGATGATTGATCACTTGAGAAATTTTTATATTACATAGTCTATTCTAACACAGTCTCTTCAAAGTTGCTGAGTAAAATTAATCGAGATATTTATCTTTTTTTATAAATCTTGTAAAAGCGAGTGCCTTGTGTAGTTGGGTGTGAATGTGATCTCCATATCTATCTTATCGTATCCTAATATATGGAAGCATTTTAAATATGAAGGCTAGATAAAAAAAATTGTACCAATATCTTATCTTGACAGTCTTACCTTAAAAGATTGAAAAGATCGTGCATGATAAATCTTGAATTTTAGACATACTATTCTTAGAGTTTGGACAAATTTTTGTCATCACATAAAGATATTATATCTTATTAGATAGAAAAATATATCTAATTGAACATTTAAATAAGTCATGAAATTGAAGACCAAATGGAAGAACATATTCATCCATCATTTGAATTCCACAAGAATTTGAAAATTGGATTTGGAAATATATCAATTATAATTGGAGCTACTTATAAATTACTATAAATTCTTAGGAAATCTCTCATTTTTAGTGATTGTCTTATAAATGTGTAAAATAAGTGTTGTAAATCTTTATGTCTAAGTATATTCCATGCTAATTCATAGATATTTAAATCTGAAATGAGATTATTAATTCTACTTTCTTTTAATATAATCAAATCATATCCCCCTTCAATTCTATCCAATCAAACACAACCTAAAGAGTAAATAGGCATGAGGAAGCATTAGAAGAGCTTATATAAGCTAGCATTTTTCTAATCATTCTTTTCCTATTGTGATATATTCTATTAATGTATTAGAATGTATTTAACTTTAATGCAATAGGACTCATTGAGATTTTAATTTAGAGATTTTGGAAACTATATCTTCGTCCATCACCAGCATGTTTCATAACTATTCGTATGCTTGAAAGTGTTGCAGGTAGCAAAAATGGCTCATTTCTCTGCACTCACACATTGCTTTTTTGATTAAATACTGTCATTTTCAGCATTGAGAGAGTTGTTTCAGGCAAAGTCAAGGAACTATCATTCTAAATTTTCATCTGGAAATATGCACAAAAATGTCTTCTTGCCTGAAATTAAAATTAATGCTATGAAAGTTGGAGATCATGGAAGTGGTGATGATGGTGAGGTAGAAAATCAACTATGGAATTCACCAACTTAGTCTCTCTTAATGATGTCTCTGATGAGTTCTTTGATGTTCCTAATGCCATTGAGTTCTTGATCTTGACCATTTGGATAATGGAAGGTCTTCTGAAGTGAACCATGGTCTTCATGTTCCTATACTCCAAAAATACTTTTTTTACAACTTTCAAAATGTTCTTGTTAAACAAAATCTTATTTTTCGAATTATGATGTCTTCGTTTGCAGAATATCAAACAATCAAAGTTATCTTCCAAAACTATCATCAAAAGCTCCATGATTTGGCTGGTTAGACCCATTTTATCAGCTATTTAATTTTATCCACGATCTTCTATACTTATTGATATATTTATATATATTTGAGATGAGTGATTATAATTTGATTTAACAAATTTATAAGTAAATGATAAATGATATATATATATATATAAACATAAAGAGTGTTTATAACTTTTAGGAGAGTGGCTTGAAGACCAATAATTTTTTCATGTGTGCCTTGCTATATGAAGTTTGCAAATTTTGTAGACATTTGATTTTGTTCTTGATTGGAATGCCAGACATCTTTTTTTGAAGTTGTTTATATATTTATTATTTAATTAATTTAATAATTAAAAATTGTAAGGTGTTTTTTTTCATGTGTGCCTTGCTACATGCACATGGACTAGTTGAAAATAATTTGATAATTAAAAAAAAGTTGAGTCTTTATGTTTTTTACATATTTATTGTTTAATTAATATTTTGATAATGAAAAATTAAACATTTTGAGAATTTAAAACTACAAAAACACTATCTAGTTGTCTAGAGCAAGACAACCCTGACTAGCGTCAGGCGCCTCCGCTTCTCTCTCCGACATGGATACATCATAACCTAATTGTTGAGTAAGAGAGATTTCCTTCAGCCATGAGATTTTTATTGATTTGAGATACGCTCTCTACCCTTACTCTTCATCATTTATCTTAATGCAAAAGTCTGTGTTTTGATTCTGGTGTTTATTTTTCCAAATTCATCCTTTGCCTAGCTATTATATATTCTCTCATAAGACTTGGCTTACTAGTTCTAGTAATAAAATTGAGTTACTGTATATTGTATTTTCTATATAAATTATATAGTAGATATTTGTGTCTATATGATATCATGTAAAGTCAAGTTGTTACCACAATTATAAAAATGGGTGAAGATCCTACTCATGCACAAAGTATTAATCTGGATGTTCGTGGTAAATCATTACAAGTACCAAAATCATCAATCACCATGGTATGCTTGGATTGATTATATACACTGATTCGTATACATGCTTCATGCATGTGTGATATAATGCATTCACATTGTGTGGATGTTGATGTTGCACACTAGGTATGTAGGCTTGATATCCATGTATTTTGCCACTCAGGCAGTCTGTGGATTTGGATGTTAATCACAAAATGAGTGTTGGTATTTGTGGAGAGTAGTTTGTATATTTGGATGTGCAAAATGCTTGCTGGGTATTGGCTATCGCTTACGATTTAATTAGGAAGTGTCCTAATACAACCTAAAACTTAGTCTAAAGCTCATGGTAAGAGTCACTAATAAAATTGAACCGATGGGCTTCTTTGTGCCAAATAAGATAATTAAGTACATGCTATTTTTTGTGATTTTTAGCTAGATATTTTTTTTTACAAATAACAAATTGTTCATATTAGGTTTATTTGATTGACGATTATGTGTGTAATAGCTAAATCTAGCTCTAAGCAAATTATTTTTTCTTTACATAAATCTTTAATGTTCCAATATTTATTATAGTTTATTTTGATATGTTTGTTACATTTTCAAATAATTTCTCGATAATTATATTGGTTCATTTTTTTTCTAGCTTGTTATTTTGTTGATTGGTTTTATCTTTTTATTTTTCATAACTATATTTCATCATCTTATTGGTAAAAAATGTAATCCTCTATTTGCATTTGTAGACGAAGCATCGATAAAGGACTGGAAAATGCTCAATGATAAGTATTGTTTTGTATATGCAACCCCTAAAATAAATGAAAAGGTATCGATAAAATGCTTGAAATTGGGAGATAAACTTGTTGTAGATGCTTTAGCTGCTGGATCTAGTCAACCAGCACATCTAAAAATTAAGTAATATTTAACTTAATGTATGCTTGGTTTTGTTTTGTGTTTAGAGTGTGCCTTTTATTAGTTAATATTATTGTAGCTTTGATTTGTGATTTTAGTGTTGATGATTATGTTGTTGAGGAAGTTCAAAATACTTTTTATGAGCAGTACCAAATGCAATACAAAAGTAGATGCCTTATATGGAGTCACTGTAAGTGCTCTTGGAAATAGAGATAGCACACATAGTTCTAGCAGAGTTCCCAAGGAGGAGAGGCTAGCACAAATGCATCAGCTAATGATGAGAATGATGATTTCCTTTTAAATGAATATATACCTATGTAATGTTTTAGTTTTAACTATGCAACTATTGTATTAGAAAAATGTATTAACTAATACTTTTTGTAAATTATAAATAATGGTTTATAGCAAATGTTTTTATTCAATTTAATATAAAAATTTAAAAATATGTAATCTAATTTTTATGTAAAAAAATAAAATTGTGAAAATAGCATTGGAATAAAAATAGCTATGGATTTTTCCCTTTCTAATTTAGCTAGGGAATTTTTTGTACATATTCAGTCAAAAATTATTAATTACTATTCTTAATTATGATTAAAATTAGCAAGAGAAAAAATATAATTAGTTAGGAAATTTCCAAGTTAAAAAATTTGCTAGGAAAATTTTGTTCTCGTTAATATTTTGTAACGAACACTTAAGCTAGGGAATATTTCTGTCATTAATCCATCATTATTCTATTTTAAAGACACAATAAGCCCAAATAGCTATTAAAATTTCTTTGGCTATTTGGGCTTATCTTGTAGTGTAAATAAATAGATAAATATAATGATAGGCATATGGCCAAATAGACAAATAACCAGATAGTCAGATAGCGAGATAAATAGATAGATAGATAGATAAAGAGATAGATAGATATACAAATTAATAGATAGATAGACAGACATATAGACATATAGAGAAATAGAAAGATAGATAGATAGATAGACAAATAGATAAATATATAGACAGATTGACAGATAGATAGATAAATAGATAGGTAGATAGATAGATAGGCAGATAAACATATAGACAGATAGATATATAGATAGATGTGTAGATAGGTCGGCAAGTATACACATAAATAAATAGATTCATAAATAGACAGATAGAGTTTAGATAAATATATAGACCGATAGACATATATATAGATAGATAGATTGATTGATAGTCAGATATATAGATAAATAGATAGATAGATAGATAGATAGATAAATCGCTTGATAGACAAATAGATAGATAAAAAATTAGATAGATAGATATAAAGACAAATAGACATATTGACATATTAATAGATAGATAGATTGACTATAGCCAAATAGCTAGATAGATAGATAGTCAGATAGTCAGATAGATAGATAGACATATAAATAGATAGATAAATAAAAAGATTTCCAGATAGACTAATAGATAAATAGACACATAAGTATATAAACATATAGAAAGATAGATAGATATATAGATAGACAAATAAATATATAGAATAATAAAAAGATATATAGAAAGATAGATACATAGATAGACAGATATACAAATAGACAAATATATAGATAGATAGACAGATAGATAGATAGACAGATAGATATATAGAGAAATAGATAGACAGATAGATAGATAGATAGATAGATAGATCGATGGATAGATAGATAGATAGATAGATCGATGGATAGATAGATAGATAGACAGAAAGTCAGATAGACAAATAGATAGATAGGTAGATAGACAGACAGATAAATAAATAGATAATGGGGCTACCCTACCCTGCCACTTCCTGTGGCATCTTGCTTCCGTGTGGCTTTTCTAGAACATTTCTTTTCCTCTCCATGCGCTTGGACCAAAGATTATGATTGCTTAGATTCATTGTGTTAGTCCATCAACCCTATTGTTTCTGCTACCATATGGTTCTTCTCTTGGTTCGAAGCTAGCACCATCACTTCATTGTATGTGACAACCTAACTGCAAAATAGTTCATTGAATACACATCCATGGCTGTAAATAATATAATATACACTCCATAAAAACAATATTCACTCTATTAAAACAATACACATTCACAAATATATAAAAATTGTAATTATAGACATGAACTAACACAAATCTGAGTTGATAGTCATACAACTCCAAAAATATCTAAAAGATGGCTAGGAATGATGTTTAGAAAGAGAGAGAGAGAGTAAAAGAATAAAATATTTCATAAATAATAAAGTTAATAATAGATTAGCCACCTTTTATCTTGCATTGATTAGTAAAGATTGAACCCATCCATAGGAAGAACCATGACAAAGTCTTAAGGCGTTGAATCATAATTTATTTGTGTGTCTCACATCAGATGTTCTGCAAAGATTCATAGTTAGGTTAATCAGAAAAACATAAAACAAAACTAGTATAAATAAAAATGATACCACCAAAAAAGGCTCATCCTGTTTAGCTACACATTCAAAAAAAACAAAAATCATTGAGAAATAATTGTGATACAAATTCATCCTCATTATTAGTTGGTGCATTTTTGCTAGCGTCTCCTATGTGGTTTCACAGTTGGTTCTTAGAATGCTATCTGTCACATCAAGGCAGCTAACTGTGACTCCATATAGGTGATCTACTGTTGCATTACATTCTTAACTTTCTTTCATCTCATCATTCAATTCTTTCATCTCTTCATTCATGTCCTTCATTTTTTGCATTTCTTCCTTCAAATGAACAATCTGCTCATCTTTCACTTCTTTAATTTCTTTTATTTCTACCTTCAAATGAAAAATTTGCTCATCATTGTCTTTCATTTTTGTCCATAACTTCAAAACATTCACTATTGTTTCCATTACTTGTTGTTCGACTACCTAACCCACCATAGCTGTAACAAATGAATTAGAAGCACAACTACTTCAAAATGTAACTCCCATCAAGCCGATGCCATACACTCGCTGGTTATTATGACCTTTTATGATTTCCAAATAGATAGGATCATAGTCAATTGGTTGAAGATCCATAGAAGCCTCAACTTTTTGAGAAGCACCTCTCACACACTCCTCCATGATTTCCTATGAAAAAATAGAAAAAAAATAATTTTTTAGATATACATAAAATAAATTTAATATTTTGGATTCCAAACTAGTTTCAAAATTTACTATAGTATTATAAAATTTTATTAATATAATAGATTCTTATAGAAATAATCTGAGACTTGTTGTCAACAAACTGACCATCCGCTTTCTTCACATGCATCCTCTTGAAAATTTCATAAAAATTAAGAACCTCGACCCAATTCTCCATCCTAGAGTATGTATTTATAAATTTAAAAAAAAGTTAAAAAATTTAAACAAAATTAATAAAACCATCCACAAATTTGATTTATTTGGACTATTAGAAAAACTACTAAATATATAAATGTTTTAAACTTTAAAATTGTACAAAATCTTGAGCATGCTCAATGCTCGACTTTGACCCTATTATGTGGCGAGACATTCCTGTATCGCGTATGGCTAACTCAGTCCCTCAATTTTTGCTAGCGATCTCTTATTTTTTTTTCACATCTGGCTCCTCCCAATGCTTAAGACACTCAAACCAGTCATCCTCAGATATAAAATATGACCTATCTTTTAGATTCTTCAATTTATAGACAAAATCTAAATACCATTTAGCAGCTTTTCTCTCCCACAATAGCTTTATCTTTCCATCAAATTTGGGTGCCCATGTGCACTAATTCTACATATAGAAAAATCATCAAAAATTGATATTAAAAACAATGACATTATTATTTACTGCTTGAATAATAACCAACATAGTAGTTAAATAATTAGATAAATAATTTCCAATACTTTTATTTCATTGTTTTTACTTTGAAAGTCATTAAAATTAAAATCCCTTGTCGATTCCAAAACTTTCTTCCACAAAAATGCTTTAGAATCGATCATTTTTTTTGAAAGACTTTATAATTATAGCTCAACACTTGTGATATGGAATAAAACTGTACAAATAAATACATAACATTAAAAACAAGCAAATCAATAATATATATAAAATCCCACTAAAAGAAACATCATAATTTTTTATTCAAGTAATATTTACATATTTTATATACATTTCAACCACAATCTCAATTACTAACCTAGCACTGAATGTAGAGGAATGCATGGTATTTGATGATGTCGATGGTGTTGTAAATGGGGGAACTGTCGGTATAAATGCTGGTGTAGAAATAGCTAATGGATCAAAAGTGTGTGTAGTGAGGGCAATGAGTGGTGGGCTTATATCTAATAAAGGTGATGGTAGAGGTGTCAATGATGGTGATGGTGATGGAATTGGAGATGGTGATTGTGATGTTGAAGTATGGATATGGTTGGTATTTAATGCTACTAAATTTGCAATGTGATGTAAAATACAAGATGAATTTCATTCATTTCTACATCTACATCCACCTCCGTAATGACCACGTCCTTTATGTGCCATCTACTATACAAAAAATAAAAACATCGAACAAATAATAGAGATATGATGAACAACCATGCATCTAAGAATAATACACACCAAAAGATTTAATCAAAATATAAAAAGTCTTTGATAGTATAATATTATAAAATAATCATAAATGTTAAATGTTCATCTTCAATTTCTATTATGCCACTATTTGAGTCACATAAATTTTCTAGGTTTTCATCTACATGCATTGGCATAATATTATTTATATCATCTTTTTGGAATACCGATGCAATAGCTAAGTTTGTACTTCTTTCTTGAGATGTTAGTACTTCAAAAATTAATCGAGCTTTGATTTTGCAAATCATCCACCAATCACTCTTATCACGAGATGAACTTAGATATGATAATAATATACTTGAGTGGCCTGAACTACCATAATAAATGGCTCATATCGATTATATATGTGTTTATGGTTAACATCAATTAGCTTAAAATCTGAATGAATCTTTGTACCCACATTTCGTGTAGGATCAAACCACTCACACTTTAATAATACAATCCTATTATTTTCATGTCGAGGATACTCCAACTCAATAACTTTTGTAAGTTGACCATAATAATCAATCTCATCTGCACTATAACCTGAGCCATTAATGCATACACCATTACTCATTGTTGCTTTAGAAGAACCATGCCCAATTGTGTGAAATTTATATCCATTGACAAAATACCCAGGATAGGTTTTCACATATCTAAATGGGCCTTTACTTAGATTCTAAATGAAAATATTAGAATTTCCAATTGAAGAATCATTTACCTGTTGCATTAATTAAACAAATGATGTTAACAACTAAAAATTACTAATAAATTAAAATTTTCAAATAATTAAAACTTAATAATTCTCACATAGTTTTTGAACCAATTCAGAAAATCTGTTATAGCATATAATTGATCTCATTGCTGGAAATTATTGTTGCCTATTTTTTTAACTGCTCAACATAAATACTGCACAAATATAAATAGATGAAGAAAAATGTATATCAATTTTTAATTATTCCTATTAAAAAAATTACACTGATTAAACCTGCAACCATTTTGGGTATATATACTCAATATATGGTGCAACCTTTTCACAATTAGGTAAAACATTACTCTAGGTTGCTTTGTACTCTTCATTTGTCATACATCTTTTCTTTGCTCTTCCAAATGCTCTTCCAGGGGGCTTGAAGATAGATAGCTTGTCCATAGAATTATCTTCTACCGACACATGACCTTCATAATTTCGAGGCACATTTCTAATCTTTGTATTAATATGATCCTCAAAATAATAATAACAAAAAGATTGTGCTTCTTCTACTAAATATGCATTGCAAATTGAACTTTCAACTTTTTCCTTGTTTCTAATATTCAATTTCAATTTACAAAGATACCTACAACCAAAATGGTAGGTTTCAATTATATTAAATTAAAATATTACTTTATGTTTGAAATAATAAAACATAACGACTTATATGTATTTACCTGTCAAAAGGATACATCCACCTATATCATACTGGCCTTGCTATCCTTGCTTCATATGCCAAATGAAATGACAAATACTCCATTGAGTCAAAAAAGCTCGATGAGTATATCCATTCAAGCTTACAAAGAATAACTAGTATGTCATTCTCTAGCTTCACCATGTCATCTATTTTGATTGTCGTGGCAGTTAGCTGTTTGAAGAAAAACTAACTTCTATAAGGACCTTCCAAACACTTAGGAGAAGTAATTCAAGGAATACAATTGGTATTAATCTTGCTTAAATACATGATAATCATGACTTTTCATTCTAAAAACTTATGATTCTTTATATCCACACATCTACCCATATTTGACACATATCTATCAAAAAATTTGAAATTTTTAACCCATTCACACAATATCTATCTTACCTTCTTATCAAGTGTGTAACAAGCTTTAAAGAATTTTCATGTTGTCTCGTTAAGTTTCAATTCAAGATGCCGATAGTAATCATTCAATTCTTATCTTGATTTTAAAGTGTATTTTGTTTTCCGTCTATATTAAGGATAGTGTTGAAAACATTGTCAAACACATTTTTTTCAATATTCATTACATCCAAGTTATGATGAATTAAATTGGACTTCCAATAAGGCACATCACAAAAAGTACTTGCATTTCCTCCATCCAAATATATTGAATATTGTTCTATTAGTTCTAATAGTATCCTTTTCAGTCACATTCTTTAGACCCAAACTCTGAATCTCTATCAAAATTTATCTCCTGAACTAACCACTAGTGCAACTATCATCAATATTTTATTTTTTTGAAATGCATTTTTATTTCTATGGAATGAATGATTCGTAGGTAGAAACTTATGATGATTATCAGACCATAACTATTTACCACTTAATTTGAGGGTAAATGCATCTGAATTTTTCATGCAATATGAACATTCATATCATCCTACAGTACTCCAATCAGATAACATTGAATATGAAAAAAAGTCACTTACCATCCACATAAGGGCCGCCTGCATAATAAAATTTTGCTTATTTGAGATGTCATATGTATCTACACCAACATCCCACAAATTATTTAACACTACTATATGGGTATGTAAGAAAACATCCAGTATGTCTTTCAGATTTTTTGGCCATGGAACTAATATTGACAAAAATATATATTACTCCTTCATACACAACCACGAAGGAAAATTATAAGGTGTCACTATCACTAGCCATGTTGAATAGTATTGTCAAGATTGGCCAAATGGTTGAAATCCATCAATGCCGAGACCCAATCTCACAAGCAATTGAATCTAATGGATGATGAATCAACCCTTCTTCAACCTCAAGCTCAAAATGCCACATCATATCATTTGTTGTAGCATTTGATGCATATAGTCTCTGTAATCAAGGAATTATAGGAAAGTATAACATCTTATTTAATGCAACTTTCATCTTTTGTCCCATATCTTCAATACAAGGTGACTTCTTAGACTGAAAATGATCACAAAATTTACTGCTAATTAAATCACTATCACCACCTCAATATAAGATACATCCATTGGAACAACAATTTTTTCACTGATAGACCCGTACCTCATAGTAACTTCTTAGTTTTGTAAAATTTGTTCGTGAAAAAATTATTATTCAGAATAATCTCTTTCATCAGTTCTGTTACCTGATCAAATAATTTCTCAAACATATGATTTTCTAACTTCATGGTCATTAGTCGAGCCACAGGTGACAATTGTGAATGTGTTTTGCAATGAGGCCACAACTGATTATCTACAACTTAAAGCATTTCATAAAATTTTTGAGCTTCAGGATTTGGTGGTTCATCCATGTTATCTATATTGAAGCAAGCACCAGTAGTTTCCATGACCATTATATGGTATGTGTTTGATGTTTCTTCACAACATGAAAATGATTCAATATCCTTATTTTGGTCAATATTAATAGCCATTGTACTTTCCCCATGATAAATCCAAAAAAAATAATTTGGTACTAATCCATATTTAATGAAATGGTATCTTATAGTGTTTACATCATAAAAAAAATATTCTGCCACTTGCGGTTATTACATGGACACTTAATTTTTTCTCCATCAATCCATTTCGATTGACTACACACAAAGTTGATGAAAGTTTCAAGCTCACTCAAAAATTCTTGATTCAAAATTCCATTCATAAACCTTTTGTTCATCCATTGACGATCTGAACTTATTTTGCCATGTTTTATTTACAAAGAATAATGCTCAATCATTATTTTGAATGAAACACATAATTACTTCAAAATATACTACTTATTAAATAAAATTACTTATAGATGATTATTTAAAGATTAAATATTGTGAATATCGAGGCTATGCATTTGCAGAATCTGCATTAATAGATAGTGCATTTTTTTAGAATGGCTAAGATTAATAGATATCACGTTATTACTAGATGAAGGGAGATAAATATGTGAATAGGCAAGAAAGGAAAGCAAAAAATAAATAAATTGAAAATTTGAAGGAGTAAGCTTCTCACACCTCAATGATGATCAAATAGCATAATTTTTATTGTGATTCTACTCCATCTTTGAATATAAAAAAAAGAATAAATTAATGGAATTGATATCCAATTTCAAGACCTCTTGGCTAATGAATTAATGAAGAATTAAGACATGTACAAGAACATATTTGGAATTGAAAACATATCATACAAAGTGTTCCACTAGAAAACATAGATATGAAGTAAGCTACAATTAAAGATTCCTAGCCTTACAAATTTAAACTAATTAGACAAAAAATTACATATCATTAATATTAATATTATTTGTGGAAAATTGCAATCAAAGGATAGTTTGGAAATTAAAACTTTCGTACTCCTCAATTAATACCTAATATATATGAAGGATGGGAAATTATTAATTTAGCAAATATTTTTAATATAACCATCACTTATATACTTGTGATTAATGATTTTAGTACTTGTAATGATTTACTATGAACTTCAAGATTAAAATTGTGTGCATGAGGAGGATCTTCGGTCATATATTTACTTTTGGTAATAACTTCACATTACACGATAACATTCACATACAAATATCTACTATATAATTTCAATGGAAAATGCAATATATGCTAATAGTTAAGGTAGAAGAAGAATTTCAAAATAACAAACAGCAAAATCAAACCAAATCCTTAGGAGTTATAATGATCTTGTCGACACTCAAAATAAAAATGTTAAATATTATTTAACTTTAATTGAGGACTATAAAAAAATATTTATTGGTGTATTTCAATGCATTACAATAATTATTTAATAAGCATATGATAATATATTAACAATTCTCATTTATTAGTAATAATGTCTGATAATAATCAAAATTCAATTAGAATAACAAAAACAAAGTATTTTGATGCATTCTGATGATATACAAATGTATTCCATATATATATTGATGAATTATATATAATTTGATTTATTACAATTTTTTTTAAATGTAACAAATTTTTTAATATGAATAAATAGTTTAAATTAAAATTCAATTAAGTTCAATGATACTTGATATGTTTGTTAATATTCATGTCTCAGTTTTTTTAATGAAATTAACTGAGCTTGGATATTAATCAATACTTTTTAACATTATTCCAGATGTGTTCAATAAAATATATTTATACCCACAAAAAACAATATATATTTATTTATATATATATAAAAACTATATATATATATTTAATAAACATCAATTAAATGAATATGTATATATATTTACACATCAAAAACCAAATGCTCGATAAACTAATTCTTGAGATAGATGTGAGCCTCCTTGGAGGTTGCAAGCTCAATCTCCACAAGCTACAAAAAAATTGTCAGGAAAAAAAATCATGCATCATATAGTTATATTATAATTATATAGAGTTTTATAAAGTTATACAAAAATATATAAATAGTTATACACATAGTTAAACATAATGATTTATGTTGTTATACAGTAATTATAAATATACTTATATGTGGTTATACATATAGTTATACTTATATTTATAAATATAGGTATATATATTTAAATATTGTTTTGTATAATGTTATTTTAGTTATACATTTAGTCAAATACAATTATTTATAGTTATATATAGTTAAAAATATATTCTTATACCTATATTATATATAATTTAAAATAGAGTTATATATAGTTAAACATATAGTTATATATAGATATATTCTTACAAGTAGTTATAAGTAGTTTTACATAAATATATACAATGCTATAAACAAATATTATGATTTTATTATATGAATACATATATGTATATATAGATACAAATATAGTTATATTTAATTATATAGAGTGTTACATAGTTATACAAATATTTATATATAGTTATACACATATAGTTATAAATATGTATCTAGTTAAAGATATAATTATATATAATGTTTTTATAGTAATACATTTAGTAAAATACAATTATATATAGCTATATATTATTATACATATTGTATATTTTGTTAGAAATATTGGTGTATAGAATTATACATATATTTATAAATTATTATATAGTTAAAAAAATAGTTATGTTTAGTTATAAATATGCTTGTAAAAATAGTTTACATAATTTTGAATATAGTTATAAATACTTTTTTATATTGGCATATGATTATATAATTATAAAAGTGTTTAGATATAATATTTGTGTTTACAATATTTTTTTAAATAATACTTATATATAATTATATATATGTAACACTTTTATAAATTTTATATAGTATATATATATCACATTATATAAACATTATAAATATTATATATTTAAATAAAAATTAAAATGTCATTTAAATGTTTACAAAAATGTATAAACAATTTATATGTTATATAATTTATAAATAAAATTGTATATAAATGGATAGGTTTATGTAAATGTTATATAAATATTTATAAACATTAATACATATGTATAAATATTTATATATAACATTATATGTTTATATAAACATATTAGTGTTTATATATAATGTAATACACTAATATATATTAAAGTATAGACATTTATATATAATGTCATACGATTAAATAAATGCATAAAAGTTTTATATATAATGTTATTTGTTTATAATAATTTTAGAGACAACAAAAATAGAACCCATAAGCATTAAGTATATATTTTATGAAAGTTGCAGAAGTAGAAAGCATCAAGCATTATTTATTTTCATAAGTTACAGAAGGAGAAAACAATATGCAAACATTTAGTATTTGAAATCAATAAAAACCTAAAATTTAAACAATAAAAGAACAAAGTTTACACTGACCATTTATTGTTTCATTAATGGTGTAGCATCAAAATATAATAAGTAATATGAAAATAGAAGAACAACGAAGGAAAATACACGAATATTCTGTAAAAACGAAAATTAGCCAGTGGTAATCAAATTGAGAGAGACACAGATATGTATATAGTATTCCAAATGAGTAGAAAAATGATAATATTACCTAGCAACAAGAAGCGGTAGATTTTTTAGGTTGCTCCCATAGTCCCCTTTTGCTTATCATATCTTCGTCATTGAAAGATATAAAAAATGTTAAGTACTTAATGCCTTAGCATTTTGTTTTTCGAAGAAACCATATATAAATACTAAACTGTATGTAAATATATGATACAAAAATATAAGAGTAAACAAGAATTATAAAAAATAAATAATTTAAATAAAATAAATGAAATAGATTTTTATTTAACCATAAATAATATTATTTCATAAATAAATAAAATAATTTTATATAATAATAAAGTATTCATATATACATACATGCATATATATATATATATCTGCATAAAATTTACTTATATTATTTTATTAAGGCATTAAATAATTATAAAGGCATAAAATTTGAATCTTTTAATCATTATAATATTTAATCATTGAAGTGTTCATTTAATAACCACAGTGAAATATTTATTTTTTAAATCATCAAAATTTTTTTGATTTAATTAAAACACCTATAAATTAATATAAAAATATTAAATTATTTTTTTAAAATTTTATGAAAAATTTGATAATTTTTTTATAATTCAAAATTTAAAATCTATTAGTAATTATAGTTTCAAAAAATTCATATAATAATAAAAATATTTTTTTTACTTTTATTTTAATAAATATTTACTTGTTTATTCATTTATTCATATATTTTTATAAATTTTTTAATTTAATAAAACATTTGTTTATTTTAGTTTTTTATTCGTAGTAATTTGTATTTATGTTGATTTATTAATTAAGATATTTTAAAAAATATTATAAATTAATAAATTATATAATATTTTTTAATATAAATATTTAAATATCATAAATAAATATTTCAGAAAAAATTAAGTAATATTTTTTAATAAATTTAGAATAAAGAAATAGTTATTTTAGTCATATTTAATGTAAATTTTTATTTGTATTTGTCTATTTATTAACTTTTATATTTATAATTTCATATTTTTATTATTATATGAGGAGATTATGTCTTTTAAGTATCACTTATCTATAAACTATGACATACATTTAATATAGAAAATTATATAAAATATTAAAATAAATAATGCTTAAAAAAATATTATTAAATATTAGTGATGGAAATTATCACTTGCCCAAATAGCTAGTGAAAATCACTAGCTTAATGCATATATTTTGAGAAAATAAACATTTAAGGAATTATCACTTTCAATTATATATAAAATCTAAAAAAAATAAATTTAAATAATTATTTAGCGATAGATTTTGTCTTATTTTAATTAACAAAGGAATTTCTGTAGCTAAATACGTCGCTAAAGTTCCTGCTTTTCTTTGCGTGAATATCTACAAATATTTTTGTGATTAAAAATTTTCATTCAAAGATTTTCGATGCTAATTCATCACTAATCCATCACAAAATTTTAATTTAAAAGTAAAATAAAAAATCCCTGGTTATTTCCTAGTTTATCCCTTTGCTAATTAGCTAGGGAATTTTTCCCTAGCTAAATTTTACTAGCTTAATAGACATTTTTTGTAGTGTATGTATTTATCTATCTTTATGTCTATATATCTATCTATCTGTTTTCTATCTATCTATTTATCTATCTATCTATTTGTCTATCTATCTATATAATAATCTATCAACCTATCTAAATATCTATATATCTCTTTATTTATCTATTTATGTATCTATCTATCTAACTATCTAACTATCTATAAATTAATCAATCTATCAATCAATCAATTTATCTATCTATTTATCTATATTTTTATTTATTTTGTTTTTTAGTTTCTATGTTTCTTTATTTAATTCTTCCTATCTTTGTATCTTTGTATCTTTGTATCTCTCTTTCTACCTAATTATCTATCTAACTTTCTTTCTTTCTTTATTTCTTTTTATTTATCAATCAATCTATCTATTTGTGTATTTGTCTATCTGTCTATTTGTTTGTCTGTATGTCTATCTATCTATCTATTTATCTATCTGTCTATATGTCTTTATGTCTATTTATCTATTTGTCTATATGTATATCTATAATTATGTCTATTTGTCTATCTGTATATATATATACGTGTCTATCTATCTATATATTTATCTATCTTTCTATTTATATGTCTATATGGTCTATTTGTTTAAATATCAATCTATATATCTGTATATCTATCTATCTATATGTCTATCTAGCTATCAATCTATATATATGTCTATCTGTCTGTCTGTCTATCAGTCTATATGTCTATCTATATATTTATCAATCTTTATATCTATATATATGTCTATCTGTCTATTTGTCTATCTAGCTATCTATCTGGTTTGTCTGTCTGTCTATTTATCTATTTATCTTTGTATCAAAATATCTATCTGTGTATCAGTTTATCTATTGATCTATATAACTATTGACTGTCTATCTTTATATCTATCTATATATCTATTTGTGTATTTGTCTATTTTTCTATTATCTAACTTTATATTTTTCAATCTATGTATTTATCAATCTATCTGTTTGCCTTTCTATTTTTCTATATATTTCTCTATCTATCAATCTATTAATCTATCTAACTATCTCTTTATAAGTCTATCTATCTATCTATATTTTTGTCTATTAGACTATCAGATTATCTATCTATCTGTCTATCAATCAATCAGTTAATCTGTCTATCGGTATATTTATCTATCTATTTCTCTATATGATTATTTTTCAATATGTATAGCTATCTATCTTTGTATCTATATATCTATCGGAATATCTATTTATCTATTATCTATCGATTTATGTTTATGTCTTTCTACCTATATTTTTATCTATCTTTCTACCTTTGTATCTTTCTATCTTTCTAGCTTTGTATCAATCTATCTATTTATCTATATGTATATATGTCTATCTTTATAACTATCTATCTATCTATTTGTTTATCACTATTATCTATCTATCTATTTCAATATTTTTCTATATATCTAACTATCTACATGTCTACTTTTCTACCTGATACCTACCTACCTATTTACCTATCAAAATGTTTTACTATCTACATGTCTACTTTTCTACCTATCTACTTATCTATCTCTCTTTCTATCTATTTATCTAACTATCTATATGTCTATTCAGTCTATCTGTCTAATTGTCTATATGTCTATCTTTATGTCAATGTGTCTCTATCGGTCAATCTATAAATATATATATATATATTTATCTTTCTATATATCTATCTATATGTTTGTCTGTCTATCTATTTATCTATCTATCTATTTTTTAGTATATATAACTTTCTATCTATCTATTTGTCTATCTATCTATGTATCTATCTATTTATCTATATATCCATCTATTTATCAATCAACCAATCTGTTTAGCTCTCTATCTTTCTATCTGTCTATTTGTCTATTTGTGAATATGTCTATTTATCTATCTATCAATCAATCAACCTATCTATCTATTTTTTTGTCTATCATCATATCTATCTATCTGTATACATGTCTATCTATCTATATATTTATCTATCTATAAGTCTACCAGTCAATCAGACTATTTATCTATCTATCAATTTATATATCTATCTATTTGTCTATCTATTTATCTATATATCTATCTTTCTATATTTCATTCTATTTGTCTATCTGTCTATATATTTATATGTAAATCTATTTATTTGTCTATCATTCTATATATATATCTATATATATGTCTGTCTATTTATCTATCTCTCTACCTACCTACCTACCTATCTATCTATTTATCTTTATATCTGTCAATCTATCAATCTTTATATCTTTATAACTATCTATCTATGTGCCTATCTATCTATCTATCTATCTATCTGTATGTCTACTTTTCTATATGTCTAACTATTTATTTATCAATATGTCTATCTATCAATCTGCCTTTCATTCTCTATGTCTATCTATGTATCTGTCTACCAAGCAATTTATCTATATAACTATCTATCTATTTATCTATCTATCTATATATTTATCAAACAATCTATATATCTATCAATCAATCTATTTATCTATCTATTTATATACCTGTCTATCTATATATATATATATATATATATATATATATGTTTGTCAATCTCTCTACATATCTATCTATTTATTTATCTATCTATCTATCTATCTTTCTTTCTTTCTTGTTATCTCTCTGTTAATCAATCAACCTATCAATCCATTTATCTATCTATCTTTATATCTATTTATGTATTTATGTATCTATCTATTTGTCTATCTATCTATCTATCTATCTATATATTTATCTTTCTTTATATCTATCTATTTTTGGATCTATCTATCTATCTATATATCTAACTATCTATTTATCTATAAGTCTATCAATTTTTCTATCTATCTAACATTAATATATATCTATTTGTTTGTCTATCTATCTGTCTATCTATCTATCTATCTTTATCTATCTATTTTTTTCTATCTATTTATCTAATTATCTTTTTATATATCTATCTATCTTAATTTCTATCTATCTATATGTCTATCTATGTATTTGTTTATTTATCAATCTTAATAAATATCAATCTTTGTAAGTATTTATGTGCCTAATTATCTATCTATCTATCTTATTTTCTTTGTATCTATCTATCTATCTATCTATCTTTCTTTCTCTCTATCTATCTTTCTATCTTTTCATCTCTCTCTTTATCTATCTATCTATCTATTTATCTATTTGTCTATATATCTATATGATCTATCCATTTTTCTTTCTCTTTATCTATCTATCTATCTTTCTATATTTCTTTCTTTCTATAGATCTATCTATCTATCTATGTGTTTGTCTATTTATCTCTCTCTCTGTCTATCTCTATCTAATGGTCTATCTATCTATTTATCTAGTTGTTTATCTATATATCTAACTTTCTATCTATATGTCTGTCTATATGATCTTTCTATCAAACTAGCTATTCATCAATCTATCTATTTATTTGTCTATCTATCTATTTGTTTATATATCTATATATCTATCTTTCTTTCTTTCTATCATTCCTATCTATCTATATGTATATCTATATATCATTTTATTCATATATTTGTCTATCTATCTTTTATCTATCTGTCTGTCTGTCTACTAATCTATCTATCTTTCTATCTATCTATATATCTATATGTTTCTCTTTCTATTTAACTATCTATATATTTATCTATATAGCTATCAATTTGTCTTTATATCTTTGAATTGATCTATCTATCTATCAATTTGTCTATCTATCTATCTATCTATTAGTATATCTATCTATTTGTCTATCATACTATGTTTCTATCTATATTTTTGTCTATTTGTCTATCTATATATATGTATATCTATCTATATGTATTTCTTTCTATCTATCAATCTATCTATCTACTTATCTATCTTTTTTTATCTGTCTATCTATCTACCAATCAATTAATCTATCTATCTATCAGTCTATTTGTCTATTAGTCTATATGTCTATTTATCAATTTGTCTATTTATAAATTTGTCTATCTATCTATCTATTTATCTATCAATCAATCAAAGAAACTATCTATTAATCAATCTATCAATCTATCTATCATTCTTGCTATCTCTCTATGTATCTATCTAACTATTTCTCTATTTTTCTATCTATGGACCTATCTATCAATCTTTCTTTCTATCTGTCTATCTATTTGTCTACCTGTCTATCTATCTATTTTTCTATCTGTCTATCTATCTATCTATCTCACTATCTATCTATTTGTCTATCTATCTATCTATCTCTCTATCTATCTATTTGTCTATGTATCTATTTGTCTATCTATCTTTCTTTTTATCTATATATTTATATATCTGACTATCTCTCTATGTGTCAATATGTTTATTTATCTATCTACCTATCTTTCTAGCTATATATGTGTTTCTCTGTCTATCTATCTATTTATCTATTTATTTGTCTATTAATTTGTTTATCTATATATTTGTCTATCTGTCTATCTATTTATCTTTCTATCTATATATCTATATATCAATATATGTATATATCTATATATCTATATATCTATCTATCAATCAATTTTTTCTACAGTATAAGAAATTATCTTTTTAGCTACAAATATTTAGCTCGAAAATTAATCTCTAGCTAATTTGTGAGGGATTATCTAGGGTATAGCAAGAGATATTGATTTTGTGTTGGGTGACAAATTTGTGATTGATTAGAGACCAAAATTTTTGATGGAAAAATGTCCCCAGTTAATATTTCCATAAATTTTTGCAAAAAGATGGGCGATAAATTTAGCAGACTTTAGAGATGGATTTTACCTAACTAATTAGCTCGATAAAAAATCTATCACTAAATCATTATCTGGATTAATATTTTTATAATTATATATTAATAACAAGTGATTAGTCCTTAAATTATTATTTTCACAAAAAAATATATTTTTAGCTAGGGATTTTCCCTAGTTATTTAGCTCGAAATTATTTCTTTCATTAATCTCTATAGAATTATTTTTTTTGTTTTTTATATTATTTGTTTTAATATATGATGAAATTGTGTATTAACGTTTTGTCATGGTCTACAGATGAGGGATCCTTGAAAGACATATTCTCCTCATATAATTATAAAAATAAGATATTATAAATAAATAATTTCAAATATATATATAAATACGAATAAAAATGTATATTAATAGAGACTAAAATAACTATTTTTATGATAATACAATTTTTAAAAAATATACACAATATTTTTTGAATTAATTTATTAAGATGTTTAAATATTTGTAATAATAAATAAATTAAATAATTAATTCTATAATTATAAACATTTTTTAAAATATTTGAAATAATAAATGAACATACATAAACATTTGTGTTAATAAAAACCTAAAATTATTATTTATATGCTTCTAAAACAAATATTTACAAAAAATCTAAATTAACAAATAAACAAGTAAATATTTATATTAATAAAACTTTAAAAAAAATTAATGATTATAGAAATTTTGCAAAAAAATTATTACTAAATGTTTAGAAATATTTGAATTATAAAAAAATTATATTTTTCATTAAATTTTAAATAAAATAAATTGATATTTAAGGATAAATAAATTGATGTTTTAAATACATCCAAAAACTTTAACGAGTTATACTAAAAATATCTCCTAGTGTTTATTAAAAGAATACTTTAGGTGTTGTTTTACCATTTAAAAAAAGTTTTTAAAAATTTACTAATGATATTTTTTTATTCTCAATGCAATTAAAATTATTTTTAGCCCTATAACACTTTTGAAAATCACTACCAAACTGACCCTATGATGATTTTAATTGAAGTTTTACTTTTGCGTCTACAAAAATTTATAAGAATTAAAACATTGAGTAAATTATTATAGTAAATTAAAAATAAAATAAAAAATAATATTAAATTTAAAATAAAATATGTAATCTTAATATAACAAATAAACAAATAAATATTAATATTTTAAAATTTAAACAAGTTAAATATGAACGATAACCTAATTGGTGGACAACCAAAATAGCATCATGAAGGCAATATTTTTTGTATTTTCTGAAACATGAAGTATCATGAATCATAACCTAATTAGTATTCTTTCAATTTGAAGACCTCATGTTGTGTTAGCATTTGTTGCATTATTTGGTCCATGCTTTCAGTTTTTGACGAAGAATGGAATATATGATTTTTGAAATTGGTTTGATGATCTAACTTGATAATTTTGATCAATCTCACTCAAGATAATTTTTTTTCCATGTATTTTTTTTAAAAGTTTAAGCTCACTATTTTTACCATTTATTAAAATTAGGTATCCACTTTAGCATGTGTTAGGAGTAACTGTGTACCTATGATTGACTTTAACAGCCGAGAAAAAATGAAAGTTAGTCCTTGGAATCTACTACTCAACAAATTTCTTATTGAATATCAATTAGATATCTGCTAGTAATCTCTCTAGAGGATTTTTTATTAATTTTATTTTTCTTATGTTATAATTACATGTTGATTACTTAATACCATGATAGTGAATTTTTTCAATTTTCTTATATCTGTCGAGACTGTTAGTTTATTCACTAGACCTAATTTTTTCTGCATTTGCCCCATGGGCAACTTTTCTTTTGACCAAGGTTAGTATGATTTAGTGTCAACTTTTTGTCTTTCTTTCATTTTTAAACTGAAGTTTGATTTGATGATATTACTTTTGTAATACAAGAAGTTAAAGGTGTTGGTGCTGAGCTAACAGCAGCAACTTTTTTGGCATTGGTAAATCATACAAGCATTGTTAATTCTACAGCATGTTTGAATGTAAATATTCTGAAAAAATATGCATAAATTAGGTTATAGATATTTAAAAATTAGAAATAGGTTGTTGAAACTTTATGTACAACACCATAAACCATGAAAAACAATTTAACGATAATCTCAACTTACATTCAAGTTGGCATATATACAACATAAATACCAAGCTTACTTGAGAAAGAATTGATATTAGGATTATATAAAATTTTTATGAATGCTAGCTGATCACAAATAATGCATAGGATGAAACGTTAGTATTCTCTTAAATCTTATTGTTTAAATTATTGTTTAACACAATATATTTTATTTATTCATGAACAATTTAATTCAAAGCAAATCATATATTTTATAGTTTATGATTCAAAAGAGTTTACAAGTGATCGAAGTTTTGACTTTTTATTATGTTTGTGTTAGAGATGATATTTTGGGTTATGCCCAAATATTTATTAGTTTAATTGGAAATTAAGTTCAGCAAAACTAATATCTCAGAGAGTTTGGTTGCTCACATTGATTTAGTAGGCCAAAAATACTCAACCTAGATAATTGTTACCTAGTTTGCAAGTGAATAACGACTCAGGTTGTGCTACTTGAATTGTCAAGTTGACATTTCTTTTTGTTAAAATATAATAAATTTTTATTTTATCAAGAGATAATATTTAAAGATTTATTTTAAAAATTATAAAAATTATTAATCTGTTTCTAAAACTTATATCCAACTCAAATTAGAATACTCATATAATCTAGAATATTCATAATTAGTGAAAGAATTGTTGAGTTTTTCTATTCTTTATAACATTCAAATAAATATATGTACAACTAAGAGAATAGTGATATGCATAATGATGCTATACTAAAGCTTGTTTCTCATGCTATACAATTCATTTAATTTTCTATTTGAAAACTTTACAAAAAATATAGTAGATTCTAAATTATTTTATAGTTTCAAAATATAATAAATTACAATTAATAGTCCAAATTATAAAAAATTTCAAGTCCATGCTTAACAAATAAATTAGAATTAAAACACATGAGTGTTATGTTTGTGTTTATTGTATAATCTTGATAAAATTAAATTCATTAAATTTAATAGTGTTCATGTTTTTTTATCACAACCTCATTAATTTTGATAAAAATAAAGAAAAAATTAATTTTTTTCATGTAAAAAAAAATCATCCTCAATTAAAATATAAAATATGAGCTACTCATGGTGATGCTAATTACTAAATTCTTTTTTTTTTTTGCTAGTTTAATATTGTTTCAAAATAATTTGTTATTGTTGTTAGATGTTATTAGACATAGGTAAAATTATTTAATGGTGCATTAGAATAATATTTTTAAAAAATACCTAATCATATTAAAAAATACATCAAAATAAATGATTTTTACTTTCGGGAAAACTAAAAAAATACTTTTATTTTTCTGTATATTTCATGTTTTGAAAAAAAAATAAAAACAAAAAATCTATTTTCAAAAACACTATACATTGTGAGGTATATTGTTTTGGAAAATAGTATGCTCGATTTGTAGCAATATAATATATATATATATATATATCTTATAAACACATAACATTATATAAAACAATTATAAATTTATATAATTGTATGGCATTAAATATATATATGGTTATACTTTAATATATATAAACATATAACATTATATATATACATTGATATATTTATATAAACCTATAATGTTATATATAAATATTTATACATATGTATAAATGTTTATAAATATTTATACAATATTTACATAATACTATCCATTTAAATAATTGTTTATATAACATTTATATAACATATAAAATATGTATACATATCTATAATCATTTATATAGCATATAAATTTTTATATATAAATATAATATGTATAATTTTTATATAACTGTGATATATATACTATATAATATTTATAAAAGTGTTTACATGTGTGTGTGTGTGTGTGTGTAACATTTATAAAAATATTTTAAACACAACATTATATCTAAACACTTATATATTTATATAATCATTATCCATTATATATAAAAGTTTATTCTTTAATATAAATGTGCAATTGAAAGAATAGTGATGTGCAATATGATGCTTGTATGCATACACAAAAGATTATCTCTATAATTTATATATCATATTGAGAAATGATACATCATAGAGAAATATTAGTAGTTTTATCTATAAATTAGGCAAAGTATTATTAGGTATTGAGGAAGACAAGATAATTATCATTGTCATTTAGGAGTCTTCATAGAGCTCCTCTATCATGATGCTTACTTTAAAGAAGTAAACAAATCTTTTTTTAAAAATTGTTGTTGATACTTCTCATTTATTATGTACTATAGTTATCGTAACTCATCTTTTTACTTAGATGTATAATAATTATTTCAGAAGTTAATAATCATAGTATAGAAAATTATTTTTTGCTTAATATTTTCTACTTGTTTTTTTTTAAATATTATAATAGCTACTAAAAAATTATCTAAAATCATTTATTATAGTAATATACAAGTTAGATTTGGATCCTTTTATCTTTTTTTTTTAAAATTTTTGGATTTATTTGTAGCCTTATTTTTATGAATTATATTTTTAAGTAATTAATTTTTAATTTTATTTTTTTGGATAATGTTAAGATTATATATTTATTTAATTTTTATGTTCAAATATTTTATTAGTTGTTTGAATATTATTGATATGTTACTTATTCATTATTTACTTGGTTATTTTTTTTATTTAATTGAGATGTTATAAATTTTGTATAGTTATACATTTATACAATTTATCAATGGTTATATGAAATAATATGTATTTTTAATAAATGAATTAATATGAAAATTTAATTACTAATTAATAGTTTTCAAGGTTATTAGTAATATTATGTATTTTCTCCAATGTTATAACCATAAATTAATTTTTTCATTTCAGAAATTTATTTGATTAATTTATAAATAGTATTATAAAAAATAGCAATAAATATTTTATAAATTATTAAGCATAAATTTATTTATTCATTAATAATATAATTAATGGTTAAATATAAAATAATTTTATTTTCTAATATTTTCCATCTTTGACCTGTCTCTCCCCCGTCTGGTCATCTCTACATAATTAGGTTAGTTCACTTTTAAAAAACCTTCGAGTCTTAGAGCACACTACCATCATACCATCATTTTGAATAACCATATTAAACAAAGAATGTCTCTCTCTCTCTCTCTGCATTTTTTTATTTATTTTCATTATAATTTAATGAGAAATTAAAAATGGGTTTTGCAAATTTAAAATCAGCAGTGAGCTAAATGATGCTTTTTTGTTGAGGTCAATTGTATTAATGATAAATTGGTAGAGTGAACTTTTTTTTAATAATTATTTTTTTAAGGATTAATTAATTTCAAATCAACAGAAAGTGTGCTAGCTCTAAAATTGTGAAATAGAAGGACAAGAGAGCGAGAGATATAGGAGAAGCAAGGGAGAGATTTCTTATTACTTCAAGATTCATTCAAAGTCTCCTTATTTATAGGGTTTAATGCATGAATACATATTAAAAGTACCAATGAATGCATATTAATCCATGCCAATTAATACACATAAATGTATGAATAATACGAGTTACAAGAATATCAATAGTCAAGAAATTGATGGAGAGTTTATGGACATGCATAATATTGTTCATAATACTCCCCCTTGGATGTCCATGATACTGCCTCATTAAAAACCTTTACAGAAAATCCTAGTGGGACAAAACCATGGTAAAAGAAAAAAGAGTATAGTATAAAAAATTTACTCCTCCTCTTTGCAACATCACTTTAAATCTCTGAGCCTATGCATTCTAGTACTATGAACTAGCCTTTCAAATGTTATAGTTGGTAGAGCCTTGGTGAATAAATCTACTAGATTATTAGTTGAACAAATTGATTGAACATCAATATCACATTTCTTTTGTAGATCATGAGTGAAAAAAAAATTTGGTGATATTTGTTTTGTTCTATCCCCTTTAATGTACCCATTTTTTAATTGAACAATGCATGCAACATTATTTTCATACAAGGTCATAGGGACCTCCTTGCTAAAAGACAAACTACATAACCCTCGAATATGATGTATTATAGGTTTTAACCAAAAATATTCCCTACTTGCTTCATGAATTGCTAAGATCTCTACATGATTAGATCTGGCAGGTAATTAATTATTTCATAGAATGTCATGAAATGGCTGTATCACCACATGTTAACAAATAGCCTATTTGTGATCGATCATTATGAGGACCAGACATATATCCCACATATACATAACCAATTAATTATGCTTTGGGTACATTGAGATAATATAGGCCCATATCCATCATGCCTCAAAGATACATCACTATATGGTTAACTCCATTCCAATATCTTCTTGTTGGACACGAACTATATCTTGCTAACAAATTTATAGAAAATGATATATCAGGTCGTGTGTGACTTGCAAGATATATTAATGCTCCATTAACACTTAAATATGGTACTTTAGGACCAAGAAACTCTTCATCATCCATCCAATGTCGGAAAGGATCTTTATTCACATCTAATGACCTTACAACCATTGGAGTGCTCAATGGATGGACATTATCATTAAAGAATTGTTTTAACAACTTTAATATATAAGCTGATTGATGAACAAAAATTATTTTTTCTAAGTGTTCAATCTGCAAACCATGGCAAATTTTTGTTTTTTTGAGAATTTTCATCTCAAATTCTTTCTTTAAGTTGCCTATTGCTTCCGAAAGCTCATTAATAGTTCCAATAATATTCAAGTCATCAAAATAAACTACAATTATAACAAGCTCATATCCAGATCTTTTAATAAATACACATTGGCAAAGTAGATCATTCTTATACCATTTTCATAATAAATATTCACTAAGATAATTATATCACATGCATCTAGATTACTTCAACCCATATAGAGATCTGCATAAGTTTTTCTAGTAAAGACCTTGAGCACTTGAATTATGTGTTGCAAGCAATTTTAATCCTTCTGGAATTTTCATTTAAATGTCACTGTTAAGTGGTCCATATAAATAAGCCATAACTACATCCACTATAGGGGAATACTTCTCTTCATAATCAATGCCAGATCTTTGAAAGAATTTTTGTCCAACTTATCGTGCCTTATATTTGACAATTTTATTTTTAGCGTCTCATTTTCATACAAATACTCATTTGTATCATACATGTTTGACACCTTCATGTGTATGTATAATAGAATCAAAATTTTGTTGTTTTGAAAGAGAATTCAATTCTACTTCAATTACATCTTTCCATTTAGGTCAATCATCTCTCTGTCTATATTCCTTGATGGAATTTGGCTCAAGGTTCTTATTGTTATTAACAATGTTGAGTGCCATATTATAAGCAAATATTTCATCGATAGCAATTATATTCTGATTCCACCTTTGGTTAGTTGTGACATAGTTTATCGAGATCTCTTGTTTGTCACAAGTTTCAGGTACCTTAATTTTTTCTAGAATTACAACTTGGGACTCTTCTAGAGTTATTAATTCCTCAACTTGATTCTTTGATCCTTTTCTTTTCCGAGGATTTTTATCTTAGGAACCAACTGGTTGACCACATTTCACTGATGCTTTAGGTTCATTAGCAATAGATTGTCCTACCGAGACTTCAATTCTAATTGGAGCATTAGTTGTTGGCATGTAAGATACTCTCTTAGGATTAGTAAATACATCTGGCAATTAATTTGCTAAAATTTGCAAATGAATAATATTTTGAACTTCTTGTTCACATTCCTTTGTGCGAGGGTCAAGATGAGACAACAATAATTGATTCTAACTAATAGCCTTTTCTAACTGTTTATTTTCTTTCTTTAAAGTTGGAAAATCTGATTCATCAAAATGACAAACAAAAAAAATGAGCCATGAATAAATTTCAAGTTGTTGGCACTAAATATTTGATTATCGATGAAGATTCATATCCAATATGTATTCCCACTCTTCTTTGGGGACTTATCTTAGTGCATTGTGGTGGAGTAATCAGAACATATACCACACACCCAAAGATCCTTAGATAAAAAATATTTGGTTCTCGACAAAAACTAATTGTAAAGGAGAGAACTCGTGATAATTTATTGGTCTAATACGAATCATTACTACTGCATACAAAATAGCATGGCCCCAAGCATAAGTTGGGAGCTTCATCCTTATTAGTAATGGCCTTGTAATCAATTAAAGGCATTTAATAAATGATTCTGCAAGACCATTTTGTGTATGAACATATGCTAAAAAAATGTTCAACTGTTATTCCAATAGACATAATAATCATTAAAAGCTTGGAAAATAAATTCTCCAGAATTATCAAGATGAATTGACTTAATAAAATAATCTAGAAAATGAGCCCATAACCAAATTATTTGAGCAAAAAATCTAGCAAATGCTCTGTTATGTATTGATAACAAATAGACATGTGACCATCTCATTGATGTATCAATCATAATCATAAAATATCAAAATGGTTCACATGGTGGATGAATAGGCCCACATATATCACCTTGTATATGTTGCAAAAATGCAAGGGGTTATGTCTTTATTTTTGTTGGTGAAGGCCTTATAATTAACTTCCCTTGAGAATAAGCAGCACTTGAAAACTCATTGGATAAAATATCTTTTGATTTTTTAGTTAATATCCACTTGAATTTTTTTGATTCTTTATATCATTATAGACATAGGATGTCCCAATCAGTCATGCCAAACAATAAAATTATTTTCATAAGTAAACTTTTGGTTTACTATGGCATGTGTCTTATTTGTGCTTATGTTTGTGTAGTACAAACCAGAAAAAAATAGGTTATTATTTCAATATATTTCTTTTACCTGGGACAAAATTAGTAATATATAAATACTCAATGTTATTTTTATTCGTAGTCTGAATATGATATCCATTTCGTCGAATATCTTTAAAACTCAATAAATTTCTTTGAGACTTTGTAAAATATAATGCATCGTCAATATAAATTTTTGTTCCTCCGAGTAATAATATATTAGCTCTTCTAAAGCCCTCAATCAATTTTTCACTATCTAATATTGTATTTACATCTAATCCTTGCATTATTAAAAAGGAAAAAAAAATAATTCTTAAGTATAGTATGTGTTAATGCACTATCTGCGAGACTTATATCATTATCACCGATTGAGGATCCCACCAGATGAGTTTCTATATTCTTCAATATATCTTTTGAAAATCCAATGGAGCTTCATTCTGATAATGTATTATTAAATTGAAGGATAAGAGAGCGAGAGATATAGGAGAAATAGGGGAGAGATTTATTATTCCTTGAAGTATATTATGACTCATACAAAGGCTCCCTATTTATAGGGTTTAATAAATGAATACATATTAAATGTATTAATGAATGCATATTAATCCATGCTAATTAATACACATTAATCTATGAATAATAATAGTCACAAGAATATTAATAGTCAAGAGATTAATGGAGCATTTATGGACATCCATAATATTGTTCATAATAGTGTGAATTTTTTTTATTTTAATGATTCTTTTTTTAAGGTTTAATGGATTCCAAATCAACAGAAAGTGTGCTAGCTTTGAAATTCGAAGAAGAATAGTAAAAGAGGATGAAGAAAATAATAACAAGAGGAGAAGAATAGCAAGGTACTATAATTTTTTAAATTCAAGTTATATCTTATATTTATGCATATATTTGGTCTTAAATCTTGGTGTTTAAGTCATGTGTCTCTTTAAAATTAAGCTTTAGTTTTATTAGATTATATTCATCAATTTCTGATCTCTATCTTGTTAGTAAACTTTAAGTAGCATGTGATAGAATTGCTAAGAGCTCTTTAGTCAACTAGTTTTGCTTAATTCTCATTCTTCTTATCTCAATTAGTTTTCTTTAGCAAACTATCTTTTGATTACAGTTTTCCACAAAATATGTTAATGTTAATATCTCTAATTATTGGTATCTTTAATTAGTACATATTTGTAATGCTGAGAATCTGAAATTGCAAGCTACTTCACATCTATGTTTTCTAGTTTAATACTTTGTATGATATGTTTTCTAGACCGAACCTATTATTTTTCATGTTTAAATTCTTCATTAATTCATTTGCAAAAAGTTTTTGGAATTGGATCTTCATTCCTTTTATTTTGTCTTTCCTATTTATTATTATATTCAAATATTGAGTTGAATCACAGTTGAAATTTTGATCTTTGATCTTCATTGAGAAGTTAGAATCTTACTCCTTCAAACTTATAATTCCTTTTGTTTGCCTCCCTTTCTTGGCATTTCCCTTGGTTCTTGTGTTCTCCTAATTCTTGCCTTTTTTGTAGCTTTGATTGGTGCATTAGAAGAGACATGCTCTCTTCATCTAGCAATATTGTGATATCTTTTCAACTTTAGCATGCTAATAAATTCTCTATTTCTTCATGTAGATTCTACAAACACATTGCCTAGATATTCATGATATTTTGCATTTTCATATTCATATGTAAGTAATTTTATTTAATTAATAGTATTATTTGAAGCCACTGTATGTTTCATTTAGAATTATGATTGAGCATAATTCTTTGTAAATATAATAGAGCAAAATGAGTTCAGATCGTCAGTGGATGTACAAAAGGTTTATGAATGAAATTTTGAATAAAGATTTTTTGAGTGTGCTAGAAACTTTCATCAACTTTGCTTGTAGTCAATTGAGATGGAAAGAGATAAAATTAAGTGTCCATATAATAACCACAAGTGTCTGAATATGTCTTTTCATGATGTAAACACTATTAAATACCATGTAGCTAAATATGGTTTTGTACAAAATAATTTTGTTTGGATATATCAAGGGGAAAGTACAATGGCTGTCAACATTAACCAAAAATGAGGGTATTGAATCATATGTATGTAGTGAAAAAGCATTAAACACATACCATAGAATGGTCATGGAAGCTACGGGTGTTGACTTCAATATGGAGTACATGGATGAACCACATTATCCTGAAGCTCAGAAATATTATGATATGCTTAAAGCTTCAGATAATGGGTTGTGGCCTAATTGTAAAACACATTTGTAATTATCACTTGTGGCTCGACTTATGAGCTTGAAGTCAAAAAATCATATGTCTGAGAAATTATTGGATTAGGTGACAGAACTAATGAAAAAAATTTGTTTTGGATATTAATTTGGACACAACCAACTTTTACAGCACTAAGAAGTTAATACGAGGTATGGGTTTATCTGTGGAAAAATTTAATTGTTATTTTAATGGATGTATGTTATATTGGGATGGTGATTGTGATTTAATTAGATGTAAGTTTTGAGATCATCCTCGGTTAATGAAGGCTCCTCGTATTGCAGAAATGAGATAGAAGATGAAAGTTGCATTTAAGAATATGTATTACTTCCCTTTAATTCCTCGATTGTAGAGACTATATGCATCAAATACTATAGCAAATGATATGAGGTGGCATTCTGAGAATGAGGCTGAACAAGGGGTAATAAGTCATCCATCAAATTCACTTGCTAAATGTTGAAATGTGAGATTGAGTCTCTACACAGATGGTTTTTAGCCATTTGGTAAATTTAGAAAATAGTATTTGACATGGCCAATGATAGTGACACATTAGAATTTGCCTCCATTGTTGTGTATGAAGGAGCAATATATGTTTTTGTCAATATTGATTCCAAGGCCAAAAAATCCAAAAAACATGTCGGATGTTTTCTTACAGTCTCTTATACCAGAGCTGAATCATTTGTGGGATGTTAGAATGAATAAACATGACATCTCAAAGAAGCAAAGTGTAATTATGCATGCAGCCCTTATGTTGACGGTAAGTGATTTTTCTGCATATTCAATATTGTCAGGTTGGAGTACTATAGGATGGTTAGCATGCCCGTATTGAATGGACACGTCTGAAGCTTTCAAAACTCTAGGTAGCTTTGTACTCTTCATCTGTCATACAACATTTCATTACTCTTCCAAATGCTCTTCCAGAATGCTTGAAGATAGATAGTTTGTTCATAGAATAATTTTCTACCATCACATGACATTCATCATCCCGAGGCACATTTCTATTCTTTGTATTGACATGAGCCTCAAAATAATAAGAACAAAATGATGATACTTCTTCTACTAAATATGCATTGCAAATTGAACCTTCAACTTTTGCCTTGATTCTAACATTCAATTTCAACATACAAAGTTACCAACAACCATATGCCAAATGGATACATCGACCTGTATTGCACTGGCCTTGCTATCCTTGCTTCATATGCCAAATGGTCTACTGAGTCAAAAACACTTAGTGGGAATATCCGTTCAAGCTTACAAATAATAAGTGGAATGTCATTTTCCAGCCTCACCATGTTATCTATTTGATTGTGGTTGTAGTTAGCTTTTTGAAAAACAAATTAAGTTCTGTAAGGACTTCCAAATACATAGGGAAAGTAATTCATGGAATAAAATTGGTATTAATATCTACATAAATACATGATAGTCATGACTTTTCATTCCAAATAACATAAGATTCTTCAATCCACGCATCTACCCATATTTGACACATATCCATCAGAGAATTTCAAATTTCTAACTCATTCACACAATATTTGTCTTGCCTTCTTATCATGTGTGTAGCAAGCTTTATGAAATTTTTCTATTGTCTCATTTAGTTTTAATTCAGGATGGCGAGAGTAATCATTCAGCTCTTGTCTTGATTTTAAAGTATCTTTTGTTTTTCCATTTACATTATGGACATTATTGAAAACATTATCAAACATACTTTTTCAATATGCACTACATCTAAGTTATGACGAATTAAATTGGACTTCCAATAGGGAAAGTCGCAAAATATACTACGTTTCCTCCAACCAATTATTTTGCCTATTGGTCTATTACTTCTAGTAGCTTCCTTTTCAGTTGACTTCATCAAACCCAATCTCTGAATCTCTGTCATAATATCATCTCCTAAACAAACTATTGGTGCAACTGTCATCATAGTTTTAATTTTTTGAAATGCGGTTCTATTTCTTCAAAATGGATGATTCTTAGGTAGAAACTTATTTTTGTTATCAAACCATGATTGTTTACCGCTAACTTTGAGGGTAAATGCATTATAATTTTTCATATAATACAAGCATGGGAATCATTCTATATTCAAGTTATAAGGTGTCACTATCACTTTCCATGTCGAAGAATATTGTCCCGATTGCAAAATGGCTGAAATCCATTAATTTAGAGAACCAATCTCACATTTTGACTTTCAGTTGCAAAATCTTGATGTATATAATTAAAATGCTTCCAAGCAAGTGAATCTGATGGATCAATTTTACCCCTTCTTAAACCTCATGCTCAGAATGCCACCTCATAATATTTGTTGTAACATTTGATGCATATAGTCTCTGTAATCGAGGAATTAATGGAAAATAATAGATCTTATTAAATACAACCTTTAATATTTGTCGCGTATCTACAACACGAGATGCCTTCTTAAATCGAGGATGATCATAAAACTTACAGCTAATTAAATCACTATCACCACCCCAATATAACATACATCCATTTAAATAAAAATCAATTTTTTTGACTAGTAGACCCATTCCTCATAGTAACTTCTTAGAGTTGTAAAAGATGTTAGTGATCAAATTATTATTCGAAGCAATCTTATTTATTAGTTCTGTCACCTGATCAAATAATTTCTCAGACATATGATTTTTTGACTTAATGCTCATAAGTCGAGCCACAAGTAATAATTTTGAATGTGTTTTACAAACAGGCAACAACTCTTTATCTGTAGCTTTAAGCATTTCATAAAATTTCCGAGCTTTAGGATTAGGTGGTTCATCCACGTAATCCATATTGAAGTCAGCACCAGCAGCTTCCGCAATCATTCTATGGTATGTGTTTGATGATTCTTCACCACAAGAAAACGATTTAGCTCCCTCATTTTTGTGAATGTTTAGAGCCTCTGTACTTTCCCCATGATAAATCCAAATAAAATAATTTGACACAAAGCCATATTTTTCCAAATGGTATCTTATAAACTTTACATAACGAAAAGAAATATTCTGACACCTACGATGATTACATGTACACTTTATTTTTCTCCATTCATCAATCTCGATTGACTACTTGCAAAATTGATGAAAATTTTAAGCTCACTCAAAAAATCTTTATTCAAAAATCCATTAATAAATCTTATGTACATCAACTGATGATCTGAACTCATTTTGCCCTATTTTATTTTCAAAAAATAATGCTCAATCATTATTTTGAATTAAACATTCTATTACTTCAGAATATACTAATAATTAAATAAAATTACTTACAGATGAATATTTAAAAATTAAATATCATGAATATCGAGGCAATGCATTTGTAGAATTTACATGAATAGATAAAGATATTTTTAGCACAATAAGTTTAATAGATATCACAGTAATACTAGATAAAGAGATCGAAATACGATAATGCACAAGAAAAGAAAGCAAAAAAGAAAGCAAAAAAGAAAGACATTTAATGTTTGAAGGGGAAGAGGGAGAGAGAGAGAGAGAGAGAGAGAGAGAGAGAAGGTGGGGAGAGAGAGGGGAAGAGAAATGGAGAGACGGGGAGAGAGGGAGAGAGAGGAGAGTGAGAGAAGGAGGGAGTGAGAGGAGGAGAGAAATGGTGAAAGGGAAAGAGAGGGAGAGAGAGAGAGAGGGGGAGAGAGAGGGAGAGAGAGTGAAAAGGAAGAGAGGAAGAGAGAGGGAGAGAAAGGGGGAGAAATAGAGATAGAGAGAACAAGCAATAAAGGAGAGCGAGAAAGAAAATAATATAAGAGAAAGAGTGACACATAAAGAAAAAGGGGAATAGACTGACAGAAAGAATTAGAGAGGGAGAGAGAGACACATAGAGAGTGTAGTGTTAGAATGGAAAATTATATAAAAGAAAATAAAATTTCATCTGTATAAACTTATCAAATATTACATTTTCTGTCATACATAAGTTCATATATGAGCTTGAGGCTCAAGGGCTGAGATTAAGTAAGAGTACGGCTCTTATTTGTATTATACCATATATGAGCCTAATCAACAGAGACTCTCATGCTTTATGCTTACATATTGTTGTATGTTATTATACATGTAATTATAAATATAGTTACATGTGATTATACATATAGTTATACTTATATTTATATATGTAGCTATATTTATTTATTTATATAATTTTATATATCTATATATATAGTTATGAATAGGTATAGATATAATAAAATATATTTTTGAATACTAATATATACAAATGTATATAAAATATAATTAGTAAATTAAATATTTAAATATAGTTATATATAAAGCCTTTATAGTAATACATATATCAAAACAATTATTTGTTCTTATACCTTTGGGATCCAATGGCAAAAAGACAGAAAATAGAAAACAGAAAACAAAAAACAAACAAATTCGGCTTACAACAGATCAGAACAAAGTAAATGCGGTCTTGTATTTTAGGCATGCAATATATAAATATAAATACAATTTGAATCCCCCTGGAATCATATGATGTCATCCACATAACACAACAAAACTCAAGCAAAATAGGCAAAGATTATATCCACATCCAGATATGTCAACAAAGTTTGCCTCATCCTGCTTAAATTGTTTATGATTTGCTGGAAATGTAATTGGAAAGCCTATCAAGACCCTCGTAGAGGCCCTCGCCAGAGGTAGCACAGGTGCTCTAAATGTGGCAATGGCATTGGAGAAGAGAGTGAAGTCCTAGCTTGTCAGTAATTTCAGCTGCATTCATCGCATTGGGAAGATATTGCTTATTAGCAAACACTAGCAAAACTACATCTAGAAGCTTTTCCTCATTTAGTATCCTATGCAACTCATTTCTAGCTTCAACTACTCAATCTCTATCATTGCTGCTGTATATGTAATTTGTTTTTACTTAATAATCTATTTTAATATTTTCATTTAAGTGCAGGAAAGGAAATATTAAAAGCCCAGGGATGCATCAGTAGCACAATAACGGAGGTCCCGCTTTGACATCATATGTTTTTCGTGACTGTTCATCATCCCTCTCCTCTCTCTGCGCGATTTCACAACTAATGCATGCTGCATACTGTAAGACATTCTATTTTTTTTGGTTTTAATTTGTCACACATAAGCATTTTCTGGTGGAGGTAGCTAGTCGTACTGAGCGACTAGCGAACCATGTTATTTATTATGTTGAATTCTCATTTTTTGATTCTGTCGTGGATGCTGTTGGATTGAGATATATATATTGTTTGTTTCTGTGTTTCTGTTGTTTTCTGTTTCTCAATCTCACTACCCGTGGAAGTGCAATTACCCAACAATTGGTATCAGAGCTTGGTTTGGGATTTTTCGAGCAATTGTGCATTTAGGGTTTGATTTTTTTCTGTACAAGCAATATTCTGTTGAAATGGCTGGAACCCTAAACACCACGATTGAGAAATTCAATGGCAGAAATTGGTTTAGTATGTGGCAGATTAAAATGCGGGCGCATTTGAAAAACTTCGATATTTGGAGTCCTCTGGTTCAAGGCTTCAGTCCACACACTACTGCTGCTCTTGGAATAACCGAGGCTGAGGCTTGGAGATGTGAAGAGAAAGCACACTCCACCATTCTGTTGAGCTTGTCGGATGAAGTCATTGATGAGGCAGCAGATGAGGAATCTGCTGCAGGATTGTGGCTCAAGCTTGAGTCTCTGTACATGACTAAATCATTGACGAACAAGCTTCTGTTGAAGAGAAGGCTGTTCACACTGAGGATGCAAGAGGGAACCTCTTTGAAGAAGCATCTAGATGACTTGAACAGCATCCTCATGGACCTTAAACATGTGGATGCTAAGGTGGATGATAAGGATGTTGCACTTCTACTCTTGGTTTCTCTTCCTCCTTCCTATGAAAATTTTGTTGAATCTCTCATTGTGGGAAAAGAGGAGATCACACTAGAGGATATTCGGGCTGCCCTACACTCCAGAGAGATGAGGCAGAAGGCTGCGGTTGAAAGACTTGAACAACATCCTACTGGTTTGGTGGTGACAAACAGGTGGCCACAACCTGTTCCATTCAAGAAGAAGGGAAATAAGATTAAGAAGAGCTCAAAGGAGGGTGACATTTGTCACTACTGTAAACAAAAAGGGCATTGGAAAACTGAGTGCCCAAAGAAGAGAGTAAGGTTGGAACAACAAGGTCGTCCTAACCCCCCACCTCCTGCTGCTGTGACTTTTGATGATCTGGATGATGGAGAAGACCGTGTGTTGGTAATCTCCACAATGATCTCAAGATCAGATTCTTGGATTCTAGATACTGGTGCTTCCTTCCATATAAGCACTCACTTGGAGTGGTTCAGCAAATATGACAAGAAGGAAGCTGGCCATGCTGTGGTGGGGAACAGCCAACCATGTAAGGTGATTGGAATCGGCACAGTCAGACTGAGAACTTGGGTTGGCCGAATTGTCTCACTTTCAAATGTGAGATATGTCCCTGAGATAAAAATGAATCTCATTTATCTTGGTGTTCTGGATGATCAGGGATATTCATTCAGTAGTAGAGAGGGAACACTGAATGTTCACCGAGGAGATGATGTCGTACTGAAGGGGCAGAAAACTAGAATGCTATACACACTAATAGGTTCCACAGTGACATGAGCTATTACTGTCACATCTGGAAAGCCAGCATCTGAAGACAAAACTGAACTTACCAGACTGTGGCATATGTGGCTCGCACATATGGGAGAAAAAGGTATGAAAATTCTCACTGATCTTAATCTTCTTGTTGGTCATAGAGTTAGTAAAATTAAATTTCTATGATCATTGTGTTTTTGGTTAGAAACATAGAACTAAATTCGGTAAAGCCATACACTGCACAAATAGTATTTTGGATTATATCCATGCTGACGGTTGGGGCCCTTCTAGAATCACATCTCTTGGGGGAGCTCGTTTTTATTTATGTTTAGTTGATGATTACTCCAGGATGTCCTGGGTATTCATGATGAAACATAAATCCGAGACTTTTATAAAGTTTAAGCAGTGGGTCAGCTTAGTAGAAAATCAAACACAAAAGAAGGTTAAACTGTTACGAATAGATAATGGTCTAGAATTCTGTTCGTCTGAATTTGAGGAATTCTGTAAGGACAAAGGTATTGCGAGACACAAAACTGTTAGGGACACTCCTCAGTAGAATGGCATTGCTGAAAGAATAAACCAAACTCTTCTGGAGAGAACTAGATGTATGCTCTCTCAATTAGGCTTAGACAAAGAGTTTTGGGCTGAAGCTGTTAATACAGCATGCCATCTGATAAACATATCGCCACATAGTGCAATTAACTTTAAAATTCCATTTGAAGTGCGGACTAGTAAACCTGTAGATTATTCCAATCTGAAGGTGTTCGGGTGTATTGCCTACTATCATGTAAATGATGGTAAGCATGAACCTCGAGCACGCTTCCCTAGCTAAAAAAGTAAAATTGCATAGCTAAATTTGTAAGATAAACAAGATATTCCATCGCTAAACAAAAATAACGATGGATGATTCCCTAGCTAAAGTGCTGGACTATAAATTTTAGCGATGAATATAGTCCCTAGCTAAATAAATTTTGTGACGAAATATCTGTAACTAATTTTAATATTTCCCTAGCTAACTTAGCTAGGGAAAATTCCCTAGCTAAATTAGAAAAAGATTTTCCATTGCTAATTTAGTAAGGGAATTTTCCCTAACCATTTTAATTTCAAAAATAATTTTAGAATTTAAAAATTTTTAAAATTTTTTAATTTAATAATTTAATATTTTTATATCAAATTGAATAAAAATTGAAACTATAAATAATTTATAATAAACAAAAAATAAAATCATTTAATATCATATTATAATTCAATATTTTACATAATTGAAACAAAAAAAAATGAACTTTTATTTCATCTTATTCATCAATGTATCTACTGATAGTGCATAAAGTAGAGGTGTCAAACGGGCCGGCCCAGCACGGCACGGCCCGTTTTTCACGTGCCCAGCCGTGCTGCCGTGCCGTGCCGGGCCCGGCACGACACGGTTTTTTAAATTCGGGCACGGCACGGCCCGTGGGCACGGCAAGGCCGTGCCGTGCCGTGCCGGCCCGCTCGGGCACGGGCGCACGGCAAGGCAGGGCAGGCGGGGGCGGGGCGGGTCTGTTTGGACCCGACCCGCGGTCTTTTTACCGGGGGCGGGGCCCGGTTGGGTCACGAGTCACGACTCAGGCACGCGGGCCGGCGTGCCGTGCCAAGGCACGAGCCGTGCCGGGCCAGGCACGGCTAGGCTCGTGCCAGGCACGGCACGGCTCGTGCCGGGCACGGCCCGGCACGTGGTTTGTTCGGCCGGGCCCGGCACGGGCCCGGGCACGTTTTTTTATCGTGCCGGGCCGGGCCGGCCCGTTTGACACCTCTAGCATAAAGTATAATATATCCATTCATTGTTGTTACTTTCTCTCCCTATGCTCCTTCGATCATCATTTTTCTACTGTGAAAAAGATGTATGAGTCATGGCACAATTGTTAAGTGAAAAATCTCATCACTTATAGAAGCTTTGTATGAGGAACAATGCAGTATCATATCTGTAAAAAAATTAAACCACTCAAGAAAATTAAAAAAAGTTATGTTATGATACATATATAATCCTGCACTATATATGTAAATATATACTAGCATTTCACTGATATATATATGAATGCAGTATATGTACATATAAACAACAGTATTATGTGTACATATAAACTGAGTACAAATATACTTAGTATATACGTACATAAAATACTGTTGTATTAAATGTACGCATATACTGACTTTATTTGTATGTATATATCTCATTTGGTGTTGTTGCTGCTGCTCCCCCTGCCATTCCTACCACTGCTATCGTTGCCACTTTCACTATCAATACCACTACTATTTTCGCCACTGCTGCCACCACCATTGCTGCCGGAAGCTATGGCTGCCGCTACTACTACTACTACCATCACTGCAGGTGCAACCGCTTCATGCCACACTTCCATTACCACTGCTGCTACAGCTGCCGCGCCACTGCCATTGCCACCTCTGCCGCTGCCGCCACTACTTCTGGTGCTGCATATGCTTCATGTGCAGGTGTTGCTACTGCCGCTACCGCCACTGCTTCCGGTGCAGCGACTACTGTAGCCGCTACCTCTGCCATCTATGCTGCCATTCCTACTGATGCTTCTCCCGCCGCTGATGCCGCTGCTGCCGCCGCCGCTGCCGCCGCCGCCGCTGCCGCCGCCACATCTACCACCATTGCCACTTCCGCTGCCGCCACTATCATCGCTACCGCTACATTGATGTTGATAATAGGCTTTTACATATCTATAATAGGATAAAACTCTACCCAAAAAATTCGGAGACACACAAACATTTTCACATATATATAAAAAATAGTTATTATAGATATGAACAAACACAAATTAAAGTTAATTGCCATACAGCTTAAACTAAAATTTAATTAAATAATTTAATATTTTTATATTAAATTTAATATAAACAGAAACTATAAATCAAAATATTAAATTAAACAAAAAAAATTCATTTAATATCTTATTCTAATACAATATTTTAAATAACTAAAAAAAATAACAAAAATTATATTACATCTTAGTAATCAATGTATTACCGACTGTGCATAAAGTATAATCTATCAATGCATTAACATTACTTTCTCTCCCTTTGCTGCTCCGATCACCAACTTTCTACAATGAAAAAGCTATCTGAGTCATGGTGCTTCATGTTTGTTGAAATGTGTCTTCACTTATACAAGCTTTGTATGGAATACTATGCGGTACAACATTTGTAAAAAATTTAAACTACTAAATTAAATCAAAATAAATTTTAAAAAAACTATGTTTTGATAAATATATTTTACTACAGCAAAAATGTACATATATACTAACAATTTACTCGTATATGTATTACTATAGTATTTGTACATATAACTTACAGTATTATGTGACATATAGACATATAAACTCATAGATAGATTAATAGATAGATAGATATAAAGATAGACAAATAGAAATAAAGATATAGATAAATATATCGATATAAATATAAATAGATAGACATATTGACACATAGATGTTTATAGACAAATATATAGATAGATTGATTGATATACAGATAGACTAATAGATAGATAAATTGATAGATAGATATATAGATAGACAAAGAGATAAATAGACACTGACATATAGATAGGTTGCTAGATATACTGATAGATAGATAGACATATAGATAGATAAACATGTAAACATATAGATAGACAAACAGATATATTAATAGACTAATATACTCATAGACTGATAGATAGATAGATAGATAGATAAAGAGAAAGATAGATAGACAGAAATGCATATTGACAAATAGAAAATTGATAGATAGATAGATAAATAGATAGATAGACATATAGATAAATAGACAAATATATATATTTAAAATAGATAGATAGAAAAATAGATATAGAGATAAATAGATATATAGCTAGGCAATTATATAGATAAACAAATAGACAAATAGATAGATAGAGATAAATAGATATACAGATAGATTTTAAAATAAATAAATAAATAGACAAATACATAGACAGCCAAATATAGAGATGGTAGGACATATATATTTAGATAAGAAGATATCAAGATAGTCATATAGTCATATAGACATATAGACAAATAATAGATAGATAGATAGGTAGATATATAGGTAGATATATAGATAAAAATATAGATAGATAGATAGACAGATAGATAGACAGACAGATTGATTGATAGATAGAAAGATATGCAGATAGACATATAGGTAGGTACTCATATAGAAATATACACAGATAGTCAGAAAGATATATAGATAATTAGATATTTAGCCAGATAAAGAGACATATAGATAGATAAATAGATAGACATATATACATATAGACAAAAATACATATAATAGATAGATAGATATATAGATAGATAGGATGATAAATAGTTAAAAATATAGAAAGATAGATAGCCAAATAGACAGAAAGATAGATAGAAGATAGATAGACTGGTATACTAATAGACTAATAGACTGATAGACTGATAAAGAGAAACACATATATACATATCGACAGAATGATACATAGATAGATAGGTAGATAGATATATAGATAGATAGATAGATTGATTGATTGATATATATATATAGATAGACAGTTAGATAGATAGACAGATAGATTGATAGACAGATAGACATATAGACATATAGATAGATAGACAAATAGACATATAGATAGATAGATAGTTAGTTAAATAGAAAGATTGTTAGACAAATACACGTATAGTCAGATACATAGATAAATAAATACTGAGATACATAAATAAATAGACTGTTAGATAGTTGGATAGATATATCATCAAATTGAATTATAAATAGAAAGTCAATTATTATATAAATTGATAATTAGATAGATATGTTAGAGTATCCACTAAAATTCAATCATTAAATGATTCTTTTGGGACTTTTGTATCATATATTATATGTATAAATGCATCATTTTATATTTATTATATTTTTTAGATCTTTGCAAATATTAGATGAATATAATATTTCTCTAGGGCGATATATTCTATGGAAAATTAGTCTAAATTTTCTCTAGTCAAGTATTAATAATCAAGGAAAATATTAATACATTAAGACTAGCATGTAGGTTAACTAATATGAGATATTAAGTTAAAACATGAGTATATGTTGGAAAACATATACTCATGTAACAAGAATGGTTATAAATTTTTTAATATGTATATAATAAATTATGCAGAGGAATGTGATTTATGTAGATGGAATTTGTCTCATTGATATAATAGAAGTGATATCAGTTGGCCTCTTGATTGAGTAGGACTACTAAAATGCATGGTCATGCTGAAATAAATCAATATGAGATATTAAGCTTAGCTTTTTAACTTAGTCTACTCAAAGATCAAGAAACATATAGATTGATGTGAGGATGACATTATCCATGCCTCATAAATCAAACTAGATATCATTCACAAAAGAATTAAGTCTTACAATCAAATAAGTCACGAAATTAGCTTAAGCTGAATATGTTATATTTTCATCAATTGGTTAGCAATGATGTATTGCTAATGATGTTCATTGCTTGTTTCTTTAAAATGAGATTTTAAAGTCACTACTAATGTTATGAGAACCTATTGGGTCACACACATAAAAACATATATATATTTGAAGATTATTTTATTTTAGTTAGACTAAAATAAACTAGGCATAATTTTAAGTCTGAAATTCATTTTAGATCTAAATCTAATTTGACTAAAGAGTTTGGTCCAATTAGTAAATGTTTGGACCTTTTAAAAGGGCACAAACTTAAAGCCCACATTTCTCACTTTTAGAATGATGTGTCATTAATGACACATCATTTTAATTAATGACACATCATTTTCATTAATTACACATCCTTTTAGAAAGGTGTATGAAAAGCTAAAAGGTTTCATTAATGACACATTATATTAGAAAGATGTGTAATAACCAAATGGTTTAATTAATGAAGCATCCTTTTAGAAAGGTGTGTGAAAAAACAAAAGATTTCATTGATGACAGATCCTTTAAGAAAGGTGTGTGAAAAATCAAAATATTTTATTAATGACACATCCTTTTAGTTAATGACACATCCTTTTAGTTAAAGACACATCCTTTTAGTTAAAGACACATCCTTTTAGAAAGGGTTGTGAAAATACAAAAGCTTGTATTAAATGGTATAGATACAAAATGAAAAAATATATATATAACAAAGATATGTTAGTGTGGATACTGGTAGAGGCACAAACACATGACCTTACTAGAATTAGACCAAACCATTCCGAATCAAAAATTTAATTTTTTTGCTACAATAGGTAACATCCTTGTCCAACATTCAATTGTATTTACTTGGATCATTTGTAGGTTCCTAGTCAACTATGAAATTCTAATATGAAATTTATCTGAACCCCAACAATTGTATTAGAGGGAGGTTGCGAATTGATTAAATTGTTTTTTATATCCATTTATATTTGATATGAACAAACATATTATCATGATTATACAAATGATTTATGAGCATTTTGATTAATCATGCATGAAACAGATCAATAATATCAATATGTTTAATATGATTAAATAATATTGTTTGTAACTTGTTCATGTTAATTTGATTAAAATGAATACTAAATTGTATTTATATGATAAACAAGAGTGTAGTGTGATTACATCCATGAATTAATATTATAGATGAAATTGTGATTAAAGATAAGTGATTATTGATTCATTTAATTGTTATACGGAGATATTTAAATTTTAAAAAATTTTATAGATGAAATTGTGATTTGATAAAAGTCATAAATCACTTTTATAAATCAATTTTGTTTTGGTTAAGTGATGATGCCCCTTGACCCTACTAGGGGCAATGCCCTAGTACCCCAAAATTTGAATGCCCTATAAATGATTAATTATAATCATGATAAGGTGATGTTAGATGCATGTTTTGCATGGTGCATGGTTAGGGCTCTTTACCCCATATGAAAGGATTATGTGTGTTGTTTTTGTGTAAGTTAAATACGCCCTTCGTGTCATGCCTTTTAATCTATAATTCAAGTTATAAAATTCTTTTCTCATTTAATTCCCCTCAAATATAACTTGAGATTTCCTTATAGAAATATAATATATGATTAGAATAGTATTAAATTAGAAAGTTATTTTAAAGGAGAAAGTAACAAACAACATAAGACAACCAAGGTAGCACTTGGATAAGATGTGATACCTTTAAGGTGACATTTTGATTTTCTCTTTAGCTTGAGAAAATCATTTTAGTTCGGGCCATAATCATGTCATATTTATTTTGTGTTTGTGCAATATATATTGTTATACAACTAGCCTAGTAAAATAAATACAAACATATTTAAATGTATGTGATGCATGTTAAATTCGTTGTTTTACTAAACAATTAAAGATATCCCTCAAAATTAAAAATTAAGTCAATAAAAGATGCCTACCAAAGTTTGATACTCATTACTACCTCGATCAATATTACATAGGTTTGCCAAAGTGAAGTATTTTTATTTATCTTGGTAGAGTGCGATAGGATAATTGTGATATCCAACCTATTGAACTTTGGGTGAGACTTAACTAAGTTATCTCAATTAGATTGAGAACTTAGAAGCATAAAATTAGAAGATGCATCCATAAGATGGGCTAAGAACAAAATATATTATGCACCTAATTATCCAAGAGTTCTATTAGATGTAATTGGTAAATATTACCTACCTAAATAGTTGAATTTTAGGCGTTTAGCCAAAGGTAACTCAAGACAAGGTCAAATATGGATCTTGGCCCACTAAAGATTAATTTTAAGAGAAAATTGAGGGATTGTTTTCAACCAAATAATTTAGTGGGAGGATCATTTAATAAAAGCCCTAATTAAATAAACTTTAAATATAATACTAATTTCTGCATATGTTTTAGATTACCATGTCTACAAACATGTCTAACAACTTATCACTATGATTTTTCCTTGAATAAGACAAGCTCAATGAAGCTAATTTTCTGGATTGGTATAGAAATTTGAGGATTATCCTCAAACAAGAAAGAAAATTATATGTCCTAATGTAGTCTATTCCTGAATCACCTATTCCTAATACTCCTCGTGCTGATAAGGATGCTCATAAAAGGTATCAAGATGATGCTTTTGATATAACATGCATTATGCTTGCAACTTGAACTCTAAGCTTCAGAAGCAACATGAGAACATGGATGCTTATGATATGCTTCAACATTTAAAAATGACTATATCAAGAGCAAGCAAGGCATGAGAAGTAAAAGGTATCTAAGACCTTATTTAAATTCAAGATAATAGAAGTGAGGCCGATTGGAACTCATGTGCTCAAAAAGATTGGGTATATTGAGAATCTAGAAAGGTTGGGCTTTCCATTGGGCCAAGGGTTCTATACTGATTTAGTTTTTGCTATCATTGCCTAAAAACTATACTCAATTTGTCATGAATTACAACATAAATGAAATTGCCAAAACTCTGCCTGAGTTGTTATGCAATGTGAGAACTACTGAACAAAATCTTAAAAAGATTAAATTCATAATGATGGTGCAAAAGGGAAAAGGAAAACATAAATCAAAAGATAAGTGTAAATCCAAACCAAGGGCAAGGCAAAATCTTCTGCATTGAAACCTAAGAGAGAGGTGGCTAAGGAATGTACTTGCTTCCACTATAGTCAGATTGGACATTGGAAAAGGAACTGCAAACAATACTTGGAAGAATTGAAAAGGAAGAATGGAAGTGAGACTTCTACCTCTGGTATTTCTTCAAGCAAGACAACGAAGGAAAAAGCATCAATAGGTTATTGAAATCAATTTATCTACATTTTCAATATGGGTATTAGATATCAGATATGCTTCTCACATTTGTAATAATGTGCAGGATCTTAGAAAGAGTAGATCATTGACAAAAAGCAATGTGTTAAATGAGAAATGTATATCTAAACTCCATAAATATTTACTTATAGACTCATTTGATCTTCAATCAAATGAAGTATGCAAGTCTTTTATTTTAGGAAAATGACTATAACTCCTTTTACTGGTCAAAAAAATGGTCAAATGATTTGTTAGGACATATACATAATGATGTATGTGGCTCTTTCAATATAATAACTAGAAGAGGCTACTAGTATTTCATTACATTTACTGATGATATCAGTAGTTATGGCTATATGTATTTATTGAAATAAAAGTCAGAATCCTTTGAAAATTTCAAAGAATTTAAGAATGAAGTACAAAATCAACATGGAAAAAGTATTAAGATACTTAGATCAGATCAAGGTGGTGAATACTTAAGCCAAGAGTTTCGCGGTCATCTAGTTTAATCTGGGATCATATCCCAACTCACTCTACCTGGAACACCACGATGAAATGGTGTATCAGAAAGGAGGAATCATACTTTGTTAGACATGGTATGATCAATAATGAGTCATGTAGATCTTCCTTCTAGAGTTATGCTCTAGGGATAGGTTTTTTCACACTTAACCGTGTTCCATCTAAGGTAGTTACAAAGACAACATATGAGATATGGCTAGTAAAGAGTCCCAAAATGTCTTTCATGAAGATTTAGGGTTGTGAACCTTATGTTAGACGTCAAGTCTTAGAGAAGTTAGGATTCAATTCAGACAAATGCTATTTTTTAGGATATCCCAATGAAACTAAAGGATACTACTTTTATATTCACACACTAGGAAAAGTGATTTTTAAAAGAAATGGTGTTTTTCTAGAAAGAGAATTTATTTCTAGAAAAACTAGTGGGAGAAAAGAAGATCTTAAAGAAATTTGAGATATACAAAATAGCATTGAGTCCACATTCTAAGAAATGGCTGGTTGCCATGAGATCTGATTGGGTGCAAATGGTCTTTGGTTGATACACCTAAAAGGATAAATCTCATTGGGTGCAAATGGGCTTTTAAAAGAAAAATTGACATGGATGGTAATGTACATACCTTTAAAGGGATATTGGTTCCTTAAGGTTTTAAAAAATGTCATGGAATATGCTATGATGAAATCTTCTCACTAGTTGTGATACTTAATTCCATTCTAATCTAACTTGTGATTAAAACTTACCATGATTATGAAATCTGGCAAATGAATGTTAAAACTACATTCCTTAATTGGAATTTATTTGAGGATGTGTACAAGACACAACCTGAAGGTTTTGTTGATCTAAAGGGTGCTTCAAAGAAATGTAAGTTGCATAAGTCTATTTATGGATTAAAGCAAGCTTCAAGAAGTTGGAATCTTCGATTTGATAATGTAATCAAATAGTTTAGCTTTATTAAGATTAAGGATAAACCTTATGTCTACAAAAGGATTAGTAGGAGTACAGTATTCTTTCTTATTTTATATATAGATGATATACTTCTCATTAGAAATGATATCTCTTTCTTACAATAAATAAAGGCTTAGCTCGAAAATTGTTTCTCAATGAAAGACTTAGGTGAAGCTGCATATATATTAAGCTTAAAGATCTATAGAGATAGATCAAACACTACAAAAAAAATGTTCATTTAATTAGAGAATTTTAGCTAGGGATCAATCCCTAGCTAAATTGAGATGGAATAGCTAGGGAATAGCAAGTGATTTCTGATTTTTTATTGAAATAAAAATTTGCAATGGATTAGCAACAGAATTGCCACATAAATTCCACACAAAGAAAAGCGGAGAATTTAGTGATGGATTTAGTGACGGAATTTCTCTAGTAATTTCAACTGGAATATAGAGACAAATTTAGCGACAGGATTTTCCTACCTAATTTCATCCGAAATATAGCAATAGACTTAGTGATAGAATTTTCCTAGCAAATTAAATCCGAAATATAGTGATGGATTTAGAGATAGAAATTACCTAGCTAATTACATGTAGAATATAGCGACGAATTTAGCGATGAAATTTTTCTAGCTAATTTCATCCGGAATATAGTGACTGATTTAGCGACGGAATTTTCCTAGATAATTTCATCCGGAAAACAGTGATGGTTTAGCGATGAAATTTCCCTAGCTAATAAAATCAAGAATATAACGACGGATTTAGTGACAGAACTTTCCTACTAATTACATTCGTAATATTGCTATGGATTTTGAGATGGAATTTCTCTAGCCAATCTTTAATTATTTAATTTTTTTAAATTTATTATTTGTTTTAATATTTTATTTAATTTTGTTTATCAATTGTTTGTTATGGTCTATAGATGAGCGATTCTTGAAAGACATATTCTCCTAGTAAAATTATAAAAAAATGATATTAAAATAAATAATTTAAAATATATAAAGATAAAAAATATATATATATTAATAAGGACTAAAATAACTATTTCAATGATTATAAATTTTTAAAAAAAGTATACAAAAAAATTATCTAAAATTTTTAATTTAGAAACTTATTATTAAAGTAAGATTAAATAATTAATTCTATAATTATAATAATTTGTTAAGATATTTTAAAAATTAAATGAACATACATTAAAATTTGACTAATATAAAGGTAAAATAATTCATTGTATAATTAAATAAAAAATATTTTCAAAAATATCTGAATTGATGAATAAACTAGTAAATATTAATATTATTATAAGTATAAAAAAAATTTTACGATTATATGAAACTTTAAAAAAAATAATTAATATAAAATTTGAAAATCTTGAATTATAATAAAAATTTAATGTTTTTATTAAATTTAAAAGAAACTAAATTACTATTTAAAAATTAATACATAGATGTGTGCCCATACTAAAATTTATAAGAATTAAATGAGTAATAATTTTACTATTAGCTTTTAAAATTCTGTCTTTATTAAAATAATAAATATAACTTTTTTAATTATCTTCTCACTTTAAGTAATTTTTAGAATTTTAAAAATTATTAATGATATCAAATAATATGAAATTTTATGCCTTTAAAATTATTTCAGATTATCTTCATAAAAATTAATATGAATTCTTAAAAATTTATAACCATAAAATATATATATTTATATAATTTTTAACATAAAAATTATTTTATAACTATTAGAAAAGTGACTAGAAGACAATTTATCTTTTCATGTATGTCTTATTATATGAAGTTTATAAATTTTGTAGCTATTTGATTTTTTTTGTTATAAGGCTAAACATATATTTTTTTAAAATTGTTTATATATTTATTGTTTAATTAATTTTATAATAAAAAATAATAAGGTGTTTATTTTTCATGTGTATTTGCTACATGCACATGAATTTTGTTGAAAATATTTTGATAATAAATAAAAAAATGAGTCTTTTTGTAATTTATATATTTATTGTTTATTTAATGTTTTTATAATGAAAAATTTAAATATTATGGTAAAATATATAGTCACTTGTTGTCGAGACTCAAGAGACAACTCTAACTAGTGCCTAAGTCCTCCACAGTCTGCCTCTATCTTTCGACACTGATGCATCAAAACCTAATCAAAGAGTAAGTGAGAATTTATTATTGATTTTAAGTACGTTTGCTACCCTAATTCTTCATCGATTATCTTAAAGGAAAAGTGTGTTACGATTCTTTTATTTTTTATTTCGAAATTATTCTTCATTAATCACCATGGTATGCTTGGATTGCTTTTATAAATTGATTTGTATACATACTTCATGCATGTGTGATAAAATGCGTTCTCATTGTGTGGATGTTGATACAGCACAACAGGTATGCCGACTTGATTTTTATTTTTTTTTCCACTCGATAGCCTTGTGATTTTAAATGTTAATCACAAAATGGGTGTTGGTGTTTGTGGTGAGCAATGTGTATATAACAATTTATTTAATATTTAAATAATAAATTATTTTAATATGATAATCCCAAGAGTAATAACACATAAATATATATAAGAGTATTTTACTATATCTACAACTATAAAAATAGTATACATGAACATAACTATATATAGATATAACAACATATTTTTAATACACACACACACACACACACACATATATAACTATATATAAATGTAGTTAACAATATGTATATCAACATATTACTATATATAATTGTATTTATCTACATCAATACCTATACATAGTCATATGTCTAAATAGATATAATTACATGAAAAACTATATATAACTACATCTGCAACATGTATAACTACATGCTTCAGAAACTTAATATCCATTCATATCATTCATCTCATTCATACATGTTTTTTTGGATATTGTATTAATCTTTATCATTTTCCATATATTTTAGGAACTTAAATTTAATTTTTTCAACCTTAAATGTATTTTTATTGTATTTTTATATGTTTGTATAAATCATTATGATTTAATATGTTTAGGGGTTGTATTTTTGTTTCACTTAATATCATTTAACTAAAATTGATTTCTAATAAAATGTTCATTTATTTAAATTCATGTTGTAAATTTCAAAACAAATAATAATATATTTGTGTAATAAATATTATAAAAAATTTTTAAAATATATATGTGATGTAGTTTCAATTTACAAAGATAAAGCTTTAAAAATAAAATTCATTTACAAAATAAAATTTGTACTTCATAATATGCAATATGTTATGTTTATTATAAATAAATAATGTTTGAAATCTATCTATTAATTACAAAAAAAATGTCATGTATTCAACTTGAAAAAAAATTTGAAAATAATAATTAAAAAAACAAATTCTTATATTTATATGGTCATTAATATTTTGAATAAAATAAAAATAAATAATTACTTGTAGAAAAATTTACTCATATATTTATATGGTAATCTATTTTGTTTGAACATAATTAAAAAAATAATTGATTTTTTACAAAATATTAAAGGCATGTATTTATATGCACAACATTATATTTGTTTGAATATTAAAGTTTCTAAAAATTTATTAATAACAATAAATAATAGGTAGAAATTTATCATAGTCATTAATATTTTAATAAAAAAATTATATAGAAAAACAAAAACAATATTATCTATTTATGAACTATATTTTCATTTTTAACATAATTGTAAAAACAAAATAATTTACAAATATGTCAAACTCATTTATTTATATAAGTATATTGATAGTTATTTAATATATATTAAAAGAACAACTGTTTAAATAATATAGAAGCTCATATATTTAATTCATAATTTCATTTTACGTATTCATATGATTCACACACACACATGCATGCATACAATCACACACACGAATATTTGATTTAAATATAAAGAATTTATAATATTTTATAAATTATGTGCAATATATAATATTTTATTTTAATTAAATTTTCAAAATTAAAAAATTTTAATACATTTACACACACACGTGCATGCACACACACACACACACACACACACACACACACACATATATATATATATATATATATATATATATATATAATAGTTTCATGTCTAACTTTAAAAATACATTATGTATATAGGAATATGTGTGTGTTTGTGTGGGTGTACAGTAGTATATGTATGCATACAATAATATACACACTACTTTGAAAATGTATATACATGTGTGAATATATACAAAAGTACAAATATGTGCATGCTGATATATAATGAATTCTAATGTATATGGATGGATAAATGTGTGTGTGTGTGTAGGGAAATGTATATGCACATATATATTTATGCATATATATGTAAATATCAACATTGATTTTGAGAATAAAAATACTTGAGCACATAAATATTAACATGTTCTACAATTTTGTAAGAGCATGAACAGAAAGTGACATTATTACAAGATACTACTACTCTCCCAACTATAACACTTTGCCTCAAAATTTGATCAGAGTACTATTTACAATGATAAGGTTCATTCAATACTACATCCCATAGAGTTACATTTTCATTCAATATTATGATTTGTTCAAATAAAAAAATCTATCTAATATCTTCTTCAACAACTCTTCTATCTTTTTTTTCTAGTCTGATAAACTATTTTCAATTTTGCTTATATGTACATTTCTTACCTAATAACTCTAGTTCAAACTATTATAATAGTAAAATTCATCAAATCAATCTAGACCCAACATCTTTCTTTTTTATGATATATTTGATTATAGAATATTTAGTATATACTATGACTTTGGTTCCCACTAAATATGATATTAACTTTCCAAAAGAAAAGATCGTTGATACAAGTTCTTTCACTATAGTGATGTAATTCAATTGGGCATTTGAGAGTGTGTTGTTATCATAATATATGATAACTATTTATAAATATTTGTAGTGTGTATATAACAACATATTTTCTAATATATAGAACTTTTTTTAGAAATTTATACAAAAATATTAATTGATATTATGGTTTATTATTATTGAGACAAAAATAATAATAATAATAATAATCAAATAATCAAAAATATCTTGAATCACTCAAAGAGAATAAACGCAATTCCATACATATTTTCATATATTTGTGAATATAAATAGGACCACATCATACATCTTCTTGAGAAAACCTAATAAAAGATTTACAATATTGAAAACATTTTTAATATCTATCCTAAAGAATAAGAGAAACTATATTCTCATATTTTTCTTTATATCTAGTAGAGATAACAATGGAAAACTCATTGATAAATAATCACATAAGCATAAGCTGAAATTAATAAGTTTTCATTTAAATATATTACTTAAAAACTAAAAAAATATTTAAATCATTGAGCTATTCGAAACTTTTATAAAAAAATATTTGAATATAAAAATATTTAATTCATTAATATATATAATAATAGTATCAACTATAGTAATATAACACAACTTTCATCCGAATCATATTTATAGAAATAATATATGTTAACTCAAAAAAATCATAAAAATGCAAATCTTAAAGACATTTCCAAATACATTTCATTATTTAAATCATTATGACTAAATGTATTATTAAAAATTAATTATTAATTAAATAAAACAAGAATGATATATAATTTATACTATAAGTTTAAATACCTATAGAGGTAAAAGCATAAAATAACAAGTTGAATAATTAGTAAGTCAAGACATAATTCTTGAGACATTGAGGTATAAAAACTTTTAATTCAAAATAAGATCAAAGAGAGAGAGAGAGAGATATATATATATATATATAATATAATATAAAATTAATACATCAAAATAAAAAAAATATTATTAGTTTCTTACTTATTCAAAAAATCATAATTAAGTAACAAAATTAAAAATAAAATTATAATAATATTTCATTTTATAAAAAAAACACAATCATTACACAACATAAAAGTGGATTTAAATATATATGATTAAAATATTTTAACATAGATTCTCTTCTCTAATATCATCATTATTTTTATCTAGTATATTAGTAGTTAGAAAGTTTTTACTATCAAATGATTGATTTCATATTAAATAAATATGAAATCATCACAATTTATATGAATTTTCATCTATAATAATTTATGTCAAACTAAACTAACTCATATTATTATATGTTCTGGCTAAATGATATTTAAGATTAAGAAAATCATTAAAAAAATTGGCCACAATATTCCTAAGAAAACCCAAATGTGAGTTAACTTGAAGACAATCTCTTTAGCCTCACATAGATTGTCACGACGAAAAGAATATTTAAAGAAATTATATCACTCAAATACTAATTTGTGGTAATGATGAATTGCAGTTATATTTTTTTGAATACTATAATGGCCTAGAAAGACATGAGATGACACAATTTATTTTCTTACTTTTAAAGAAACATTTGAACAAAATTCATATCCCCTACAACATGAATGATAAATGATGTGATTAAATAATTTATAAGAAATACAATTTGAAAAAAAATAAAAGAAGATATCAATATGATTAAGTAATTTGTAATCATAATTGATTCATCCTAAAATGTCTTATAAAAAAAGTTTTAAAGTTGTCTTAATTGAATATGTTTTATAATCTCTAAATTTTCAATATGAAAATAATATGACTACATAAAATACAAGATAAATCCCTTTATGTTTTTTAAAGAAAAATACAAATTCTCACATTGTATATTATATAATAATTAATTTTAAAAATATTTATTTCATATTTTTAGTAAATATCAATCATTTTTTAAAAATAAAGTATAAATATATAAAAATTATTTTTTTCTTTATGAGATATGAATTATGTAATGCGATACTACTTATTTATAAAAATAATTAACAAAATAATAAAAGTCATCTTACATAATAATATTATATAATATTCTAGGAAATCTAGATAAAATATATTTCTAATAATATTTTCTTGACATACTATAAAAACACTAGCATATTTTAAAAGTGTACCTCATTATTAATATAAATTATATATTTTATGCTTAATTTCATAAGTTTTAAAGTTATCAAAATAAAGAAATTAAACTGGTAGTGAATAAAAAAAGATTAATGAAAAATAAGCATCTAATTTATCCTCTGATATGAAAAAAATAGGGATAGACAACATGATCAATTCTTAGAAAAGTCATCCACAAAGTTATATAAATCCTACAAAAATATCTAAAAAAAACATGGTTAACTCTAAAATTAAAATTAAGTTATTTAGCATGATAACTCAAAATAATAAGATTAACAGTAATGTTATAACACATTGATCATATAATATTAGCATAAGCTAGTATGGCATCAATTACTAGAAAAAAAAGATTTAAGAAAAATAGAAATTTACCAAAAAAAATTGTTAACTCACAGATCAACAATGCAAAAGTTAATAATTAAATTTGAAAAAAAATATTAAGAAACTTTAACCTCGCGAGAAGATGAAGAATGTGACAAACTTAGAGAATGTTTTAAAATACTTCACTCGAGAAATTTATAGTATTTGTTGGCACCTTATGAGGTGAATTCTCAAAAAACCTAGTGGCATGCTCGACAAATTTTAAACTTATACCAATAGTAAAATTGAATTGTTAAAGAATACAATTCAAAGACTTTAAGTTAAGTGGAAAATAGAAAATATAAAATAATTGTACCTAAATAATAAAGTGAACATTGATACTATTATACTAAATATGCATCATAGTAATTTTATTAACTATAATAAAATTAAAAACATTATAATGAGATAAAAAGAATTTAATAAATAAATATATGTAATGTATCATGTTATAAATAGAGTGCACTCAAAAACTAAAGAATTAAAAGTATAAATAATTTTAAAAATAAGTAATTGAAAAAGTATGATTAGTACCGCTAACTTCAAACACTACAAGAAAAAACCCAGATAACTAGGGATAATTCCCTAGCAAAATGGGTATTTTCCATCCCTAAATGGGATATAGTGATGGATTACTGACGGATCGGTTCCCTATGTAAAGTGCTTATTGCTAAATTTTAGCGATGGAAGTGTCCCTAGCTAAAAAGTTAGCGATGGAAAAATCACTTGCTAAAAAAGAAAAATTCTATCGCTAAATAGCAAGATAAACTAGATATCCTATTACTAAACAAAAATAATGATGAATTATTCCCTAGCTAAAGTTTGTTTATAAATTATAGTGACAGATGTAGTCCCTAGCTAAATAAATTTAGCGACGGATAATCCGTCACTAATTTTAATGTGTCCCTAGCTAAATTAGCTAGGGAAGATTCCCTAGCTAATTTAGCAAGAAATTTTTCCCTTGCTATTTATCAAGGGAATATTTCCTAGCCATTTTAATTTCAAAAATAATTTCAGAATTTAAAAATTTTTAAATTTTTTAATTAAATAATTTAATATTTTTATATCAAATTTAATAAAAATTGAAACTATAAATAATTTATAATAAACAAAAAATAAAATCATTTAAAATCTTTATGTAAATTCAATATTCTGCATAATTGAAACAAAAAAATAACAAACTTTTATTTGATATTATTCATCAATGTATCTACCCACAGTGCATAAAGTATAATATATCCATTCATTGACGTTGTTTTCCATCCCTATGCTCCCCCGATCATCATTTTTATAATATAACAAGGCTGTCCGAGTACCATTACGTAATATCTAGTGAAAAATCTCATCACTTATAGAAGCTTTGTAAGAAGAATAATGTGGTAATATATCTGTAAGAAAATTAAACAACTCAGTCAAATTAACAAAAAAAATTATGTTTTGATACATATATAATCCTGTAGTATATATATAAATATATACTAGCATTTTACTTGTACATATATTACTATAGTATATGTACATATAAACAACATTATAATGTGTACATATAAACTAAGTACAAATATACTCAGTATATACGTACATAATATATTATAGTATTAAATGTACGTATATACTGACTTTATTCGTACGTATATACCTCATTTGGTGTTGTTGCTGCTACTTCCGATACCTCTCCTATTGCTTCTGCCATTGCCGATGTCACTGCCAATACCACTGCTGCTGTCGTCGCTGCCGCTGCTACCGCCGTTGCCTCTACTGCTGCCTTTGTCGCGGCTGCCTCTGCTACTGCCACCGCCACTACTGCCGCCACTAGCCACTGCAGTGGCTACCGATGCTTCTGGTACTATAGATGCATACTGGTGCTGCCACTTCCACCCCTGCTGCTGCTGCCACTGCTGCTGCTACTAGTTCCACAATCGCTGCTTCTACTGCCACCGTCGCTGCTGCCACTGCCACATCTACCACATCTTCCGGTGCTGCTGCTACTTCCGGTGCTGCCACTACTTCAGTTGGAGCCAATACAATCGTCGCTGTCGCCGCTGCTTCCGGTGCAGCCGGTGCTGCTGCCTCTACCACTGCCGCTCCACCTCTACAGCAGCCACCACTGTCGCCACCGCCGCTGCTACCCCCACTACCACAGCTGTCCCTTCCATTGCCATCGCTACCATCACTGCCACCGATGTCGCTGCTACTGTTGCTGATAATAAGTTTTTACATACCTATAATAGTCTAAAACTCTACCCAAAAAATCCTGAGACACACAAACATATTCACATATATATAATAACATTTATTATAGACATAAACAAACATAAATTAAAGTTGATTGTAATACAGCTTCAACAAAAATTTAATTAAATAATTGAATATATTTATATTAAATTGAATAAAAATAGAAACTATAAAACAAAATTTTAAAGTAAACAAAAAAAATTCATTTAATAACTTATTCTAATACAATATTTTAAATAACTGCAACACAAATATAACAAAATTATATTACATCTTAATTAACAATGCATCTACCAACAATGCTTAAGGTATAATCTATCCATGCATTGACGTTGCTTTCTCTCATTCTACTCCTCCGATTCTAACTTTCTGCTACGAAAAAGCTGTCCGATCACGGTGCATCATGTCTGTCAAAAAATCCCTTCATTTATACGAGCTTCGAATGGAAAATAATGTGGTACCATATCTGTAAGAAATTTATACCACTCAATCAAATCAAAATAAATATAAAAAAACTATGTTTTAATATATATATATATATATATTACTGTAGTAAATATGTATATATTTACTAGCATTTCACTCGTACATATATTACTACAGTATATGTACATATAAACTATAGTATTATGTGTACTTATATACTGAGTACATATATACTCAGTATATACGTACATAAAATACTGCAGTATTATATGTACGTATATACCGACTATATACGTATGTATATACCACATTTGTTGTCGTTGTTGCTACTCCTGCTACCGTTGTCCCTACTATTGCCGCTGTTGCTGTCACTGCTACAGTTGCGGTCATTTTTGCCGCCTCTGCCATCGCTACCGCCATTACTGCCGCCGTTGCCGCCACCACCGGTGCTATCGCTTCTGCATACACTACTTCCGCCACTACCGGTGCTGCCACTGATGTCGCCACTACCGTTGATGCTGCTGTTGCCGCTCCTACAGCCGCCTCTGCCACCTCTACCACTACTACCAGGGCAGCCGGTGATGCCAGTGCTACTGGTGCCGTTCCTACCGCTTCCAAAATAAAATCCAACATTATTCATGTTTTTATATAAAATTATATGCAAAATAAAATGCACCTTACTTTATATATCACATTTTAGGAAAATCTTGCAATATAGGCTCTTTAAGAACAACATTGGAATTTTAAAAATAAAGAATAAAATTAAAGATAAGAATAAAACTTAATTTTTTTAATGGACTCGTATAATCAAGACAACTAGAAAATTAGGAGATAAATTATTAATATTCAATATGTTTCATATTGGTCATTTTTTGACCATCAATTTATTATTAAGTATTAGGTCTCATCTCACTAGGAAATAAATCTCAACAATAACATCATTAAAACAAACATAAAAAATTCAAATTTAACGAAACTATAATAATTCAAAATAAAAATTAATACATTATATTTTATTCTTAGCCTAGAATAATAATTTTCATCATCGGTTGTATACATAAGCACGCAAAGGCAAAATTATTAAATATGCAACAAAACATAAACTTCACGTCACTAAATCTCATAAAAATTTTAAAATAAAATATATTTGTGCAGAAAGAATACAAAAATAACTAATCATTATGAAAATATATATCACATGAATATAGTGAAGATCATATATTGACACAATAACAAATATTTTTGTCCAAGGACAATAAATATCAAGTTTGAGACTCATTAGACATAATCTCTCTAATTTTTAGAGATAAGACTATTAAGATATGCATTAAGTAGTGACTCCTCCCAATGCATATGACAACACAACAACGAGTATGTACATTCAATTTGAATTATACACATATGTGATGAAAAAGAATATGATTGGCCAAGTTATGTCTAGTCTATTCACAATTCCTAATTTCTAGATAAAGCTCAGCACGACATTATTGCATTGTAATTCAAATGTGACATCTACCCAAATATATTTTCTTATGTATAATTTTTATGATTGACTTTTCTTCAAAAAAAGTAAGTTGCTAATTCTAAATTAGATAAAATAGAAATACTAATTTTTTCAACATTTTCTAGGAAACTCAAAAATAAAAAGAAATAGGGTCAAGCAACAACAAAGAAATTACTCACCTATGAAACAACAACATGTCGAACACCACTCTCCATGTCACCACTGATAAATTCATACGCATCCATCATAGAGTTGCTTCATGGCATCAGTTGATCTACCCACTCATTACTCGTATCAGATTATGATGCCTAGAGCAATAGCAGTTGTTATGGCCCCCACTGATGAATCTAGTCCACACAGCATCTTTTACCTATCTGAGCTTACCGGAGTGTCCATGATGTGAAATTGCCAATAGAGGAGGTTTTACCCACACGAAGAGCCTGTAGATGGGAGCCCAATCTACAAGCATTGTTCTCATGTCTATATAAACACCATCGTAAGCTATGACATTGTAGATCTCCTGTGAGAACCCTAAAACATTGTTATTGATACCATTAAATGCACAGCTTGAAGTGTGGGCTCAATTTTTTGATAAAAATCATTTTAATAAAACATTATATATATATTAAACTATTATAAAATAAAATATAAAAAATAACACTAAAATTAAATTATAAAAAATAAATAATTTAAATATAATAATAGAAATAGATCTTTATTTTACCATAAATGATATTATTTAATGAATAAATAAAATAATATTATATTATAATAAAGTATTCATATATATATATTTATATATATTATATGGTCATAAATTTATAAGAATTCAATTTATCTTTTATTAAGATAATATGAAATAATTATAAAAGCATATAATTAAAATCTTTTAATCATTATAAGTTTTAATGTTTGAAGTGTTCATTTAATAACCACACTGAAATATTAATTTTTTAAATAATCAAAATTTTTTTGATGTAATTAAAACAACAATATATTAATCTTAAAATATCAACTTTTTTTCTTTTACATTTTATGAAAATTAAAAAAATTTTTTAGTAGTTTAAAAATTTAAAATCTTTTAGTCATTATATTTTTAAAAAATTTTTATAATAATAAAATATATTTTTATACTTTTATTTTTATAAATGTTTACTTATTTATTCATTTATTCATTTATTCATATAATTTTATATATTTTTTGTAATCAAACAATTGTTTATTTTAGTTTTTTATTAGTTGAAATTTTTATATATTAATTAAAATATTTTATAAATATTATAATTATATAATAAATTATATAATGTTTTGTAATACAAATATTTAAATATCATAAATAAATAGTTCAGATAAAATCAACTATAATATTTTAATTAAATTATAATCAAAAAATAGTTATTTTAATCATATTTAATATAAATTTTTATTAGTATTTATATATATTTTATTTTTTTTATAATATCAAATTTAAATTATTATATGAGAAGATTGTGTAATTCAAGGATCGCTCATATATAGACCATGAAATACCTTTAATATAGAAAATAATATAAAATATTAAAATAAATAATGCTTAAAAAAATATCATTGAAGATTAGCAACATTAAAAAATTAATTTAAAAACATACATAAAAAACTCATATATAGAAGACAAAACCATCATGTCATCTCACACATTGAGTACTCTCATCAAAGTATAAAGAAAATAAATAAAAGTTAGGTGTATGGCCAACTTTAAAGTTACAATTATGTAAAGAAAACATATAGCTGTACAATTATGAGTAAGCTACAACTAAGTAAAAAACATACAACTAAGCAATTCTGACTTTTTAAGTAGTTACTAAGATCCCAATAATTAAAAAATATACAGCCAAGTTAAAGAAACTATTTTCCATATAAGATTTATGTGAACTACACATTACATCACTCTTCATACCTCTGTGCACTACACTACACTACACTACACTTCACACCACATTGCACTGTTACACTTACACCATAATGCCCAAACTATTACACATTCACTCTTATTGTGCACACAACACAACACAACACTACACCATACAGATTAATACCATGTTGACACCTCTGCCACTGCTAGACAATCAGACACTGCATACACTTTGCCTCAACACCACTAATACTATCACATTGTCAATGTCAATGCACAAATACTATGTCGAACCCACTACCACGCCAATAATCCATTAATATCTTGTCCTCCACACAAACACACACACTATCATTGTTCCACATCAACACTAACACTACATCGACATCACTCTGCAGTCACATCAGCTATTTACCATGTAGATCTGCTGCATAAACTAAGTGCACACATTGTATAGTAACACCATGTAAATGCAGACATACTTTTATGATTCTCAAACCCTAGCTTAAAAATTAAAAAAGAAAATATTATGATAGAAAAAAGAAAATAAAACACTAAATCATAACTCAAACAGCAATCCTAATTATAAATGAAGAAAAAAAATATGAGCAGGCCATAAATTGGGTGTTCCTATTATTAAAAAATATATATAATAAATGGAGGTCGTGGAAGTCATACCCAGTATACAAGATTCCCATTTTAATGAGAGATCTGAGAGAGTTTAATATTTACCTCCCAAAAATTTGTAGAGACTACGTCTAAAAAGTCTCCAACATGTGACATACTACCATTATCTATAGATATTTATCATTGTACAAATGCATTACCTCCAATATATATGTAACGCAAAAAAATTCCAAGTAATCAATTAGCTCAATATTATTTCACCCAAATAGTTTTAAGAATAATATAATAAATAAACACTCATAAAATTATAACAATGTTATTCAAAAATGTTCAAATTATAAATAAATATAATTGATGAGTCATAAGGTAAAGATATGAGAGAGAAATAAAAAGAAAACTCAAAAATAATTAATAATTATATCAGAGAATCAATTTAATTATATATAGATAAGTCTACTATTAAATCTATTTTTTATATAGGTAAGTTACAAAAAAATATAAAAAAAATAAAAATATTTATATATGGATCGGAATAGATTAGAACATGGATTAGATTAGCTAGGCCCAAATGGCATGGTAAAGGCCCAATAATGATCATGATGATAAATGAGAATTTACATTGTTAGATGATAAACTTAAAAGCAAACCTCTGGATTGGAATAAGATCTAAGATGTGGAAATATAAAGAAAATAGTGAGTATAACTACTACAATTGCAAACCATCCTCCAACAATAATAGCTGGTTGATGAAAATCTCTATAGGTAACTACGTGTGATGCGACATTACTTAATAGTGCCATATTTCATGAATGTCCACTTCCATTCCTACTAAATTTGATCTCCATGCCTAAAAAATCAATCTTAGTTGAAAAAATTAAACATTCCAAGTGTTGTTTGTTGAATAAACTTTCAATAAGACTTCCAATATATCATGCCAAAAAAGAAAAATTCATTTGGATATTTGAAAAACTAAGTAAAAAGAAATAAATGAAAACCAAAAAAAATTATAGCTAAATTTACTGAAGTTGTATATGGCAATAAAGGAAACTAGAATAAAGATTTAGGTATCTTGATGATAGTTTTAAAATAATTTTTTTAAAAAATAATTTCCTAAAAGATGATTTTTGTCCATTTTCTTGCCTAAAAAAATTCTAGTTGTTTAAGAAATTAAATTATCAAAATCCAACTCTTCTATCACAGATGAATATATAAAATTCAATATGAAAATATTTATGAATTTAGGAATATATATATGAATATCCAAGAAATATGATTCAATAGAAAAGATAAATGATTTATTAAAATAAAAATAAACAAAATAGACCCCATTTTATATTGATGGTGCATTTGCACTGATACTGCACTACACTAATTCCTTGTGGAAACAATCCCACATCCAAAAATATTGTTGCCAAAATATTGTTGCAACTATTTTTAATCACTCACATTTCATTCATTCCAAGTAGTCCAAAAATTTATATAAGGCAATATGTCTTAAAACCTTTTTATTATCTCTACCAATAGATAAATTTTACATGAAATAGTATGTATCCTAAAGAAGAACAAATAAAAATCAATAATGTATTTGATTAGCTCAAATAAAGTGACTACAAGGAAAAACCTTGCAAACCAGGCTCAGGTGACTACTTTAGACCGTATAATACATTTTACAATCTGCAAACCACACTTGATTGTACTGCCCAAAACACTAGTAGTTGCTTCATATATACCACCATCTCAAGTTTATAATATAAAAATATTTTTTCCAAGTTTAGTTTGTGTATACTCTAACCGTGAGATATTGTAAAAAAATTAAAATACGTACCGAAGTCAACTTGATCACTATAGAGTAAGTATCATGATATTTCATACCAAATATCTAATTGTACACATCACTATATATCTCAATTTAAGTTGATATGATTTTTCATCAAAACTTGCCTTTATAGTAAATAATAAAATGCATCCAACAACAGACTTTCTCAATGATCATGATACTAGTTGTGTGATATCATTATAGTTAAGGATATACATATCATCAATCATAGTCTGCCACATTCTTAAATGAGATAATATCTCAGAAAAAGATCATGCTAGTATCATCAAGAGAAATAATAAAAGAAATAAAATAAAATAAAATAAGAGTGCAGCGAACTATGTGAAATCAAGTATTGAGTACACTTCTTCTCTCCTTTTCATAAAGCAATCAAAAGGTCAAGGTAAGAGGAACTGCCTATAAAATTGTTTGGCTCCTCGATAGGATCGCCTCTTATGCTATCAAGCTAGGCATGTTTCTCTCATCTAGTATATACTCTAAGTTATGAATGTTCAAGTGTCATAATTTCCAACAATATAAGTCTGTATTGGTGCACATACTTATAATACTATGTAATCTAGATATGAAAAAAATTATTCTAATCGAGAATTCTCACTTTCGCTACTCTCAATATAATCTGAATTTGTTGGCAAGTATGCTGATTCTATGAGAATAATATCATGCTCAAAACCAACATGATCAAATATTGGCAATGAGTGACTCTCTCTATCGACTAAAAGTCAATGTAGGGTTATAGATAAGAGACAAAGAGTGATGAATCCAAATGCAATATATATATATATATTCACACTCTTCCTAAGAATGTTAAAGAATAAATCATTATTAAACAATTAACATCTAAGCTCATTAAAATTTTATCAGTCTATGGTAAAAAATATACTCTCTTTGGGAATATCCAAGAAAGACATAACTCAAGGCCTTGGATACTAGTTTGTCTCATCCTAGAGAACAATAAAAAAAATAAGTGAAACAAAAAACTCTAGAAGACAACAATTTTGGAATACGCTTTCCAAGTGAAAATATGAGTACTCTCAATCAGTTGTCTATTCTTCCTTCAACCCCTTATTTGTTGAAGGTATGATATTACAAAAAAGTCTAGTATATAATCTAATGATCTATATAATAAATATTAAATTGATATGACATAAATTATAATATATTATTATTTTTTAATTTTTTTTAATTTTATCGAATTGAGTTTTTATCAATTTCTAAAAAATTTTAACCAAAGAAGACTTCTGATCTATCACGAAATAGATATATCCAAATATATCTTAAACAGTCAACAACAAATATGATAAGATACTTAAATCTCTCTTTAATCATATTTTTATTAGGTTTTTATATGTTTAAGTTAAAGATGTCAATCGGGTCGTGTCATATCGACATAGCATCATAGGAGGTAGGCTTGTCTATAGTTATTTGAGATGAAATATGCATCGAGATTCAAACACCCAGGCACAAGGCACACCCAGGTGCAAGGCACACCCATGCGCAAGGCGCACCCATGCGCAAGGCACACCCATGCGCAAGGCGCGCCCAGACACAAGGCGCTCCCAGGCACAAGGCGCACCCAGGCACAAGGAGCACCCAGGTGCAAAGCACACTGAGATGCACGGCAAACCAAGGAAAAGCACATCGAGGCACCAAACCCTTTTAGAGCATGGAGGCTCAAGGGGCAATAAAGGTGAAATTTTTTTGTGACATACTCTACATAAAAATACATAAAATTTATATATTTAACTAAAGAATTATTTCTAATTTTTATCTATTAATAAAAAAAAATAAAAAAAAATAAAAAAAAATAATATTAAACATAAAAATATATATATTATTAGTACTTCTCAACATCAATATCATTAAGAAAAATAAAATAAAATAATTAAATTTTAACAATCCAATATATAAAGTTAAAAAATTAAACTTCAAATATAGCATATCACTAATAAAAATATAATATCATTATTATTTTTTGTATAACAAAAATTAAAAATTTAAAAAGATATACAAAATAAATACTTATAGATCTTGCTCAAACTCTAAATCCATAAAATCATCATGACTATCATTTGTTTTATCATCACTCTTGAACTCTCACTTGTCTTAATCTTCATCTCCTCATAACTGGGTCATTTTTCGTCTTCATGAATCAAAATATAAGTAAATGTATATTTAAAACTTAATGATATTAACTTTGATATTTATATTTGCTTGAACTTGCTTTAATTTTTATATAAACCTTTAACTCCTCTAGCTCTTACAACAACACCACTAGTTAAATCATTACTCTCAAATGCTAAATTATCTTTTGTAACATCTTCATCTTCTTTTTGTTCATCTATTATTTATTGTTATAATTTATATCTTCCAAAAAAAATAAAATCAATAATATGATGCTCATTGAATCTTTTTAGCAAGGCTCAATTGTATTTAATGTACATCAAATCATTCAAGCATTAATATTCCAACTTATTTATCTTCTTGTTATAAATCTAAAAAAATCATGATTATTAGATTATATATTATATTAAATAATATAATAAAGATATTAATTTTTTGTAATTATTTTAATAATTTACATTCTCGAAGATATTTTAATTTATTTCACAACTAGATACACTATATATTAGGTTGAGATGCCACAATACAAATTTTTGCAAACTATTAATATTAGATCCAAATATACTTCATTATTCAATTATAATTAATATATATAAATTATAAGCTAAATATTTCTTATATTTTAATAAAAAATATATTAATTTAAATATAGTAAATAACTAAATAAAAAACTAACCTAATAGTTAAGACTTCTTTCTTCGCGTGGAAAAATCATAATCAAAAAGGTATTGAGAATGCATGTACAAGTCCAATTATGATATAATTGTATCTTATTTACCTCTCTATTTCATCATTCTCAACATGCATTAACATACATTTTCAAATATTTTTGAATCTAGATTTACTACTAATCCTTTTGTATCATAATAAAACTGTGTACAAAAATTTTTAGTTGGATATAAGGCTGATGAAGCTGAATCTCTCATCGCCTATTAATGATTTTCATGATTTCTTTATCCTTCTTTTCACTCTCATTAAAGCTTTTGATAATTATTTTCTATCATTTGCATGAAAACATAAATGTAACTCATTGTATGCCTCTTTTCAAAAACTACCAAACAAAGAATATGTATAAGAGGGTCTGCCATCGTCAAACAAAATATTATACTATTCTAAAAATGAGGGATAAAAATTATATTTTTTTTCTTTTCCTCTATTGCCAATTTATAACTTCCTCAAGTTATTTTTTTATTTATTAATACGAGATAAAGTGATGAAGCCCATTACAAACCACATATTTGTAAGCCTCAACAACTAATTTTGCTCAATAAATCATCTAATCATATTAAGCAATCTCATTTTATTATAAATACAACCACATATAAATATAACTCACTTTATTCTCTTCTTGATATATGATAGTTTTTCAATATCTTTCAACAATAAGTCAAGACAAAATGAAATACATAGTATCCATTACAAATATTGTCTTTTTTATTTCAACAATCTGCCTATATAAGTTAAAGTTAAACATTAATATAGAAATAATATATAATGTGTAATAACCTAAATAAAATAATACAAAAATCAAATTAAATTTTAAATATTACTATCACATAATTTGAAGTATTATCTATTATAACTTGATTAATATTATCTTTGTTAACTTCTTTCACCAAACTATCAAATAATTTAAATAATTTATCTCTCGTCTTGATCATAAAAAAATATCAATAGGTTTTATAAACATGAATACATGATTTTTCTTTATAAATTCACCATGATATTCACCAACATTCTTTCTTTCCTATCAGTTCATTCATTTGGTATAATTAAATATTCATTTTACTTCCATATTATAAAATGATTCTTCATCAAAGTCATTATAAGAATTAATTCTTTTTTTAGACTAGTAACTCTCACATCATAAAAATTAAATCTTTTATATCTCAAATAATATTGCCCATTTTCCTTTCAAGCATTGGTTAATAACTAATATAGTTGACTATATTAAATGAATTACAGTAATATATAACTATCTACAAAATAAAAAATCAAATCTTTTGTAAGAATTAATTCTTTATTTAGACTAGTAACTCTCACATCATGAAAGTTAGATCTCTGATATTTCAAATCATATTACCCAATTATCTCAAGCATTGGTTAAGAACTAATATAGTTCACTATATTAAATGAATTGCAACATCATATAATCATCTACAAAATAAAATATTGGCTCTTTCCTTAACCTTTTACTTGTAAGTATTATTGAGAGTGATGCATAATGGGGCCAGTGCATAAGGCATGCTTGAGGCGTGCTTTAGCTCAAGGCATGCCTGTGGCACACATGGCCTTTGGGTGCTAACATAGCTCAAAAGCCCACTTTTCTCAACCAGACGTGTTGGGTAGGACATGGTTGAGTTGGCCACTACCTATGCCCCCTCACCCTAGTTGGTTAGCTAATTCCTGACTATTGGGTGCTAACACTGGCTGACTAGCAAATAGCCAGTGCCCAGTGGCCTATGGCCATATCCACTGGATTGTACTAGCTAGGAAAACCCATCAACCAATGCCTAGTGACCATTAGGCATCAAGCAAGGGGCCATGGGCACTAACTTTGTCATACAGAGTTTGTTTTTACGATTGATATTTAATTATTAAAAATTTAATTATTAAATATAAAATGTATTGCATTGTAAATGAAAATGAATAAAAATCAACTCAATAAAAAACACATCTATTTCATGATTTTGATTTCATCATAATATCACAAATAATAATAAATTAAAAAACTAAGTAAAAAGCACGACAATCAACAATAGTCAATAATGGTAACATGTGAGTCTTAAGGCATGTCTAACGCACACATGGGCTTTGGGTGCTAACACGGCCCAAAAGCCCACTTATCTCAACCAGGCATGTTGGGTAGGACAGGATCAGGTTGGCCACTACCTATGCCCCCTCACCCTAGTTGGTTGGTTGGCCGGTCCTTGGTTGTTGGGTGCTAACACTAGCTAACTAGCAGCCAACCAATTCCCAATGGCCTATGGCCACAACCATTTGATTGTACTAGCTAGTGTCTTAAGGCATGCCCAAGGCACTCATGGTCGTTGGGTGCTAACATGGCCCAAAGGCCCACTTTTCCCAATCAAACATGTTGGGTAGGACAAGGTCATGTTGGCCACAACCTATGCCACCTCACCTTGGTTGGTTGGCTGGTTCCTGGTATTAACACTGGCTGACTAGAAGCTAGCCAATGCCCAATGACCTATGGACACAGCCACTAAATTATACTAGCTAGGCCAACCCATCAACTAGTGGCTAGTGGCCATTGGGCTTTAGGCAAGGGGCCATAGACACAACTTGTCATATAGAGTTTTTTTTTTAAATATAATTTTGATTTTTAACAATTTAAATATTAAAAATAAACAATATTATATTGTTAATGAAAATGAATAAGAGTCAACTCAAAAAATATATATATATTTCGTGATTTTGATCTTGATCTTATCACAATATCACATATAATAATAAATTAGAAAATTAAGTAAAAAACACAATAATCAACAGTAGTCAACAATAATAGCATGTGAGTCTTGTAATATTCAAGATAAGTTTGTATGGTTCGGACTGTCACATCACAAGTTTTTTTCAAAACCTCAATACCCTCAATGTCATGTGAGTCATCATCCACTAGTAATTTTTTCACTTGATCCTAAAGACTAATTAATGAATCCTCATAGTCTTTTAAGCATGAGAATATTTTTATGATATATGGTCACAATATCAATCTCTTATCTGAAATAAAATAAATAATCACAAAAAAATAAACTCAATAATATGAAAGATACCAAAAAGATTAGTAAATCATGTATAATCTTAGATAATATGAGATCGATGAATTTGTAAGATTTATAGTAATTTTATGAAGAAAGGAGAAAGATAATGCATCTCTTTGGGTTTGATTTTTGTGGTAGGAGGGGGAGGGCATTTAAAGTGATTGCCTCCCATCAGGAGTGCTTGAAGTAATTCATGCCTTTTTGTCTTTCACAAAATGGGCATGCCTCCCCCCAAGCGAGGCATTATGGCAAGGGCATTGTGGTGCATGCACTTAATGATTGCCTAAGGCATTCCTGCTCTTAAGGCATAACTAAGGAGTGCCTGGCTACTAGGTGCTAACATGGCCCAAAGGCCCATTTTTCTCAGCCTGATGTGTTGGGTGGGCCACTACCTGTGCCCCCTCACTCTAGCTAGTTGGCTGGCTCCTGGCTACTAGATGCTAACGCTAGCTTATTGGCAGCTAGCTAGTGCCCAATGGCCTGTGGCCACTGCAACTAAACTATACTGGCCAGGCCAAGCTGTCTGCCCATGCCTAGCAGCCACTAGGCATCAGGCGGGAAGCCTTAGGCATTAACTTTGTCAAATAATGTTAGTTTTTAAAATAGAATTTTAATTTTAAAATAAAAATAAATGAAAATCATAACTCAATAAAAAATGTATCTATTTCATGATTTTGATTTCATCATGATATCACAAATAATAATAAATTAGAAAACTAAGTAAAAATCATGACAATCAATAGTAATTAGCAATAATAACATGTCAGTCTTCTAATATCCATAATAAATTTGTATGGTTCAAATCGTCACATCTCAAACTTATAGTCAAACCTCGATATCATTGATGTCGTGTGAGTCATCATTCACTAGCAATTATTTCACTTAATCCTAAAAACTTATTTTTGGATCCTCTCAGTCTTTTAAGCATAAGAATACTTTTATCATATATTGTCACAATATCAGTCTCTTATCTAAAATAATATTCATAATCTCAGAATAAATAGGATCAAATATTATGTTAGATATCAGATGAGTTAGTAGATCACATATAATCTTAGATAATATGAGATTGATGGATTTATATTATTTTCACTAATTTAATATATCTAAATTCTTAATATAATTATATGATAAAATAAAGCAATAAGTAATATCTAAGTACCGAGATAGCTCTCTCTTATTCGACGAACCATCACATCATTTACCTCTAGCTAACAAAATGAAAAAATTATTGTATTCAAATAATTTGTTCATATTTATTCTCAAAAACTAACTAAAAGACTCACTAAAACTATAATACTTAGTGTCATAATAATTAAACATATTATCTAATCATTCATGAATCCTACAATATGTTTATTCTATTTTATTCATTCATATGAATAAATATTTTAATATGTTTTATAGCTCTTCCATCTTAACCTTATTATCCAAAGATGCAATCAAATAATAAAAAGTAAACATTCATAATGTATATCTTTTATATTTGTTAAATGAATAACTAATATTACATATACAATACATATAGTAAGAGTGTACATAAGTTAAGACATATTTATCATATCATAAAAATCTTTAAGAATTTTAAAAACTAAATTTGTATCTTATAATATAAATTATTAATAATAATTTTACTAATTTTACTATTGACATCGTTGAATATCGAGTGTTGATAGCCAACACTTGAATTCAACATGAACTATGTATAATACTAATGGAGTCTAACATTCATTTGAAATTTTTTCTTTTTTAAGCCTACTTACGAACATTAAATGTAAAAATCTTATTGTCTGCTAGGTATCTTAATATATTTAACTTTTAGTGATTTTTTTATATTTTCAAATATGAATAACCCAATTTTTATTCATACTAACACTATTAGATTAATTATATGATACATATACCTAACATAAAAAATATCATCTAATGATACATCTCTAATAATTCTTACAAACATATTAATCACAACACTTATATTTGAAACATTACCAAATATAATACTAAAAATTTTATTTTGAATATCATATTCTCTAAAGATCTTTGAAAAACACTCATATATAGAGAGTCATAATGAGGATAAACAATCTCATGAAAATATAATTTTTTGTATTTAATTTTCTACTTAAAATCAATATAGTGGGTGATAACTTATGTGAATACATCATCACAACTAATCTAAATGTCGAAAGTCACAAAAATCACTTCATTGCATTTTAAGTTCATTAATTACTAATTATTATGTTATTCCTTCTAATTTACCTAGACATTCTATGATAAATAAATTAAAAGTAAGTTTGCATAATATGAATTTTATCAAGTCTTTCCTTCCAAACTCATTTTAATAAATGAAGTCAATAAACCTTAAGTTGATACAACTTCAAAATTTCACCGCTCAATTAAGTTTGTCAAAGATCTAATGCAACATATTTTTTAGTGTATTAATTCGCATATCTTTTATAGTGGTCAATGCCACCAACATCCCCTCCTACATATATATATCTTTCATAATATATATATTATATCAAATCCTCTTCGATATCTCTAAAATTTTATTTTAAATTATGTTAAAATGTGTGTATACTACTAAAGTTTGCTTATTTTTAAGTTTTTTAGTCACATGAATCAATGTAATAAAAGAAAACTTAGTTTCGACCTTAAACATTTCTATCAAGTTACAACTATTATCTATATATAAGTCTAATTCATTTTTATAATATTTATTATTTGTTATTTTTTAATTTAAGAGACTAAAGCATGAGAAGAAGAATAGTATTTTTCTAATCTTTTACTTTTTTTGTTAATTTATTTATTTATATAAAAATTATTAAATAAAATATATGCAATGTGATATGTATCTTTATTTTATGTGGGTAGCATGTATTTTTTTACCTCTACATCATATTCTCATGCTTCGAAGTCATATCTCATCATAAAAATAAATCTGACATTCTAGTAAATTAAAATTATAATTAAAAAAATTTATGGGCACAAACAGGATACTATGATGCTTTTATAATTTAAAAGAAGAGCCAAAAGAAGAGGGGAGAGAAGACGTAATTACAAATAAATTATGAAAAATAAAATATATTAAAATATTATTTATAGATAAAATAACATTATATCTATAAATAATATTTTATCCATTTAACAACCATATATCGAATTTTTCCCATTAAACCATTGGATTCAGATGTAATATAATAGATAAAATATTTAGAATTTTTTTATTTTGGACAACAGCACAACAACAAGTGTTTTCCAATCAGCAAATAGAAACCATTTTAAAATGAATGCTTTCTTTCAGATGTGGTCATGCCACATTTCATGTCAAAGTGCCTACCTCATGGGCCATACCTGATACGACATGAGGCTCGTGTGTTCCCACAGAAGTAGTGCCATAGGCTAGCATGAGTGAGGCCCAGACATTATTTTGAACCATGCCATGTCAAACCTGATATGTCTAAATTGTGTTATGTCATGGGTAGTGCTCAAGCCACCCAACACACTTGACACCCCTAATTTTATTGTATAAGATTGCATAAGTACCTAATCAAATCAAACTAGTGTATAGGATACAAAATATTAGTAAGCTTTTGTAGCTGATATGTCTCTATTTCTATAATCAAAATATCCTTAAGAAAATAATATAGTATTCTATTTTTAACTAGTGATAAATACTCAAGCTAGGAATGTATAAGCAATAAATTCAAAATACTCATATATATAAAGAGAGATCTTATTGTTAAAGAAAAAATATATAATTAACCTACTTAATCTCAAATAGAATCTTCTTCAGATTCTGCCAATTATTCAAATAAATAATAATAGAAATAATAATAAAGCTATAGTTTAATTATCTAAAAAGATACCTTACATAAAATAAACTAATAGGACAATCAAAAATAAATATGATACAAAGAAGTAATAAAGATTAAAGATGAATAATAGCATAATCAATAACTTTTAAATATTTTTCAATTGGTAATAATAATATTTTCAAAATAAGAAAAGAATATAAAATATAAAATATAATTACCAATGATATAAATTTTTACTCTTGTGTTGATAATCAATAAATATGAAATGAGAGTACAAATAAAATAATCATTGATACTTATAAGAAAAGAATAATTTATTATTATCTTAGAGAAAAATTTTGTACTCATTCTTAGTATGTGTCGTGATGAATTGACTCTATGAAGACCCCAAGATAGCTCTGACTAAAATTCTATCTCTCTCACTACAACATAATACTATCGATCTATTCTCTAAAAATAAAATATAATAAATATTTTTAATGTGACTAATCCTCCAATAATGAATTCACTGAACTAAGACTTTCTTCTATCTACCTCTACTATGATAATCCAGACAATATCACAAAATTGTGATTTCTCAATAAAAATACAAAAGTAACTATACTTAATTCTTTTCTCCTTTTTTATAAAACTACAAAAACACTAATTAGGATTTCTGCACAAAATTACCATCTTCCATTACCATCACCGCCATATGTTGTTGTGCACCGTTAGGGTTTCTTGATAAAAACCCATTGCACATTGCATGCCTTCACCATGCATTATGCCTCCACTACCACTTGTCTAGAATTGTGTGCCCCTTGTCGTACATTGTACACACCTCTTGTCGCACACTATGCGTGCCTGCTACCCTTATGCGAGCACTTGTTGCCCTTACTGTGTTCAATTTTTTTGTTAGAGATAAGTGTAAGTGGGCTTATATAATTTGTAATTCTTAAATCATATATATATCTATCTCTAATACCATGTTGACAATTAAAATGTAGAAAAAAAAATTAAACATTCAATATCAAATATGTCATGCATATCATTGGGTTGGGTGATCCCATCAAATAACATGAAATAAAAAGAAAAAAAAAGGTAAATAAAATTACAACAGAACTCAAGCCCCAGTTATGCATCCATTTAACACCAAACGAAAAATTAAACATCTAAGGTCAAGATTGTGTTGATTATCTGACCTTCAACTATATTTCATCGACTGTCTGTCATATAACACTTGGAACACCAATTTGTAGCGAAAATTCACTTTTGTTATCGAATAATAGGAGTAAAACTAGAGTGAGTCAAGATGTTCAAATTAGTTTTCAGATTAAACCAGTGTGAGTCAGGGTGTTCAAATTAGTTTACACCCCGCCTTACTTTGGCCATATATGACGATGTTCTGGTGAGCTTTGCACCCAACATTACTTCAGCCAAATGCCATGTTCAGGTTTAGGTGAGCTTTTCGCCCAACATGACTATGCCATGTTGAGGTTCAGGTGAGTTTAAACCTAGATTTGAAAATATTAAATAAAATACAACATTACTTTTTTATACCAACTTGAAAATATTTACAAAAGAAAAATGCATGGCTTTAGATATTTAAAAAAATTAAACCAAATGAAAAATATATTTACATATTAATGAATTTAAAATGTCAAACATGAAAATACCCCAGCATGTATAGTAATTTTCAAATTAAATATATATTTAAATTAAATTTATAAACCGATACAATATTTTTAAAATTCAAAAATATAGTTAGATTATATGTATAAATAAATAAATATATATATAGATATATGTATATATAGATATATATATATATATATATATATATATATATATATATATATATATATATATATATATATATATAAGTTAATGTACAAAAGTTTTCTAAAACATACACACACACACACACACACACACACACACTTATATTTATATAATTATATCCATGAATATTTTTGAAAACTTATATATATAAATCTACATATATAAATATTATCGAAAACTAATATATATATATGTGTGTGTGTGTGTGTGTGTGTGTGTGTGTGTGATATTTTGGAAAAGTATGTCATGGTCTATATATGAAATTATAACTAACCCAAATAGCTAAAAAAATTCCTAGTTAAATGCATATATTTTGAAAAAAAAATATTTAAAGAATTATCAATTCTAATTGTATATAAACTAATAAAAAAATAAATTCAGATAATTATTTAGTGACAGATTTAAATTAGCTGGGGAAAATCGCTAATAATTATCTAGGGAAATCCCATCACTAAATTCTCCGCTTTTCTTTGGGCAGAAATTACGAAAATTCAGTGGCAGATTATGTCTGGATATAATTAGCTAGGAAAAATTCGGCATTAATAATTAGCTAACGAAATTCCGTCGCTAAATCCATCGCAAAATTAAGGATTTTATTTTTAGTGAAATTCCATCGCTAAATCTGTCACTAATTTATGAATTTTATTAATTAGAGATATTTGCGTGCTAAATCCGTAGTTAAAATATGAATTTTATTAGTTAGTGAAAATTCGTCACTAAATCCATCCCTAAATCAAGGATTTTATTAGCAAAGGAAAATCCATCGCTAGATTAATGATTTTATTAGCAAAGAAAAATCCGTCGCTAAATCAAGGAATTTATTAGCAAGAGAAAATTCGTCACTAAATCCATCACTAAATCAAGAATTTTATTAGCAAGGAAAAATCCATCGCTAAATCCATCACTAAATCATTGATTTTATTAGCAACGAAAAATCCATCATTAATTCCATCGTTAAATCATGAATTTTATTAGCAAAGGAAAATTCGTCCCTAAATCCATCGCTAAATCAAGGATTTAATTAGCAATGGAAAATTCGTTGCTAAATCCATCACTAAATCATGGATTATATTAGTGTGGGAAAATCCGTCGATAAATCCGTTGCGAAAAATTAGCTAGGGAAAATCCATCACTAATTTTGTCACTAATTTCATACTTTTATTAGTGAGTGATATTCCGTCACAATATCTATCACTAAATTCCCCATTTTTTGAGCAAAAGTTATGAAAACTTTCCTTTGCTAAATCCATCACTAAAATCCCCACTTTTTTTGAGCGGATTTTACGAAAATTTTCCGTCGCTAATCTGTTGCTAAATCCGTCTCTAAATCCCCCGCTTTTTTGAGCAAAATTTTCGAAAAATTTTCTCTCGCTAATCCGTTGCTATTTTTTTTCCAAAAAAAGATCATAAATCCCTTGCTATTCCCTAGCTAATCCCTTATAATTTAGCTAGGGATTGATCCATAGCTAAAATTCCCTAGCTAAATTGATATTTTCTTGCAGTGAAATAGTTGAGATATTTAATTAATAAAATGATGATATGTCATATTATTGCTAATTCATAACAAATATGTGATAGCCATAAAGAGAAATCGTGAATGTTACTTTCTAGAGCATAATAGTGATTTAGTGGGCAAATTTTATGATGAACATCACGTTGGACTAATTGTATGGTCATTAACCTCTGATAAATAAACAAACATAAGATGCCACTTTGAGAGATAGCCAAATGTTAAAAGTCCCGCATTGATTAAAAGCTAGGATGATCTTGAGGATGATCAATAATTATATGTTTAACTATTATGTATAATTATTTATAAATATTTGGATAATTATATAAATATCTTTATAACTATATTTTATTATATTTGTAACTATGTAAACTAATTTTATAACTATATCCACAACTATATATAACTATTTTTTTAACTTAATTATAATTTATAAATATATGTATAATTCTATATAACTATATTTCTAACAAAATATACTATATGTTTAATAATATATAACAATATTTAATTGTATTTTACTATATAAATATTTGTATAACTATGTAATACTCTATATAATTAAATATAACTATATTTGTAACTATGTATACAAATATGTATTCATATAATTAATCTATTTATTTGTTTATAACCTTTTATACATTTTTATATAACTACTTATAACTACTTGTATGAATATATCTATATATAACTATATGTTTAACTATATATAACTCTATTTTTAACTATATATACTATAGGTATAAGAACATATAACTATAAATAATTGTCTTTGACTATATGTATAACTATAAAAACATTATACATAAATATATTAAAATTTATAATTAACAACATATATTTACTAAATATTTTTATATATTAGTATAAAAAAATATATTTTAGTATATCTATACCTATACATAACTATATGTATAAATATAAGATATTATAAGAAAAAATATATATACCTACATGTATAAAAATAAGTTAAACTATATGTTTATTTATATGTATAACTACATGTAACTATATTTATAATTACATGTATAACAACATGCAACATTATGTTTAATTATGTGTATAACTATATATAAATATTTGTAAAACTAAATAAAACTTTATATAATTAAATATAACTATATTTTTAACTATTTATACATATATGTATACATTATTGTAAATATATATATTTGTTTATAACTATGTATATATTTATGAAAAACTAAAAATAACTACTCGTATGAATATATATATATATATATAACTAAATGTTTAACGATATATAATTTTTTATAATTATATATATTATATGTATAATAACAATTAACTATAAATAATTATATCTTACTATATGTATAACTATACAAAATTTATACATAACTATATTTAAATATATGTTTAACAACATATATTTAATATACATTTTTATATATTAGTATAAAAAATGTGTTTTAGTATATCTATACCTATACATAACTATATGTATAAATATATGAAATTATATGAAAATATATATATATACTTACATGTATAAATATAAGTTTAACTATACGTGTAACTATATGTATAACCACACGTAACTATATTTATAATTTTATATATAAAAACATACAGCATAAAGTATAACTATATGTGTATAACTATATATAAATATTTGTATAACTATAAAAAACTTTATATAAATAAATATAACTTTATTTTTAATTATGCATACATATATGTATAAATATATGTAAATCTATATAATTATTTAAAATTATACATTTATGTATAACTACTTATAACTAATTGTATGCATGTATCTATATATAACTATATGTTTAACTATATATAAATATTTATAACTACATATACTATGTGTATACTAACATATAATTATTAATGGGATAATACTAATTTGTTGCACTAACTTAATTAAATGGAAAAAGATATATAATCAACAATATGTAAGCACATAGCATGAGAGTGTCCATTGGTCAGGCTCATATATGGTATAATACAATTAAGGTACACTTACCTAATCCCAGCCTTAGGCCTCAGACTCATATATGAACTTATATATGACAAAAGATGTAATATCTAATAGTTTTGTATAGAAGAAAATTTGTTTTTCTTTTATGTTATTCCTCATTCTAACACAACATTCTCTACTAGTCTCTCTCTCCCTCTCTAATTCTTTCTGTGTCACTTTCTTCCTCTTTTTCTTTATGTGTAACTCTCTCTCTCTCTTGTTATTTTCTTTCTCGCTCTCCTTTCTTACTTATTATCTCTCTCTCTCTCTCTCTCTCTCTCTCTATCTCTCTCTCTCTCTCTCGCTCTCTCACTCTCTCTCGCTCGCTCTCTCTCTCTCTCTCTCTCTCTCTCTCTTTCTCCCTCTCTCCCTCCCTCTCCCTCTCTCTCTCTCTCTCTCTCTCTCTCTCTCTCTCTTTCTCCATTCTCCCTCCCTCTTCCTCTATCTCTCTCTTCCTCCCTCCCTCTTTCTCTCCCTCCCTCCCTCTCTCTCTCCCTCCCTCCCTCTCTCTCTCTCTCTCTCTCCCTCTTTCTCCCTTTCACCATTTCTCTCCCCCTCTTTCTACCCCCTTTTTTTCTCTCTCTCCCTCTTCCCTTTATCTCTCTCTCTCTTTCTCTCCATCTCTCCACTTCTCTGCCTCTCTCTCTCCCCCCACCTTCTCTCTCCCTCTATCTCCCTCTCCCTCTCCCCCTTGAAACTTTAAATGTCTTTCGTTTTTGCTTTCCTTTCTTGTACATTATCGTATTTTGCTCCCTTTATCTAGTAATACCATGATATCTATTAATCTCTATCATGCTAAAATTACTTTATCTATATTTGTAGATTTTGCAAATGCATTGCCTCAATATTCATGTCATTTAATTTTTAAATATTCATCTTTAAGTAATTTTATTTAATTATTAGTATATTTTGAAGTAATAGAATGTTTAATTCAAAAAAATATTTGAGCATTATTTTTTGTAAATATATCAGGACAAAATGAGTTCATATCATAAGTGAATTTACTAAAGGTTTATTAATGGAATTTTGAATAATGATTTTTTGAGTGGCTTAAAACTTTCATCAATTTTGCATGTAGTCAATCGAGATGGATGGATAGAGAAAAAATTAAGTGTCCATGTAATCATCACAGGTGTTAGAATATCCCTTTTCATAATGCAAACACTATAAGATACCATTTGGCTAAATATGGCTTTGTGCCAAATTATTTTGATTGGATTTATAATGGGGAAAGTACAATGGCTCTGAACATTGACCAAAATGAAGATATTGAATCATTTGCTTGTGGTGAAGAAGCATCAAACACATACCATAGAATGATCACGGAAGCTGCTGGTGCTGACTTCAATAAGGATTACGTGGATGAACCACCTAATCCTGAAGCTCATAAATTTTATGAAATACTTAAAGCTACAGATAAAGAGTTGTTGGCTAGTTGTAAAATACATTTTCAATTGTTATTTGCGGCTCTACTTATTAGCATTAAGTCAGAAAATCATATGTTTGATAAATTAATTGATCAAGTATCAAAACTGATGAAGGAGATTGTTCCGGATAATAATTTGATCACTAATAACTTTTACAATACTATGAAGTTACTACGAAGAATGGGTCTACCAGTGGAAAAAATTGATTGTTATTTCAATGGATGTATTTTATATTGGGGTGGTGATAGTGATTTAATTAGCTGTAAGTTTTGTGATCATCTTTGAATTTAAGAAGGCATCTCGTGTTGTAGATACGGGATAAAAAATGAAAGTTGCATTTAAAAAGATGTATTATTTTTTATTAATTCCTCGATTACTCATACTATATGCATCAAATTATATAGCAATGATATGAGGTGGCATTCTGTGTATGAGGTTGAAGAAGGGTAATGCATCATCCATCAGATTTACTTGCTTGGAAGCATTTTAATTTTATACATTAAGATTTTGGAGATGAAAGTCCAAAAGTGAGATTGGGTCTCTGCATAGATGGATTTCAACCATTTGGGCAATCTGGACAATAGTTTTCAACATGACCAGTTAGTGGCACATTATAACTTGCCTCAATGGTTGTGTATGAAGGAGAAATATATGTTTTTTGTCAAAGTGGTTCCAGGGCCAAAAAATCTGAAAGACATGCTGGATGCTTTTCTTACAGCCTCTTATAGTAGAGTTAAATCATTTGTGGGATGTTGGTGTGAATACATATGATATCTCAAAGAAGAAAATTTTCATTATGTGGGCGGCCCTTATGTGGACAGTAAGTGATATTTTTGCATATTCAATGTTGTTTGGCTGGAGTACTATAGGATGATTCGCATGCTCACTTTGCATGAAAAATTATGATGCATTTACCCTCAAATTTAGTGGTAAATAGTCATAGTTTGATAACCATCATAAGTTTCTACATATGAATCATCCATTTCAAAGAAATAGAACTGCATTTCAAAAAAATAAAAATGTTATGATAGTTGCACAATTAGTTCATTCAGGAGATAATATTATGAAAGAGATTTAGAGTTTGGGTTTGAAGAAGGTAACCAAAAAGGATGCTACTGGAAGTAATGAACCAATAGGAAAAATATTTGGTTGTAGTAAATGTAGTATATTTTGGGACTTTCCCTATTGGAATTCCTATATAATTTGTCATAACTTAGATGTAATGCATATTGAAAAAATTGTGTTTGATAATATTTTCAATACTGTCCTTAATGTAGATGGAAAAATAAAAGACACTTTAAAATCAAGACAAGAGCTGAATGATTAATGTCGGCATCCTGAATTTAATCTAAATGAGGCAACAAAAAAATTCCCTAAAGTTCGCTACACACTTAATAAGAAGGCAAGATAGATATTGTTTGAATGGGTTAAAAATTTGAAATTTCCTGATGGATATGTGTCAAATATGGGTAGATGCACAGATATAAAAATTTGAATGAAATGTCATGACGATCATGTATTTATATAGATATTAATACCTATTCCATTCAATGAAATACATCCCCTAAGTGTTTGAAAGGTCCTTACAGAACTTATTTTCTTTTTAAACAGCTAACTGCAATAAAAATCAAAATAGATAACATTATGAGGTTGGAGAATGACATTCAACTTATTATTTGTAAGATTGAGCAGATATTCCCACCGAGTTTTTTTGACTCAATGGAGCATTTACTAGTCCATTTGGCATATGAAGTAAGGATAGCATGGCCAGTGCAATATAGGTGGATGTATCCTGAAGATAGGTAAATACATATAATTTGCTGTGTTTTATTATTTCATACATAAAGTAATATTATAATTTAATATAATTGAAACCTAACATTGTGGTTGTAGGTATCTTCGTAAATTGAAATTGAATGTTAGAAACAAGACAAAAGTTGAAGGTTCAATTTGTAATGCATATTTAGTAGAAGAAGCATCATCATTTTGTTCTTATTATTTTGAGAATCATGTCAATACAAAGAATAGAAATGTGCCTCGGAATGATGAAGGTCATGTAATGGTAGAAGGTGATTCTGTAGAGAAACTATCTATCTTCAAGCACCCAGGAAGATCATTTGGAAGAGCAATAAAAATATGTATGATAGATGAAGAGTACAAAGAAACTCGGAGCTACGTTTTACTTAATTGTGAGGAGGTTGCACCATATATTGAGTATTTATACCCAAAATGGCTGCAAGTTTAATCATATTTTAATTTTATCTTTAATAGGAATTATTAAAAATTGATATACATTTTATTCTCTCTTTTTATATTTGTGTATTATTTATGTTGAGCAATTAAAATATAGGCAACTAGTAATTTCTAGCAATTATGTCGATTATATGCTAGAAACTGAATTTGCGAATTGGTTCAAAAATTATGTGAGAATTATTAAGTTTTAAATTTTTGAATTATTTAATTTATTAGTATCTTTTATTTGTTAATATCATTTTTAAAATTTATATCACAGGCAATTGATCCTTCAAATGGAAATTCAAATATTTTCATTCAGAATCTAAGTAAAAGGCTATTTAGATATGTGACAACCTATCTTGGGTATTTTATCAATGGATATAAATTTAACACAATCTAGCATGCTTCTTCTGAAACAACAATGAATATAGGTGTATGCATTAAAGGCTTAGGTTATAGTTTGGATGATTTTAATTATCATGGTCAACTCAAACAAGTTATTGAGTTAGAGTATCCTGGACTCGAAAATAATAGGATTGTATTATTAAAGTGTGAGTTGTTTAATCCTACATGAAATGTGAGCACAAAGATTCATTCGGAACATAAGTTAGTAGATGTTAACCATAAATGAAGATATAATTGATATGAGCCATTTATTATGGTAGTTCAAGCCACTCAAGTATATTATTGTACATATCCTAGTTTATCTCGTGATAAGAGTAATTGGTGCATGATTTGTAAAATCAAAGCTCGATCAAATTTCGAAGTACCAACATAACAACAAATAAATACAGACTTAGATATTGCACCAGTATTCCGGAAGATGACATAAATAATATTTAGCCTGTGCATGTAGATGAATATCTAGAAAATTTATGTTACTCAAATAGTGGCCTAATAGAAATTGAAGATGATCAATTTCTATCTGAAGAAGAGTTTGAACTTCTATCAAAATCAGAGAAAATATCAGAAGATCCATTGGAGGATGATAGTGATGCCTGATAATTAAACTGTTATAATTGTATTATAATATTAAACTATCAAAGAGTTTCTATATTTTGTTGAAATCTATCGGTGTGTTTTATTATAAAATGCATGCTTGTTCATCATATCTGTATTATTTGTTCTATGTTTTATATTGTACAGTAGATGGCTCATAAAAGACGTGGCCGTGGTGGAGTTGGACGTGGATGCAAAAATGAACCAAATTCATCTAGTATGTTACATCATGTTACAGAATCAGAACAATCTCATATCCACTATATCCAGACTTCAACATCATAATCACCATCTCCATTTCTATCAGCATCATCATCATTGAGACCTCTACTATTACCTTTATCAAATATAAGACCACCATATATTATGCTTCCTGCACACACTTTTGATCCATCTCTATCTTATACACCACATTTTAGACCGATAGTTTTTCCATTTACAAAATCAATGACATCATCAAATGTCATGGCTTCCTCTACATTCAGTCTAAGTTAGTAATTGAGATTATGGATGGGAGGTAAAAAAAATATGTAAATATGACTTGAAAAAAAAATCTGATGTTACTATCAGTGGCTTTTTTTAAATATATAGGTATGATTTGCTTGTTTTCTATGTTATTTATTTATTTGTATAGTTTTATTCCATCTCATAAGTGTTTGACTATAATTACAAAGTATTTCAAGAAAATGTATGATTCTAAAGCATTCTCTAGGAAGAAAGTTTCTGAATCAACAAAAGAGTCATATTTTAATGACGTTCAGGTAAAAATAACAAAACAAACCCATTGAAAAATAATTATCAATTTACATAACTATTATGTTGGTTATTATTCAAGCAGTAAATAATAAAATTTTATTGTTAATATAAATTCTTTTGTGATTTTTTTATATAAAGAATAAGTACACATGGGCACTCAAATTTGATGGAAAGATAAATTCATTATGGGAGATCAGAGCTAATCAATGGTATTTTGATTTTGTCCATAAATTGAATAATATGTAAGAAAGTCCTGATTTTATATCCGATGATGACTGGCCCGAGTGGCTTAAGTATTGGGAGGAGCCAGATGTGAAAACAAATCAGATATTGCCAACAAAAATCGACGAAGTGAGGTAACTAGACTAGGTAGAAAAAGTATCGAGACACAGGATAGTTGAAGTCGAGCATTGAGCACGCTCAAGATTTGATACAATTTTAAAATTGTAAACATTTATATATTTAGTGGTTGTCCTAATAGTCTAATAAATCAAATATATGCATGGTTTTATTAATTTTGTTAAAATTTTTGATCATTTGTTATTTTATGACTTAATAAATACATATTCTAGGCTGGATAATTGGGTTGAGATCCCAATTTTATGAGATTTTTAAGAAGATGCATGCGCAGAAAGTGGATGGTCACTTTGTTGACAATAAGACTCAGATGATTGCTGTAAGAATCTATTATATTTATAAAATTTTATTATACTACAATACATTTTGAAAGTTATTTGGAATGCAAAATAATTAGTTTATTTTTGTATATCTATAATAGTATTTTTTACTATTTTATCTCAGGAACTCTTGGATGAACATGTGAAAACTACTTCTCAACAAGTTAAAAGTTCTATGGATCTTCAACCAATTGATTATGATCCTATTTATTTGGAGACCATAAGAGGTCGTAAGTAGCAATGAGTGCACGACATCAGCTCGAAGGGAGTGGCATTTTTTTGTAGCATTTGTGCTTCTAATTCATATGTCTCAACAATAATGGATGAGGTGGTTGAACAAGCAATGGAAATAAATGAACATTTGTAATTATGGAGACCGAAATGAAAAAGAAGGATGAGCAGATATCTCATTTGAAGGAAGAAATATATGAAATTAAAGAACAAAAAGATGAGCAGTATACTAATTTGAAGGAAGACATACAAGAAATGAAAGAAGAAAAGGAGGAGCTGATTACTTATTTGATGGAAGAAATGCAAGAAATTAAAGAAATGACGATGAGATGAAAGAAATTAAGAATGTGTTGCAATAGCAGATGTCCTATGTGGACTCAAAATTAGTTGCATTGACGCAATAGATAGCATTACGAGATCCAGCTATGAAACCTCATAGGAAAAGCTAGCACAAAATTCCCTACTAATTATGAGGATGATTTCATATGAGAATTATTTCTGAACTGTTATTGATTTTTGTCTTGTGTAGCAAAACTTGATGTGATTTTTTTCCAGGTTCTAATTTTTTTTGTTCTGATTTTGTTCTTTGCTTTGCTGATTAACCTAATAATGAATCTTTGCAGGACACTTGATGTGAGATGCATGAAAAAATTATGATTCAAAGCATTCAGACATTGCCACGGTGCTTCCATCGCATGGGTTCCCTATTTACAGATTTCAGCTTGATCAAAAGGAGGCCTAACTTTTATTATCTTCATTGTTCCTAAAATATTTTATTTTTCCACTCTCTTTCTCTCTAAACATCATTGCTGGACATCTTTTAGATTTTTGTTAAAGTTATATGACTATCAATTTTAATTTGTGTTTGTTCATGTCTATAATAACTATTTTTATATATCTGTGAATATGTTTGTTGTCCCTAAATTTTTTGTGTAAAGTTTTAGTCTATTATAGGTATGTAAAAGGCTTGGCTGGTCCTTTATGGTGCTGGGAACAACACCTTAGCTTATTAAGCTATGAGATGAAACAAAAAATTAATTCCACGTAAACGTAGGTTTGTTCTTGACACTCTTATTTTGTGCAAATCTAGATCATCGTAGTTTAGATCTACAACTACTTGTTATTGGTTATTGGTTTATAAATGTAGTATGTTATGCACCATGTACAGGTGTAACAATGTTCTCTATCTGCGTGAAGTACCAGAGAAAAAAGAACTAGAAATGCTGACCATGCTTGAGAGACCTATATGTGTGTTTTAAAGTCCTATATTATTTTAGTTTGTTGTCTTTGATGATTTGTCTATTTTCATGGAAGTACAAGTATGTGTGTCATCTAAGGCTATCTGATTATACTTACGTACATATAATACTGCAATAAATACATACATATATACTTGGTATAGATTACATATATGCTGAGTATATATCTACATATATTGAGTATATAAGTATGCATATACTGATTATATATATTTGTATATACTGAGTATATTTGTACATATATACTCAGTATATACATACGTATATACTGCAGTATATACATACATATATACTACAGTATATACGTATGTATATATTCGGTATATAAGTATGTTTATCATGTAGTATATACGTAAGTATATACTCAGTATATACGTAAGTATATACGTAAGTATATACGTAAGTATATACTCAGTATATACATACTTTATTCTATAGTATATACATACGTATATATCGAGTATATATATAATTGGGTGCATATATTTATTTGTAGACATGTATATATTGTCATACATACACACCCATTTACACACAGACACACTTTTGAATATATATTTGCTAGGGTTGGTCTAATCATCATTATGCATTGCTTATTAATGCAGGTAATAAAAGCCATGGATTATAGATATTCCCTAAAGCTATGGGATTAAATATTTCAAATCAAGTCCAGCGAGGTAGATAGTGGTTGGTCTTAAAAATCTTAGTAATTGTGTTGATATGCAATTATCACATAGTACAAAGCAAACGTATGAGTAAATAATTTTTTTTGCGCTAGGTTTTGCAATGATTGGTTCTAATTGTACTAGGTCTTAAGATGATGATGATGATGATACTCATGTAGATGGTGATATTCACACATATAATAATGCAGTATTTTATGTACAAATATACTGAGTATATATGTACTCAGGATATATGTACACATATTACTGTAGTTTATATGTACATATATTGTAGTAAAATATGTACGAGTGAAATGCTAGTATATATGTACATATATACTGCAATATTATATATTTATCAAAACATAACTATTTATTTATTTATTTTGAATTGATTGAGTGGTTTAAATTTCTTACAGATATGATACCATATTGTTCTCCATATGAAGCTTGTATAAGTGTAGGGATTTTTCACTAGACACGACGCACCGTGACTCGAACAGCTTTGTCGCATTAGAAAGATGGTGATTAGAGGAGCAAAGGGAAATAAAGTAACGTCAATGCATGGATAGATTATAATTTATGCATGGTTGGTAGATACATTAATGAATAAGATGTAATAAAATTTTGTTATTTTTTTATTTTAATTATGTAAAATATTGTATTAGAATAAATTATTAAATGATTTTTTTTTGTTAATTATAAATTATCATTTTTAGTTTCTGTTTTAATTAAAATTTTTTTAAAAAATTAAATTCTAAAAATAGCTAGGGATGTTTCCATAGCTAATTTAGCTAGGGATATCTTTATTATAGCTAGGGATTTTTTCCCTTGAATTTATTTTGCGAGGGACTATTTCCATCGCTAATATTTAGTGATGATCATTTTAGATTGGGAAAGCATCCATTATTATATCCGTTTAGCGATGAAAACTCTCATTTAGCTTGCTAATTTAGCTAGAAAAATTATTATTTTTAGCTATGGATTTTTTCGTCTCTAAATTATTAGCTAGGGACACTTTCCCTCACTAAATTTTAGTGACGATCACTTTAGATTTGGAATAGTTCCTTCATGAATAAATCGCTATATCCCATTTACCGATAGAAAATGCCTATTTAGTTAGGAATTATCCCTTGCTATATGGGTTTTTTCTTGTAGTGAAAAAGATTTCTTAGCCTTAGTCAGAGTGCACATATTGATAAAGTGGTTAATTATTTTGCCATCCAGAATTCTAAGAAAGGATTCTTGCCAATGTCACATGAAGTTAGCCTTTCTAAGGCTCTATGTCACTCTATTAAAGAGGAAAGAGAATGCATGGATAAGATTTCATATGCATATGCTATTTGGTCTATCATGTATTACATGATTTGTACTCATCCTAATGTCTCATATGCATTAAGCATCATGAGAAAATACTAGTTAGATCTAGGTGAGAGTACTTAATAAGGACTCTAGATTATTTCTTGATATATGAAGGTGATTAGGAGCTTGTTGTAAAGTGTTGCAGAAATGCAGGCTTCCAAACGGATAGGGATAATTCAAGATCATAGGTAGGTTATGTATTTTACTTAATTGGTGGTGCTATGAGCTGGAAGAGTTCAAAGAAAGATATAGTTATTGATTATACTATAGAAGCTGAGTATATTGTTGCTTCTAATGTGGCAAGAGAAGCTATTTGGATCAAAAATTTTATCATAGAACTTGATTTAGTTCCTAGCAAAACTAATCAAATTGACCTTTATTGTGACAACAATGGGGTTATTGCATAGGCTAAGGAAACTAGATCTCATCAATGATCCAAACACATACCTCTGAGGTTCCATCTCATTTGAGAGATTATTGATAGAGGAGATATAAAGATATGCAGAGTACCTACAGATGACAACATAACAGACCCATTGACCAAGGCTTTAGCATAGAGGTAGCATGATGGTCACACTTGGTCACTAGGTATCAGATACTTTAGTGATTAGCTTTAGTGCTAGTAGAAGATTGTTAGAGTATACCCTAAAAGTCAATCATTAAATGATTTGTTGGGACTTTTGTATCATATCATTTATGTAAAAAAACATTATTTTATGATTATTATATTTATTTAGATCTGTGCAAATATTAGATGAATATAATAATGTTCTAGGATGATATATTCTATGGAATACTACTCTAAATTATCCCTAGTCAAGATTTAATATTTAAGGGCAATACCAATACATTAAGCCTAGCATGTAGGCAAACTATTTTGAAATATTAAGTTAACACATAAGTATATGTTGGATAACATATATTGAACTGACCCACTATGAGAATGTTGCATGGATTGTTATATAAGTGTCATACACATTATCATAATGACTATTAGTAAGAATTATCCTTTGATTTGAAATCACTATGGTTCCCTACATAAGGAGTTGTAAACTTTAGATTCAGCAAATACCACCTGTAACAAGAATGGTTATAAAGTTATTTACCAGGTTTACAATAAATTGTGCAGAGGGATGTGATTGATGTATATGGAATTTGTCACTTCTATATAATGGAAGTGATATAAGTTGGCCCCTTTATTGAGTGGACAATTAAAATGCACAACCATGCTCAAATAAGCGAATATGAGATATTGAGCTTATTTATTAAAGTTAGTCTACTCAAAGATCAAAAAACATATAGATTGATGTGAGAATGACATGATCCATGCCTCATAAATCAATCTAGATAAAATGGACAAACGGACATAGTTGTACAATAAAATAAGTTACAAAATTAGGTTAAGTTGAATCTATTATATTTTTGTCACTTGAGCAGCAATGATGCATTGCTTAATGATGTTCATTTCTTGTTTCTTTAAAATGAGATTTAAAGTTACTACCAATGTCACGAGAATCTATTGGGTCACACACATAAAAACATATAGATATTTGAAGTTTGTGTTATTTTAGTTAATCTAAAATATATTAGGCCTAATCTTAAGTCTGAAATTCATTTCAGATCTTAAGCTAATTAGAATAAATAGTTTGGGTTAATAGTAGATATTTGGACCTTTAAAATGGGCCCAAACTTAAAGCACATATTTCTCTCTTTTAAAAAGGTGTGTTATTAATGATACATCCTTTTCATTAATGACACATCCTTTTAAAATTGTGTGTGAAAACCTAAAAGGTTTCATTAATGACACATCCTTTTGTAATGGTGTGTGAAAAACCAAAAAGTTTCATTAATGACACATCCTTTTAGAAAGATATCTGAAAAATTAAATGGTTATATAAAATGAGAGAGATAGAAAACAAATATATATATATATATATATAATGAAGATATGTTTGAGTCAATATTGCTAGAGGCATTAACACTTGACTATGCTAGGATATGGCCAAACCATTTGCAATCAAAAATTTAATTTTGTGCTACAATGGGTAACATCAATGTCCAACATTTAATTGTATTCACTTGGATCATTGGTTGGTTCCTAGTCCTTTACGAAATTCTGATATGAAATTTATGGGAACCCCAACAAGATAGATGGATAGATAAATTGATATATATGTTAGAGTATGCCCTAAAAGTCAATCATTAAATGATTCTTTTGGGACTTTTGTATCAAATCTTATATGTATAATGATATTATTACATGATCATTATATTTATTTAGATCTATGCAAATATTAGATGAAAAAAATAATGCTTTAGAGTAATATATTCTAGGAATACTATTCTAAATTATCATTAGTCAAGTATTAATAATCAAGGAAAATATTAATACATTAAGACTAGCATGTAGGTTGACTAATATTGATATTAAGTTAAAACTTTAGTATATCTTAGAGGACATATACTGAACTGACCCGCTAAGTGAATGTTGCATGGATTGTTATATAAGTTTCATACACATTCTCATAGTGATTATTAGTATGAATTGTCCTTTGACCAGAAGTCACTATGGTTCCTTACATAAGGTGTTGTATACTTTATATTCAATAAATTCTACATGTAATAAAAATAGTTATAAAGTTCTTTACTAGGTATACAATAAATTGTGCAAAGGGATGTGATTGATGTAGATGGAATTTGTCCCTTCTATATAATGGAAGTGATATTAGTTGGCTCCTTAATTGAGTAGGACTACTAAAATGCATGGCGATGCTGAAATAAGTCAATATGAGATATTAAACATATTTGTTTAAGTTAGTCTACTCAAAGATCAAGAAACATATAGATTGACGTGAGGATGACATGATCAATGTCTCATAAATCAATCTAAATATCAAGGACAAAAAGACTAAGTCGTCAAATAAAATAGGTTATGAAATTAGGTTAAGTTGAAAATATTATATTTTCAACACTTGGGTAATAATCATATATTGTAAAATGCCACTCATTTCTTGTTTCTTTAAAATGAGATTTTAAACTAACTGCCAACATTATGAGAAGCAAATGTGTCACACACATAAAAATGTATATATTATGTGAGTTTGTTATATTTTAGTTAGACTAAAATATACTAGGCCTAATTTAAGTCTGAAATTTCTTTCAGACCTTAAGCTTATTAGACTAAAGAATTTAGTCCATTAGTATATGTTTGGACCTTTAAAACTAGCTCAAACTTAAAGCCCATGTGTTACTCTTTTAGAAAGGTGTATTATTAATAACAGATCATTTTCATAAATGACATACTTTTCATTAATGACACATCCTTTTATAAAGGTGTGTGAAAAAATAAAGGTTTCTTTAATGACACATCCTTTTAAAAAGTTGTGTGAAAAATCAAAACCTTTCATTAATGACACATCCTATTAATAAAATGTGTGAAAAACCAAAATATTATATAAAATAGGATAGATATAAAATGAAAAATTATATATAATGAAAATATATTTGTGTGGATATCACTACAAGCATGGATACTTGATTATGCTAGGATTCAATAAGTTGATCAAAATCAAATTTTATGTTTGTGCTACAGTAGGTAATATCCTTGTCCAACATTTAATTATATTCACTTGGATCATTAGTGGGTTTCAATTCCATTGTTAAATTCTGATATGAAATTTACCAGAACAACAACAAGATAAATAGATAAATTGATGGATAGATAGATGCATATATAGATTGATAGATAGAAAATGGAGATATAGATAGATCAACATATGGATAGATGGATAGATGGACACATGGACACATGGACAGATGGATAAATGGACATATAGGCAGATGGACATATGAACATATTTATAGATGGGAAAATGGGTAGATGGGAAGATAGACAAATGGATAGATAGATTGATTAATTGATAGATGGAAAGAGGGATAGATGGATAGATGAATAATTGGACAGATGGATAGATAGACAAAAAGACAAATGGATAGATGGATAGATAGAAAGATAGATAGATGGACAGATAGATAGATAGATAGATAGATAGATAGATAGATAAATAGAGAGATAGATAGAGAAATAGATAGATAGACATATAGATAGATAGATAGATATATAGATAAACATATAAACATATTAACAGATAGACAGATAATAGGTAGACATGTAGAAAGGTAAATAGATAGACAGAGAGATATATAGAAGCTAGATAAATAGATAGACAGGTAGAAAAAAAGACAAGTAGATAGATAGATAGATAGACAGATAGTAATTAAGAATAGTAATTAATATTTTTGAACTAAATATGTACAGAAAATTTCTTAGCTAAATTAGCAAGAGAAAATCCCTAGCTATTTTTATTCCAAAATTATTTTGATTCCAAAGCTATATTCACAAGTTTACTTTTATACAAAAAATTTGATTACATATTTTTAAATTTTTATATTAAATTGAATAAAAACATATACTATAAATTATTATTTATAATTAACAAAAAGTAAAAGTAGCTAATAAATTATTCTGATACAATAATTACATAATTAAAACAAAAACATAACATAGGTATATAATCATTTAAAACTAAATCATTATCCTCATCATTCATTGATGTATTTGTGCTCGACTCTCCTGAATTAATACTCTACTGGAACTCTGTGTGCAATGTCTCATCAAGGCCACTAACTGTGACTCCATATAGGTCATATGCTATTGCATTATATTCTCTATTTCTTTCATCTCATCATTCAATTCTTTGATTTCCTACATTTCTTCCTTCAAAAGAGTTACCTGAAGATCCATAGAACCCTCAACTAGCTAAGAAGCAGCTATCATATGTTCCTCCATGAGTTCTTGTGATAATACATGAAATAAAAAGCTATGCTAGATATTAATAAATTAAATATAATATTTTTAATTATGCACTTAACTTTTAATATTTACTATTGTAGTTAAATTGTGATGGAACCACCAAAGCAATGGCCACTTTCATAACAACTATATAGTTTTTTTTGACTTGATTCTACATGGAAAATCACTCTCTTTAATTCATATTAAAAACCCCCAATGAACACAAACTACATGTTACACACACTCCGCCATGGCTGCATCAAGCATTAATATTTTATAATCAAATAAAAAATTTACTACATTTATAACATTTAAATAAAATTACAAAATTAATATTTATTATTAAACAATATGATATAATTTTGTATTATAAATTATTTAATATATATTAATTTTTTGATTATAATTTAAGAATGTTTATTAAACATTAATTTCATTTTTATTTTTATTTACCTTTCGATATTTTATGTTAAAATATTCATGAAAATATCTTTATATATGAAAATACATAAAAATATAAATAAATAAAATTATAGCATAAATATCTACCTTTAAATAAAAATTTTAAAACATTTATAATAATTAAACAAAATTACAAAATAATGTTTCTGACTAAATACCATGATTAAATTATACAACACAAATTATATAATACATATACTATATTTATTTATTATAACTTTAGAATGTTTATTAAACTTTAATATCATTTTTATTATTATTTGCCTATCAATATATTATGTTAAAATATCTATGTGACAAGAACATCATGATAATTTCAAAAAGATACGATCAAATTTCATAATAAACATGTGACAAAAACATCACCAAATTTTATGGGAAGGATTTTCTTTACCCATACTAAATCCAAAATAAGATGGACCCTTTCTTCTTAAAGGTATTATATGATTCTAGAATATTATAAAATATTTAGAATTTTTAGAACCCCCTAGAATTTTTTTTTGATATAAGATCACAACACTTAGCGTGCTCTTGAAATTTGATGTTGAGGGGCTTCTCCATCTAAAAAAATTTTTTCTACACTTGTATCCAATTAAAGATTTGAGAAAAATCTATAGAATTACTCTCTAAAATTTCTTTCTAAAACTTCTCTCATGTTTGGTTTGATTGTATATTTATTTTATAGGTGACAAAAGTAAACAACTTCAGACATGTGAGGAGAAAAACTTTAAGCTCAAGGTCACATGTAGCTATACTAAAGTCTACACTCTATGACACATGCGCACACACAATGTTATAGAAGCACTGTGACATGTGACACAAGCACACCTTTGTAACAATACTACACACATCAAAACTGATACACAACAAAGACATAATTGTTCATTTAGCATTTTAAAGGTATGGTCCCCTGGAGATTGCTACTGGTTATTCCAAACTGCATTACAATTTACACAACAATCAAGATTAGTAAATTTGAAAACTACTAAAAACCAATGCAATCATACAAGAGTTTACCATCTAGTTATGAGGCAGCCCTTAGGCTAGATGTCGATTCAGTTGATTTGCTTGGTTCAGTTAGCTCTGACACAATCTGTGCATAATAGAAGACAACTGTCTAGACTGTAGCAGTTGAAGGTGAACTAGTGGCTGACAATTGCATTTGAGGTTGCCCAACCCATGTGACCAAAACAAACCCAAAGACAGTAGTACAAAATATTTAGCCATTTCCATTATTAAAGTTGGCCATATCTATCCTAACCCCTACATTAATGGTTGCCTAAATTGCTGCTGTTGAGGTAATGGTGATGAGTTTTGTTGGTGTTGGGACTCTTGTTGTGCCAATCCCTGTTGTTGCACATTTTACTGAGGAGAAAAAGAATTCAACGTATTTGCTCCAGCCCTAGGAGAAATGGCATATGGCAGAGGGGAAATGTTGTCAAATGAAGCTGCACTAGTAGCAATAGAAGGAGATGCAGCCGATTTCCCAATAAATGATGCAATAGGAGCCTAATTGTGATCGGCAAGTTACTTACAGGCAAATAATTCATGAAAAAGAAAACCAAACATGTTCAGAGGGTTAAACATATGAACATGATCAGGTGATATTTAACTAACTTCATCTCACAAGCTCTTACTTTGAAACTAATCAATATTAAATTTTGGTCACTAATTTTTTTTTATTTTTTATATCAATTCTTATTTATCCTCTAACACAAACATGGATTTGGATATGAGAGAAATCTTTCACATTGAATGTAAACATACATATATAATTTCACAAATATTTTTATGAATTGCATAATTATATTTTAGTGGTATTTATCTTTTATAATTCTATATTCCAATACTACTAGCTACCATAAAGCATAATTAAGAGGAAGAAATCTTTTGTATTAAGATTGCAAACTTATGAGTTTTGATTTTTATTTCTCAGGTAAAATATATTTTAGATATTTTGTTTAATCTTCACATGATGAAATGCACACTAACCTACATACTTCTTCATCAAAATGTATGTTTGTCCACGAGTACTAATTTTTCAATTTGCTCCTCCAAATATATAAGAATCATATAAAAATATTAAACTATCAAATTATGACTAGACTAGATATCACTATTATTATTAGTTTAATTAATCATTTTTTATATTCTCTTAGACATACTCATATAAATATAATTCTCAAAATTTTCAAATATATGAACATAGCTCCATGATTTAAGATTTAATCTATAAATCAAGAACATAGACAGGTAGAGATGTACTCAAATTCTAGCTGGACTCCAGTAAATATAAAGAATATATTTTGGCAGATTGAAACATGCACTAGTGTACTCACTACTTGATCAAAACATAGACTTAACCACATGTATCAGCTCCTCTTCAATTGACTCCTCCAAATATAAAAATATATAAATTTTAACTTAATTATCTAACAATAATTATACTATATTATTTATGTAGTTAGTAAAGTTAGTTCTTTCCTAATTTCTCTCCAATATATATTATTATAATCAAGCAACTCGATACTTTACGATCAATCCAATATTTCACGTGAAAATAAAACATATAGAGATTGATTATCACTTCAAATTGAAAAAATTCAAAACAAATCTATAGATACTAGTTATGAGCTTACCAATAAAAGTTGAAACTCGGGATAGCATGTGTCCGATTTAGGCTAGTCAAGTTCAGTCCTTGCTATTTATGGGTCAATTTCTGAGTGTGTTGTACCAACTACTTTTGTAGCACTTGTGTCAGTCTTATTGGCCTAGCATAGCCCAAAACATTCCACCATTTTGGATCGTGCCTAGGTAAGCTTTTGTGGATCGTGCTATGGATTATGCCGTGAGTCGTGCTAAAGCCAAAAGGTCAATTTTTCACAACATTGTGTGCACCAAGCAATAGCTTGGAATAAAATATTTAAGTTTGATGTCATTTATAATTTAATTTATCCACTTTTTATTTTAGTCTATACAAGAACACTCGATATAAGTTGTCTCAACAGCACAATTATATATATTAAATTGTTGTTTCCAAAATTTAGTAATAAATATAAATATAATATTTTTTTATCTCTCTAATTTGCTCTTTTATATCCTCCCCCCTCTCTCCTCCCCTGCCCTTTCTCTCTCTCTCTCTCTCTCTCTCTCTCTTCTCTATCTCGTCGCTCCTCTCTCTCTCTCTCTCCTCCCCCCCTCTCTCTATTTCCCAAAACCTTAAATGTAGCAAAATATTAAATTTAAAACATACAATAATTAAAACATTATAAAAGCACTTAAATGAGACTTTTGGAGTATCAATGCCTCATTTTAAACATTAAATAAACTACCATAACAAACGCATAATAATTACAACACTATAAAAATCTACCCAACATCTCCATGAGATAGAAAATATATAATTAAACATGTCCAATTTTATTTCAAAATGTAAAGAATGGGTGACATGAAATTAGTAATCAAGCAACCTTCCCTAAAATTTACAGCTGCTTAAAGTAAATTTTCTTGCTCTTGAATCTTAGCAGTTTGACCCTTATTTAGAGTTGGAACAAATGTTGGCTCTTGTCGATTTGCAAACTAATAGGCTTTTCGGGTATTAGCCATCACCTTTTCAGCACTTTCACAAGCAGCACCAATCATGTTAATTATGTTATGTAGAACAAAATATACTAATCCTCATAAGAGTATCTCATTTATAACACACATGCCTAGTGAAAAAAAAAACTTGCCTTTAACTTCTAAATTTGAGATGATATCAACAAGTTTAGCATTCCATGCAGCAATAAATCTCTCTTGGAGATCTCACTAATTTCCATCTAAGAAAGTCATTTTTTGGATAGCAGAACTGGTGATACTATATCAACAAGAACAATCCACAAGGGCAGAAATCAAGTGTCAATTAAAATCAAAGGCAACTGCCTGGAGTCTTAAAGAATCACTTTTCAATTGAAAACCAAATTCAGACACATAAAGTATTGTTCACTATACCATTTTTTGCTGTCAAAGAATGATTTTGAAAACAAAGAAATATTGCCAGAGGATGCACTCTTCTTCACCACAGAGAGTCAAGAGGTTGCATCTGATTTTCTTAAACCCAAGACCAACCATCATTGGGAAAATATATGTGCTTTTTACTTACAAAAAACAAAAGCCATGTCATCTAAGAACTATCCAATATATGACTAAAACACAACAAAATGTATGAGACTTAATGGGGGGGAGGGGGGGTGTGTGTTCCAACCTCGACATGGAAGTAATCAAGATACCTAATATGGCTCGATGATACTCATGGTTATCAAAAATATAAGCAACAAGATGCCTTGCAGCACATTAAAATAATTGATCTCTTCAAATTGGTGACAAAAAGATAGCATACTAGTAGCAGTTTTAGTAGTAGCAATCTTTGGATGGGCAACAAAAGCCTTGGACACATTGATCTCATCGAAAATGTTGAAAAGCTTGCAATTTATCATGGAATATTGTCTCATAATATCTTGCCTGATGTATAAAACATGCATCTTATATCATTAGTTCCAATATCTAACTGGTCAGTAGTCATCACAGAAACAACAAAACTTGCTAATTTGCAAATCATGAAAAAGATACATGCAACATGGGCCATATGTGTGAGCATTGATTCATGTCTAAAAAAAATTCAAGGAACTCATAGAATTTTATAAGAAATTCAAAAAAAAGTATAGAACTAGCTTGTAGATACAAAAATTAATCAGTGTTTCTTGTATTTTTTTTTTCAAATCCTTGCACTAGTGTGTTCAGATAGTGATTTTGGGCATTCTAACCCAATTTTTCCTTGTTCTGCACTTCTCAAGTTATTTAATGCATGGAAGAACAAAACCTCCAAATATTAGCCATGGCCTTATATTAGTTTTTGATCTGGATAATTCTATATGTGCAGATGTCATTTCCATATGGAACTAGAAATGCTGCATTGAGCAAGTTTTGTGCACAAATAGAGTAAACAACTAAAATGGACTCATCTCAGAGTTATATTTATTGTCTTTAGTCCTAGAACATTCACTACAATTTGTAATAGTCAATTCTAAAACATTTTTTTTTCAAAATTGTTGCTATTCATGGTTGGAGTATGTAGTTCAATTGCATCGTTAAACATGCAACACCCACACCTATGTCTGGTATTTTCTTTCTTGGAGATGGTGTTTGTGCATTTGAATATGCTTTAAAGAGGCACTATTAGGTTGAGAATAAACATTTTGGAATTGTTTAAGTTTAGGAGTAAGCATCAAAGTCTTCTAGAATGCGGCTGATTGCTTTGTAATGGCTAACAGCTCTAGACTTTACTCCCTCCAAGTTGAGTTGCTCCTATACTGCCTGGTTGAGCCTCTCCATGGAAAAACTTGTTGGAGGTTTTGATGCTGTTGCTCTGCCAAGCCAACTTCCATTGTGTGAATTTTTGTGCCCGATATAAAACAAATGTAAATGTAATGCATGTGCTGTGCACATTCAATTTTTTAGAGAATATAATTCACTAACAAAGGTGAAGTAGACAAGATGCTTGAATGAACTCACCCACTTGAGTCTTGATTCCTGGTTTGGTCCCACAATGCAGTGCTCCGAAAGTCAGAAAGCTTGACGAGTCTAGTGGCCAAAAAACTAGCCGATCGATGCTAGTTTGGGAGAAATGAACTGAGAGAACAAGTGAGAGAGAGAGAAAGAGAGAGATACCTGTTATAAGTGAGAGTGAGGCAGCTAAGCATTTCACTAGCATTTTTGCTAGAACTATCCATGGCAGCCATCCTGGCTCCTTGTTTGATGCACGCATTCTCCAGCACTGTGTTGACAATTAAACAAAACATGGAAGGAAAAAAAACATAATAATAATTGTTTTTTTTTGGGAGATGAATATTATGGTACTACAACTCTATTTTGGAGAGCGAGGTTGTTTACACAAGAGAACTAAAACTCGGTTAGATTTTGAAGCATTTCGCTCTTTGTTTCGCCGTCAATCTCAAAAGAATCTAACTCGCCCATCTTTCCACTTGATTCACATTCTTTCTCCACCACTATCAAGTACACAAATTCAACAACAAAATCAAGAAAAGACTATGTCTGTCATAAGGACACGGAGTAAAATAGCAATATTACAAAAAAAATTACAATTATAATACGTCTATTATCAATATGTAGTATTAGGATGAGACAACAAGACAACATGTGAAAAATAAGTAAATGCATGAAATATGAGTGGGATATCCCATAAAACTAAAATTTCTAGTTATGGATGATGAAGGAATTAAGGAAAAACTATAAATCAACAAACTGGAGCACAACATCATCCATATAGACAATCGCTATAATTGGAGGTTTGATATCTTGTCTGTGGGTGGATTTGAAAGCTCCTTCCTAAAGCCAACAGTCGAGGGGAAAGATCTCATCATTACAATGGTACATAGGAATTGTTGTCCCTTCTTGCCCACACTAAATAACCTTTAAAATTATTAATTAGTAAACAAATTTTAATATTATTTCGTATTATTGAAAAAAAATCTATTATTTCATTTAACCATTATTAATTTTATAAATTTATAACCATACAAAATTTATAAGATTTTAATTTTTTATAATATATGGATAAATTTTTAATAGTAATTCATAAAGAAAAAAAAATATGAAATTATAAAAAAGAATTATATATATATATATATATATATAATGGATATAAATATTAATGAATTCAAAATATTTTTTGTATATAATATAAAATAAATTTATGGCATAAAATTCCATATTATATGATATATTTTATAATTTATAAAAATCCTAAATTAGCTTAAGTGAGAAGATCATAAAAAAAGATGTATTTAGTATTTTAATAAGAATGGAATATAAAAAGCTAATATTAAATATCTTATACAATGGTTTAATTCTTATAAATTTTAGTAGGGGCAAAAATAAAACTTGAATTCAAATAAACTTAGGATCAGTTTGGTAGTGCTTTTAAAAAGTATTAATAGGGCAAAAATGAATTTTAAGTATTTATAGGATAAAAAAATATCATTAGTAATATAATTGTAAAAAAAAATACTTGTAGTGTTCTTTTAATAAGCACATGGAGATATTTTTTTATAACACTTAAAGTGTTCATTTACTAATTCAAATATTTTTGTAAATATTTTTTTTAAAGATTCTTATAATCATAAAATATTTTTTTTAAGTTTTATTAATAGTAATATATTTATTATTTCAGATTTTTTGTAAATATTTTTATTATAATCATACAAATAATTTTATGTTTTTATTAATACAAATGTTAATGTATATTCATTTATTAATTCAAAAAATTAAAAATTATTTATAATTATAGAATTAATTATTTTATGGTTTATTAATACAAATATAAAAATATGTTTATTAATTAAATAAAATATTATTTTTTAAATAATTTAAAATTTAAAATCCTATAAATACTTAATTTAGACTTTATTAATATACATTTTTATTTTATTTATAAATTTTTGTAATTATTTATTTATAAAATTTTGTAATTATTTATTTATAATATCCTATTTTTATAATTATATGAGGAGAAAGTATTTTAGAAGGATCCCTCATCTATAGACTATTACAAACATTTAATGAACAAAATTACATCAAATATTAAAACAAATTTTATATAAAACAAATAAAAATAATTAAGTTTAGATTAACAACTAAAATAATTCCGAGCAAAATAGCTAGGGAAATATCCCTAGTGAAATACATATATTTTGTGAAAATTATAATTTAAGGACTAATTGCTTGCTATTAATATAAAATTATAAAAAAAGATTTCCAAATAATGATTTAGTAAGGGATTTTTTCTCAAGTTAATTTGCTGGGAAAAATCAATCTCTCAAGTAATTGCTAAATTATATCGTTATTCTTTGTTCCAAAATCTATGATAATATTATCTAGGGATATTTACCAAAAAAATATTTCCATCTATAATCAGTCACAAATCCATCTTAAAATTGTCATTTAATGTAAAATCAAACTTCTCTTACAATTCCGTAGCTAATTCCTCACAAATCAGCTAGAGATTATTTCTCTAATCATATTTTATAGGTAAAGATAATTTCTTATAGTGAAATAGATAGATAGATAGATAGATAGATAAATAGATAGATAGATAGACAGATAGATATACATATAGACATATTGATAGTAAAGAGATAGATAGATAGATAGAATGATTGATTGATAGATAGATAAATAGACAGATAGATACATAGATAGATAGACAGATAGAAAAATAGACAGGTATATAGGTAGACAAGTAGATATATTGATAAATTCATAGATAGATAAATAGATAGATAGATAAATAGATAAGTAGATAAATAAATAGTTATATAAACAAATAGATAAACATATAGATAGATAGACAGATAGATAAATAAATAGATAGATAGAAAACCAAATAGAAAGAGTTAGATAGACATATAGACATATCAGCCAGATAGATAGATAGATAAAAAGAAAAATAAGTAGAAAGGTATACAGGTAGGCAAGTAGATACATAGTTAGGGAGATAGGTAGATAGGTAGATAGATTGAGAGATAGATAATCAGACAAATAAATATATAGATAGATAGATATATATATATATATATATAAATAGATAGATAGATAAACATATAAATAAATAGACTGATAAACTTATAGACACATATACAGGTAGATAGATAAACAAATAGAAAGATAGAAATATTGATAGATAGAGAAATAGCCATAATGATAGATAGAAATATAGATAAATTGGTAAAAAGAAAGATAAACAGATAGATAGATAGATAGATATATTGAAATATAGATAATTAGATAATTAGATAGATAGATATGTAGATATATAGATAATAGATAAAGAGATAAAAAGATAAAAAGATAAAAAGATAGATAGATAGATAGATAGAGAGATAGTTTGGTTGATTAATTGATAGATAGATAGATTGATATATTGATATATTGATATATAGATTAATAGATAGATAGATAGATAGACAATTAGATAGATATACAGATAGATATATAGCTAGATAGATAGATAGATATTACTGATAGATAGAGATACAGATAGATAGATTGACAGATCAATAGATAGATATATAGAGAGATAGATAGATAGATAGAATAATGGATAGGAAGATATACATAAAGATTTTATACAAATAGATTGATAGACATATAGACATATAGATAGAAAGACATATAAAATATTAGATATATAAATAGATAGAAAGATAAAAAGATAGACAAATAGACAAATAGAAAGAAAGAAAGAATAGATAGATAGACAGATAGAAAGATAACCAAATAGACAAATAGGCATATAGATAGATAGATTGATTGATAGACAGATAAATATATAGATTAATGGATAGTTTGTTAGACCATTGATAGATAGAAAGATTGACAAATTGATTGATTGATATATAGAAAAATAGCAGACAGATAAACAAATAGACATAACGACATATAGATAGATAGATAGAGTAATCGCTAGATAAATATATAGACTAATATGCAGAAAGATAGATAGACAAATAGATAGATAGATAGATAGACATATTGACTGATTGATTGATAAATATTTAGATAGATAGAATGAAAGAAAGATAGATAGATAGACATATAGACAAAACATAGATAGATAGATAGACATATAGACATATAGATAGATAGATATATAGAGAGAAAAATAGATAGAAAAACTAAAAATAGATAGATAGATAAATAAATAAAAAGATAGATAGATAAATAAATAGATATATAATTAGATCGATAGACAGATAGACATATAGACAGATAAATAGATAAATAGATAGACAAATAGATAAATATACAATTATATATAGATAGACATATAGACTGATAGAAAGATAGACTAATATATTGATATACATAAAGTTAGATAAATAGATAGAAAGATAGTTTGGCAGATAGATATATAGATAGATAGATAATTAGATAGATGGATAGACAAGTACATAAATAGATAGATAGAAAGTAAGATAAATAGACATATAGATAGATAAACATATAAAATGATAGATAGATAAAAGGATAGATAGTTAGATAGGGAAAAATACAGATAGAGAGATAGATAGATAAATATATAGACCAATTGATAGATAGACAGATAGGCATATTGACAAAAAAAGATCGTCAATATTGATAGATAAATTGATAGATAGATAAATAGGTAGAAAGAAAAAAAGATAGATAGATACATACATAGATAGATAGATAGGTAGGTAGGTAGATAGATATATAGATAGATAAGTAAATAGATATATAGTTAGTTTGATGGGTAGATAGGTAGATAGGTTTATAGATAGATAGATAGATAAATTGATTTATTGACAGATAGACAAAAAGATAAACAGATAGATACATAGAATGATTGATATATAGACAAATAGAAAGATATATAGATAGATAGATAGACAAATAGATTGATAGTCTAATTAACAAATTAATAGATAGATAGACAAATAGATAGATATATAGATAAATTGATATACAGATAAACAGATTGAATGATATGCAGTTAAATACATAGACATATAGACTAATAGATAGATAGACTGATAGAATGTTAAATAGATGTAAAATTAGATAGATAAATAGATAGATATACAAACATATAGATAGATAGATAGATAAATACATAGATAGATAGATATATAGAGAGATAGATAGATATATAGATAGATAGCCAAGTAGATAAATAGATAAATAGATATATAGATAGATAGAATGATATAATGATTGACAGATAGATATATAGATAAACATATAGACTGATAGACATATTGAAAGATATATAGATAGACAAATAAAAAGATAGAAAGATAGAGATATTTATAGATAGTCAAATAAAAATATTGACAGATACAAAGATAAACAAATTAATAGATAGATATATAAAAAAATATGTAGTGAGATATATATATATAGATAGATATATAAATAATTATATAGAGAGATTGATTATTAGATATATTGATAGATAGATAGTTAGATTTCTTGATTGATTAATTGATTATAAAATAGATATATAAATAGGGATATATACATATAGACAGATAGATAGAAAGACATATAGACTGATAGATAGATTGATAGACTGATACATAGATAAAAAATATATATATAAATAAGATGAAAGGGATACAAAAAGTGAAACAAATAAATTGAGAGATAGAATGATAGATTGATAAATAATTTATAGATAGAAAGATAGATAGAAAGATAGGCAGATACACAGATTGAAAGATTGTCAAATATATAGATATATAGATAGATAGATAGACATATAGATAGACAGATTAATAATTATTCACAAATAAAGATTGACAGATAGAAAGATAAACAAAATGATAGATAGTTAGATAATTAGGTAGAAATATAGACAAATATATAGATAGATAGATAGATAAAAACATAGATAGATAGATAGGCAGATAGATAGGCAGATAGATAGATAGTTAGTTAGATAGATAGGTAGATAGGTATATAGCTAGATCAGTCAATAGGTAGATAAATAAATAGATAGATATATAACCAGACAGATAGACATATAAAAAGTTAAATAGATAGATATTCAAATAAATAGATTGATTGACAGATAGGAAAATAGACAGATACAAAGATAGATAGACAAATAGATAGATAGATTAGATAGACAGAGATACAGATAGACAGATAGACAAATAGAAAGATTGATAGTTAGATAGATAGACACATAAACAAATAGAAAGATAGATAGATATACAATTAGAAATATAGATTAATAGATAGTTGGACTGATAGAGTGATAAAAAGATAGACACATAGAAAGAAATGGACAGATTTTAGATAGATAGATAGATAGATAGATACACATATAGATAGATAAATAAGTAGATAAATAGATAAATAGATAAATAGAGAGATACACATAATGAATGATAAAATGAAAGAAAAATCAAAAGATAGAAATTTAGATAGTAAAAAAATAAAAATATAGAAATTTAGACAGCTAGGCAAATATTAATATAGATAAATTGATAGATATATAGATAGATAGACAAATAGATAGATAAAGAGGTCGACAGATAGCCAGATAGATAGATTGACAATTAGAAAGATAGGCAAATTGATTGATAGATAGATAGATATATAGATATATAGGTTTACTTATTGATAGTTATATAGATAGATAGATAGATTGGTAGATTTATTCATTGATAGATAAATAAATATATAATTAGATAGATACAGAGATAGATTTATAGATAGATAGATAGATGAATAGATAAATCGATAGTTAGATATTGATTGATTGATAGATTTATAGATAGATAGACAAATAGACATGTAGAAAAATTAACAAATAGATACTTATAACTGATAAATTGATATACATATAAATAGATAGATAGATCAATAGATAGACAGATAAACAGATAATCTAATATATAGATAGATAGGTATATAGATAGTCAAGTATAAAGATAGATAAATAGATAGATATATAGATAGAATGATAGAATGATTTTTTAGTTAGATAAATAAATATATATATATTTAGACAAGTAGAAAGATTGACAGTTAGATTGTTCGACAAATAAAAAGATAGACAAATTGATAAATAGATAAAAATATATACAAATAGATAGATAGATATAAAGATAGATAGATAAATATATAGACCACTAGACAAATAGACATAAAGACATATAAACATAAGGAGATATATATAGATAGATACAAAGATATAGAGATGAAAAGATTGATAGTTAGACAAATATATAGATTAACATATAGAGATATAGACAAAAAGATAGATAGACAAATAGATTTATCTATAGAAAGATAGACAGATAGATAGATAGAATGATATATAGATAGATAGAAAGATATACTGATAGAAAGATAAAAATATACAGAGATATAAAGATAGAGAGATAGATAGATAGATAGACAATTGACATATTGACTAATTAATAGATAGGAAGATTGACAGATAGATTGATAGATAGATAGACATAAAGTTTGATAGGTATACATGTAGATTATTATACATATAGATAAATAGAAAAATAGATAGATAGATATATATAGATAGACAGATAGGCAGATAGACAAATAGACAAACAAATAGATAGGTATATAGATAGATACACTATTAAAAATAACATGAATAATGACCAAAGTACCTACCTAAAAAATTGGTTGGTAATTACTTAGCAAATAATGACTTTTTAGAGACCAAAAATGGGTTTCGAAAAAAAAATAATTCTTACCAATTTTTTGACCAAAGACTGACCATATTTATCGACCAAATATTTTTGGTCAGAAATTGATCTGTAAATTAGTAGGGAATTAGCAAATAAAAATTACCAACAAATTACTAACCATTTAATGATCAAAAATATATTACCATGAAATGGTCGATAAAGTGGCTTTCCAAATTATTTATAACATCGTAATTACCGACTATTTACCAACCAATAATTTGGTCGATAAATCCTAAGTTAAATTTTTAGATTTAAAAACAAATTGCTAAGTTATTAACACATAGCAAAATTTACCTCTTTCAAATTTCAAACCAAAGGCGATACGTGACTACACGGGAGCAACCTAGAAATTTTATCTCTTATGTTACCAAGTAATTTTTTTTATTGTTTTACTTTTGAATGCTATATGCATATCTCCATCACTCTGAATTTTATTAGTACTATTAGATTTTCATTTTTACAAAATAATCGGGTATTAGATTTTTTTAATTATCCCCTGATTTTCATTATTTTTGCTTCTATTTTAATTTCACCTATATGATTTTAACTCTACACCATTAATGAAACTATAAATTCTCAGTGTAATCTTTGTTCTTTTACTATTTAAATTTTTAGGGTTTTATTGATTTCAAATTCTTAATGTTTGCATTTTGTTCTCTCCTTCTTGATGTTTTCTACTTCTATAATTTAATAAAAATTAAACTTAATGTTAATGGGTTATATTTTTGTTTTCTACTAATAAATTATAAACATGTAACGATATATATAATGTTTTATACATTTATATAATCATATGACATTATATATAAATGTCTATACTTTATTTTATATAAATTTATTACATTATATATAAACATCGATATGTTTATATTAACATATAATGTTATATATAAATATTTATACATATGTATTAATGTTTATGAATATCTATACAACATTTACATAAATATATCCATTTATATAGTTTTTTATATAACAATTATATAACATCAAATGTTTATAGAATTTTGTAATCTTTTATATCACATATTAATTTTTATATAAATATAGAATATTTATAATGTTTATATAAATGTGATATATATACTATATATTATTTATAAAAGTGGTACATATATATAATTATATTTAAGTAACATTTATAAAAATATTTTAATCACAAATATTATATTTAAACACTTCTTTAATATTTTAATTATATGCCATTATATATAAAAGTATTTTTAAGTATATTTATAATTAAGTAAACTAATTTTATAACTATATTTATAACTATACATAACTAATTTTTATCTATATAATGATGTATAACTATATGTATAATTTTATATAACTATATTTCTTAAAACAATATACTTTATGTATAATAATATATAACTATATATAATTGTGTTTTATTAAATGTATACTTATATAAATGTTATATAATTATATATTTAATTACATACATATTTATAACTATATGTGTATAATTATATATAAATATAATTATAACAATGTAACACTCTATATACTTAAATATAACTATAATTCTAACTATATATACATATATGTATTCATATAATTAAATTAAAATATTTGTTAATACATTGTATATATATATATATATAGGTAGATAGGTAGACACGTAAACAGCTAGATAGCTAGACAAGTAGACATGTAGATAGAGAGATATGTAGACAGGTAGATATGTAATAGGTAGATAGATAGACAGATGAAAATATAGATATCTAGACAGATAGATAGATAGATATACAGATAGACTAATAGAAAGATAAATAGATAGACATATAGATAGAAATATAGATAGAAAGATACATAAATAGGGAAGAAGATAGATAGATAAATAGAAAGATAGAAAAATAGAATGATAGATAGATAGATAGTTAGAGAGATAAGTTTATTGACAGATATAAATGTAGATAGATAGATATATAGACAAATAGATAGATAGAAATATATAAAGTTGGATAGATAGACAGATAGATATATAGACATATGAATAGATAGTCATATAGACAGATTGACAGATAGAAATATATACTAATTGATTGATTGATAGATAGATTAATATGTAGATAGATAGATAGATAGACAAACAAGTAGATAGATAGATAGACACATACACAAATAGATAATAGATATATAGATAGATAGTAGATAAACAAATAGAGAAATAGATATATATATAGATAGATAGATAGACCAATATAAAGATAGATAGATAGATAGAGAGATTGATAGGTAGATAAATAGATAGATAGTTAAACTATTAGATAGATATACAGATAGATAGATAGGAAGATAGATAGATAGATAGATAGACAAATAGATAGATAGATTGATTAATATATAGAAAGATATACAAATAGAAAGATTAACTGATTGATAGATTGACAGATAGATATACAGATAAATCTATATACATATAGATAGATACACAGATAGACATATAGACAGATAGACATATAGATAGATATACAGATAGACAGATAGACATATAGATAGGTAGATAGTTAAAAAAGATAGAGAGGTAGATAGCTAGATAGGCAGATAGGTAGACTGTGAGATAGGTCAACACATTGATAGAAAGATAAGTACATATGTAGATAGGCAGACAAGTAAATAGGTAGACAAGTAGACAAGTAGACAAGTAGTAAGGTAGATAGGTAGAAAGGTAGATAGGTATACAAGTATATCGACTGATAGATAGATAGATAGACATATAGACAAATAGATAGTTAGACATAAAAGACAGATAGGTAGATAGATTGAAAGAAAGATAAGCATATACATAGATAGATAGATATATATATATATATAGGCATTTAGATAGATAGTTAAATAAATAGATATAGATAGAATGATAGATAGATGCTTTAATAAAATATAAATTAGATAGAAAGATAGATATATAGATTAATAGATAGGAAGATGGATTTAAAGATAGACATATACACAGTAAAATAAATTGATAGGTAGATTGATAGATAGACACAATCATATAAGTAAATATATAAATAAATAGGTAGATAGACAGATAGACACAAAGATATATATATATATATATAGATAAATTGAATGATTGATAGGTAGATAGACATAAGTATAGACATATAGATATACACAAAGATAGACAAATAGATAGTAGATAGATAGAAAGACTGAAAGAAAGATAGCTAAATTGATAGAAAGACAATAGATAGATAGACAAATAGATAGACAGATAGATAGATAGACTAAGAGATAGACGAATAGATAGATAGATAGATTGATTGATAGACAGATAGATAGACATATAAATAGATAGATAGATAGTTAGATAGATAGACAGATAGATTAAAAGATAGATAGATATATTGATAGATTGATAGATAGACATATTGATAGATAGATGGATAGAAAGATAGATAAAAAGATATATAGATAGATAAATAGATAGATAGATAGATACTTAGATAGACAAAGATTCACAGATAGATAGATACATAGATAAACAGACAGATAGATAGATCATTTAGATTGATATATTGCTAGATAGATTTATATATATATATATATATATTAATAGATAGATAGACATATAGATAGATAGATAGATAAATAGATAGATAGAGAGATAAAAAGATAGATATAAAGATACATAAAAGTTAGATAGATAGATAGAAATATATACTTACAAATATAAAGATAGACAGATAGAGAGAAAGATAGATATATATACAGATAGATAGATAGAATGACATATAGAAAGAGAAATAGATAGACAAATAGATAGATAAATAAATAGATAAAAGATAAATAGACAAATAGATAGACATACCGATAGATAAAAAGGTATATAGATAGATAGATAGATTGATATATAGATTGATAGAAAGAATGCTATTGAGATTGATAGGCAAATTGATAAACATATATATAAGCAAATTGATAGACATATAGATAAACATAGATACACATATAATAGATAAATAGATAAAGAAATAGATAAATATATTTTTATTTGTCTATATGTCTATATATCTATCTATTTATCTATCTATCTATCTATTTATCTATATATCTATTTATCTATCTATTTATCTATTGTCTATCTATCTATCTATCTATATGTCTATCTATCTATCTATTTCTCTGATCTAAATATCTATATGTCTATTTGTCTATCTATCTATCTATCTATCTGTGGATCTATCTATTTGTCTATATTTCTATCTATCTATTTGTCTATCTATATGTTAATCTATCTATTTCTCAATCTATCTATCTCTTGATCTATCTAATAGTATATTAGTGTATAAGTCTATCTGTCTATTTATCTATATGTTAATTTATCTATTTGTCTAATAATCTTTATGTCTATCTTATTATCTAAATAAAAATATATATATATATATATCTATCTTTCTATCTATATATTTATCTATATATCTAATTTTCTATTTGTTTATATGTTTATCTATCTATGTATCTATTTGGCTATATATCAATCTGTCAATCTGTGAATCTAACTATATATTTATTTTTTATCTACCTAATTCTTTAACAACAATCTATATATTTATATCTTTCTATCTATCTATTTATATACTTATCTAACTATTTAACAAACTTTTTTGCCTACCTGTCTATTAGTATATCTTTCTATTTATCTATATGTTTGTCTATCTAAATTTCTTTCTATATGTACATATATATATATAATATATATATATATATATATATA